>CM043020.1:697711-873450 GCA_023690525.1 Holotrichia oblita | reverse complement strand
GTTACAATTAGTGGAATTTATATTAAACATTATAAATCGTCTTGATGGATGTCGAATATTAATATTAGGATACAATTTAAAACATTATAATTGCTTGTATTTTCTACACCGTGACCTATTTTGGATTTACCCAGAATCAATTGTGGTGATCCTGTTTGCTGAGGTTATCAATTTCAAATTTAATGAAAATTCTAGAGTAATTAAACGGAATCTTACGTTTTAGATATCGCATTATTTCTCGTACATAATCCTGCAATGGTCGTTGGTTTTTATCACTTCTATTACTGTAAGTTTAACAGGAAAACTTGAACATCTAAATCAAGAATTGTTATCTCTGGTAAATCTAGTAAGTTTAACCGTAATGTATAATATGAATAGATAAATTTATAAGTTTAATTTTATTCTAGGAACGTCCACAATTAGTTTGGAGAAATTTCCGAATTTGTTATAACGAGTTATCCAATACCATGAAACGGATTAATGATGAATTAGCTCTAGTTATAGCGGTGTGTTATATTGCAGATATCATAATTTTGTTTATTAATTATTCATTTATATTTCGGTAAGTTTCCTTAATCGATAAATCGGTTTACAAACATCCTGAGAATAAGTTGATAACGTATAATGTTGTCGGTGGTGCATTGTGTGGAATATTTTAGAAGTAACCGAGATTGTTTTTTAAAAAAATTCATTTCCGGTGATTTCTGAACCGGTTCTCTCGATCGATATTGTTTTATTATTATGCTGGGATAGATTTTATAGACTATGTTTTATTGCCTCACAATAATGTTTGTGTGTGCTCTGTTTCTGCAATTAAAACAACGATAACCTAGAGGGTAGTTGTATTAAATTTTATTTAATTATCTGGAGGATATTTAAGCTTAATATTGATACAAAAATAATATGAAATCAGATTCGGTTTCAGTTCTTGCAATTGTATTCTTCTTCATTCAACCCAATGCTACGATCAGACTTTAGTTCCTTTTTTCTTTTTGTTTCTTTCTTGTTCCTTGTTGCTTTTAAAAATTTCGACAAAGCTGCCTGACCAATTTGCCGAAACATCTGCGTTTGATCGTATATTGGAGACTTAATTCAGAAACTCTTTGTAAATCGAAGGGATGTCCTTCAACTGCAGAAAATCCTGATATTAAATTCTGGCTTCATTTTTACACCAATTTCATCCAAGGTCTTTCTTAATGACACTGAAAACTGATCTTTGGGCAACACACCTCGGTTCTTCCAGGTCGTTAACGTTTGATGATTTTATTTATGACATAATACGATTGGTGCGAAGCTAAATTATCACAGATTACCAGCTTCTTTCCCGTCTTTTTCTTTAGTTTTTGGACGTAGTTTTGCAATAAATCAATCTTTAGAAGCAAATTGGTCGAACAGATTAGTTTCAGTTCTGTTATAGTGCGCCCCAGCTGTCCTAAATATGGTTCTATCTAAATCTATTAGGAAAAGAATGGTTTCATCATAATTCTATATAAAAACCACAAAAACGCTGAAACCCTCCAGGAATTTGCTGCCTTCTGGTCGTTCTGGACCTTCTGCAATCTATTTTATTTTATTCTATCTAATCTTAAGGAAGTATTACTTTGATTAAGAATTAAGAGTATGTATTAGAATAAAAATAACTCAAGCGAGGTCGTTTTCA
Source organism: Holotrichia oblita (assembly GCA_023690525.1). Lineage (NCBI taxonomy): Eukaryota > Metazoa > Arthropoda > Insecta > Coleoptera > Scarabaeidae > Holotrichia > Holotrichia oblita. The sequence goes on along the minus strand of CM043020.1, from coordinate 871,790 downwards.
GATGAAATCCTCCTCCTTATATATAGCATTTCAAAGAAATATGATACATCATTACATCATCGATGAAATTAATTAATCACTGTACACTTCCGAAGCTTCCCTTCCATGACAATTTTGAATTACATTTCCCCTTTAAACTCCAGCAATAATCTGCCATTATAAACGTATCCCAAATTCTTTAACAGAGATCCTCTATAATTTAACTTTTTTCCTATATAAATATTCAGGAAAACTAATGCTCGTGTTACCCCCCAAGACATCTGCAGCTGTTAAGCATCTCGTTCAGTTTAGCATGGCTTTCAGTTTTGTATTTGTTAAGAAAATCTCCAACAACTCCAATAAATGAGAATTATCTTTCAATTCCTGAAATATTTCCACTTATAGGTTAATAAAACAACAATTAATTTAATACCAATTTATTCCAGAACATTATAATATTATGTTTTCGTTAAAAAGACTTCTTCAGTGGAAGAAATTGACATTTAATATGTGTCAAAATACTAATAATATAAATAGCCACATGCAAGGTGTCTGCCGTTCTTATCAAGAGTCTTTACAACAGACCACCATCCTCCTCCTCGAGTTGTGGTGAAGAGTGCTCATGTTGTGATTGCACAGGGATCAGCAAATTAATTTCGATCCAACACCCCTGAGGACAACATCATTCGTAAGTTTCTACCACATTTGGTAGCGAGTAAGGGCTACCTCAGGTCCATCTACGAATGGTCACAAAATAAGTCCAAGGAATGGTGGGAAAGATCACAAGGATAAAGACAGGCTAAGGAGTTCCTAAGGGAACAGAGGCCTAAGTTTACTGAAGACCTACTGAGTAAAGACGGGCAGACTGTCAAAATGATAGTAAGTCTGATGACCGGTCATTCTGCAGATTCTGTCAAGAGGAAGAAGAAACCCCAGTTCATGTTTTGTGCCACTGCGACGGCCTAACGAGGACAAGGTTTCTAGCAATGGGTGTAGAGAACCTCACAGCTAACGGCTACATAAAAGAGCAGCTCTCAAAAATGATAAGGCTGATTACGAAGGCGAAACTAGAGAGCTTTCTCTACGGTAGAGGAGATCACGATAGACCTGTAAAAGGTCGCGGTGAAACAGGCTCGCATGCCACCCCACTCCTAACCTAACCTAACCTAAGGGTTACCTCATGAAAATTGGAGGACTTGGGAGTAACCAACTCAACCTTGGCAGAGAGAGTACGACCTGTTTAATACACATAAGTACTAATACAGCGGAGAAAACATGTTTTTCTTTTCTCTTAGACATCTTTGCTATCCCAGAAGGAGAAGTAGCAAAAATATTTAGTGACGTCACTTCGTTAATCAGGGAGAAAATTTACCATTCCTAAGTTTCAAAAATCATTCTCTTTGAGATGTCCATAAATAGGCGCCAATCATCTAGAAAATATTTAGAAAAACTCACTTTCTCCAGGAGTCTTTTATTGGGTCGGTGCATAATTATTGCAGCTTTTTTGAAACAAATTTTATTCGACAAAAACAACACAACAACATTTAACAAAAACATCTTTAAATGATTATTCCGGAGCATATTCGCCATCTACTTCAATTACTGCTTCCCATTTTCTTGGCCTTCGGATGAAACACTTTGCGAAACGCAAATCTTTCTTTTTACATTTTTGAAAAGAAGCCACGATTCATCCCCAGTGATGAGGTTCTTCAGGAACGGAGTTGCTCAATTCGCTGTAGAAAATCGGTGAAAATTCGGACACGTTCGGCTTTGTTGTTCTGGGAAAGTTCGTGGAAAACCCATCCAGTCAAGCTCGTTGTCAAACTTTTGTCGTTTTCCACGGGTGCAAAAAGTGCCTCGTTGTTGAAATTTGTACCAGCTTTCAACTTGGCTTTTGCTGATTGTTTCTTCGCGAAAAAGGTCTTTGAGATCACGAAATAACTCGTGTTGCATTCCAACTTTTCTCGAAGTGGTAGAGCACAATATGGCGAATATGAATATGATTTTCGATAAGCATCTTGATTAGCTGAATACAGAGGATTATTTTAATGGAAAAAACCCCAATTTTTAAACACAACACCGAAACAATAATATCATGAAAAAATCCAAATCAGTGGAAAATAGTTGCAGATTATTCCATCCAATGGACTTCCCTTGCATGAACCGTAAGCTGCTGAGGTTTGCCCGTTCTCAAGGCTCCCCATCCAGCTAAGATTTTTAATAAACTGTAATAACTATGATGATTTCAGTGAAGGTACTTCTTCTACGACTATGACGTCTTTGCCGAGATAATTAGCTGCAGTCGCTAGTCTGTTTTAGACCTATGCTTGTCATGAATGTCTTAAAGTGTCTCCAACCTAAGAGATTCCCCCTCTGTGCCTCTTTCTCTATCTTTGTCTTCTTTTAACTAAAATAAACTGTTGTTCTTTACCACTGGAATGCGATCAAAACAATTCTTTAAATTGTCTAAAACTTGCTTTCTGTAAACGTTTAAAAAGAAAAAAAAATATTTTGTACTAATTATGCTCAAGGAATAATATTTCAGGCCACTTTATAAATTTCATACAATCTTCAACTACTTCTGCTTAATGCATACGATCGCACGAATTCTGATCACAACATATTATTTCAATAAATTCCCAACTGAATTAAGAAAAACAAAGAAACTGATTAACCGTTGCAAATTAAACAAATCCAACGCATTTGAAATTGAAATGTTATACTGGCAAATAAGTTACGACGATGTTACTTTCAACATTCTGAATTGTGTGCCAATCAACCAAAAACTTATAACTAAAGTAAGTATGTACTTGTACAAGTGAAGAGGTGAAGATTCGAGATAATATTTATGTAAAATTATGAACATTTCAGATAATCACTGGACTTATGGCTTTTCAAATAATATTTACGCAATTGAGTGTACAATTTCCTAGTTTCAACGCAGCAGGTGGGAACGAAACCTTAATGGATGCTACAAATTAATTATTATAAATTAATTCTCCACCTTTCTTATATTAAATAAACTTATTTATCAAGCACGTGTCTATAATATTCCAGAGGGACGTTTTATCTAAACGACTCCTCCAATAAGGTCATAATTATTACAGCCAGCCTACATCATAATGCGGTTTTAATATGTAGATCACCTCAATGTAATAATAGTAGCGCTAAATGGAAAAGTTCGCGTCCATTAACTAGTTTACGATCCCAGATAAAACACTCTAATTACATCAATTACGGCATCACCGTCTGTTATGTGAACGTAAGTAACCGAAAATCTCTTCCTATATATGCGGAAATTTTTGACTGGTATGCGGATACGGTAGCAACAGTATCCTATAGTGCTTTTGTCGAATCAATAGTCCTGCGCGGTCGCAACTATCTCACATTGATGGATGTGGATACATCATGCGATGGTTATATAAACACAATGAACACTATTGAATATTTAAAGTTTTAAAGTTGAATCTTGTTAATAAAGGCTTTAACCTGCAATTAAATTTCCATTAACGTGTTTGTAAATATTTATGATTCGCTATATTGAATGTAAATAGTATTGTTCTGGACGCACGTGTATTGGAAATTAGGCCATTGCCACCACGTGCTGTTAAGTTTGCCCATATATTACATCTTGTATTAAGGCAGGTACTGTGTTACCTGTCCCTTTAGCGTAATAGCTCCAATAGACGGTTTAAGTAATTGAAATTATACCTTACGCTATATATTGATTAGTAGGTATGTACTCAGAAATGATAGAAAGGTGTGAATTAAAATTTGTTGGAAAAACTTCATCTTTCTTCATTTACAACTAACCCAATTCGTTCATGGACTTACACACTAGAAGGCTAAACCTTATAATAAATCTTTACTATTTCTTAAATCAAGAAACAATAACTTACAATTGAACAATTGAAATTTGCAAAATATTTGATAAACAATTTTGTAAACAAAATCAGACATTTTCAAAAATTTAATTTTCAAAATTATAAACACACCAATTGGAAAACGATTTATAACTGGCCATACAAAGACACTTAATTGTAAGAGACCACAAAAAACTGCTAAAGAGATTAATGTTAATCCATGAATTTGATAAATTTAAATTATAATAAATATTCGTAAAATTTGTAGATTATTCTTTTGTATTAATATTATCCGAAAAATGTTTGATAGCTAATATTAATACAAAAGAACAATCTTAATTTTACGAATATTTATAATAATTTAATTAAATTTATCAAATTTAAGGATTTACATTAATCTGTTTAGTAGTCTTTTGTGATCTCTTACATTTAAATGTTTTCGTATGGCCAGTTATAAATCGTTTTGGTAATTGATGTGTTTATAATTTTTTTTAAGATGTCGAAATTTAAAATCTAACATGTCTGTTTTTGTTTACAAAATTGTTTATCAAATATTTTGGATATGTTGGAAATTTCAAAATTGACAAAATTGTTTCACAATATTTTTAAAGTCTTTAGAGAGTTATTGCTTCTTGGTTTAAAAAATAATTAACATTTATTATATATTTATATATAGGTTTGAAGAAGGATTAAAATATATCCGAAACGTCAAGTAGGAAACTATTGTTTTTCAACGTTCTTCACTGGATCTCTTGGTGCAGGAGTAGAACACTAAACACTTTAACCCACTAAACACTAAACAAGTTTTAACTAAAACACCGATAAGGCGATAATAAAACTAAATTAAAATAAAATCTACAAATACAGGTAACCTAAATGTTATGCACGGCCGATTAACGAAAACAATGACGAATGCGGGATAGGTCCGTTGTCACAGTTCATTACACATGACTTATTTTTATATATTTCTAAACTTTCGAAAACATTTAGAAACTTACAATTGTTTATTTGTCTAATTAATTTAACATTTGTATGATCGATGTTGTGATCTGTTTCAAAAATGTGTTGGGCAACGCTCGATTTCTCAATTCTATTAAATCTAAGATTAGCCATATGCTCTTTGAATCTAGATGAGACTGCTCTCCTGGTTTGCCCAATATATTTTTGATTACAATCTTTACAATTGATTTCGTAAATACCTGACTTTTCTAGAGGTTGTATTTTGTCTTTAGGGTTACCGATGAGACTTCGTAAACTAGTCCCAGAAGTGTAAACTATTCTGAGATCTAGCTCTTTGAAGATTTTACTCAAACCTTTAGTGATAAAGGGTCACAACGGGTGAAGCTTTAACATCCTCTCGAAAAGTCGTAGATTCTTTCACAGTTTTCTTATAATTAAATTTCCTAATTAACTTATAGATATGCTGAGACTGAAAACCATTACACTTGGCCGCATCTTTTATAATTTTAAGCTCTTTCTCATACCTCGCCTTGTTCAAGGGAAAAGTGAGAAGTCTGTGAACCAAAAATTCAGGCTTGCCATTTTGTGTTGAACACAATGATGGGAATCTGAAGGAATGTAGCGAAGTGTACTGGATTCCTTTCTATACACGTCAAACTCTAATCTATTGTTATTTCTAATTACTAAAGTATCTAGAAAGGGTAGCTGACCGTTTTCTTCTCTTTCACAAGTGAACTTTATGGTTTCGAACCGATTATTTAATCTATTGAAAAAATCGTCAATATTAAATTTTTTAGTGTCAAATATAGCAAAAATATCATCCACATACCTCAACCAAACCCTAGGAAAGTATTCGCTCTCAAATTCTAAGTCCTTTTCAAAACGGCTCATGAAAAGGTTAGCCAAAAAAAGGGCGACAAGGAGTTACCCATTGACGTTCCTTTCTGCTGTTCATAAAAACTCCCGTTGAATTGAAAAATGTTCTGTTTCATACAGATGTCAGTTAAGCGAATATATTCCTGGACACATTGTTGACTCAAACTATTTCGAAGCGACAAGTCCTCGAGGTATGTCAAGGTGTCTGGAATCGGTATAGTAGGAAAGAGAGAACTAACATCAAATGAAATCAATATTTCACCCTCCAGCAACTGAATATTTTGAATTTCTTTAATAAATTCTAACGAATTTTTTACTGCAAAACTAGGTTGCTGTATTGGCAAATTATTAAATTTATTGGTCAGCCATTTGAAAACCTTATAAGTCGGTGAGTCACTTGCCGAAACAATTGGCCTTACCGACTTGCTAGGTTTGTGAATTTTAGGTGAACAATATAATTTAGGGATAACAGGATTGGAAACATGCACCTTACGTCTAACATCGGCAGTAACAAGGTTGTTACAAGTTTTAAACACATTGTTGACGTCTCTAATCATTTTCGATAAAGGATTTTTTTGAAATTGACTTATAAGGACCACTACTCAACAGGTCATTAACCCGATCATAGTAGTCCTCTTTATCTAAAATAACAACCTTGTTCCCTTTGTCAGCTTTCAAATAAAAACAATCTTTTTCCCGCAAAGTTTTAATGATTTTAATGTTTTCGGATTTCTGAGGTGATTTATAGGATTTCAAATTTTTTGAAATAGTATGTTTGCAGGCCTCCCTAGCGAACTGTTGGGGAAGTCAGATAGGAAGTTCATTCCTATCATTCATTCATTCATTCCTATCTGACTGGTTGTCATTTTAACATATATAATGTGCCTTGTAATTTAAATTAGTTTGTAACCTCCTGATAATGACATTAATAAATGTCGAAAATTTGATCATTTTATTTTATAACAGACCGAAAACCCAAGATTATCATTTTTGTTTCCCAACTAAAAGTTGGGAAAATTTTTAAAAAAAAATTACCAAAAGGTTTTATAAAGTAATAATTTAGTTTGTGGTGATCACCACGCATTTTTGAACAGTGTAAACTAATTTTTATATAGGTTTATTGAATTTTAATAAATTAATTTTTTTTTTGTAAACCATCTTTCTGACTTGTAATTGTTTTTTATGTAACTTAATTTGTTTTTCCATTTGTGTACTTTTCAACGTACAATAAGCTCTCGTATTCTATTCTCTACACCTGCTGTAGAGTTAAGAATTCGCGAACCCTTGAGATTAATTTTGTTTAACCCCAATTTTTAATTTAAAGAGTAGAACTAAAATTTTCTTAACTTTATTATCAATCAAATTTCACATTACAATATATATATTATTCCTATCATTGTCTAACATGATCAATTTCTTTTTCGACTGATTGGTGACAGTAGATTGGCTACCTCACTTTCAGCGCAGTTTGATCTTTGACCCCGCGAACGAATTTACTTTCATGTGTAAATTATCTTGTCATCTCTTCTTGGAAAAAGTTAATTCAATTTCACTGTGAACTATTTAAAGAATGTGATCAATTCTTTTAAATATGTGATTAGGTATTGAACGGCTTCGATCCGGTATTAAACGGCTTTGATCAGGCATTAAACTGCTTTGATCAGGTATTAAACGGTTTTGATCGGGCATTGAACGGCTTTGATCAGGTATTAAACAGCACCGTGCTGTTCAAAGTTGATCACATTCTTTAAATAGTTAACAATGAAATGGAATAATTTTTCTCCAAGAACAACCTTCATAATAACGAGATAATTTACACATGAAAATAAATTCCTTCACGGAGTCAAAGTTTAAACTGCCCTGAAAGTGAGATAGCCATTCTATTGGTGACGTCCTCTGGTTTGTACGCAACTATCATCTACGAGAGAACTTCAACGTACCTCCCATCAAGAGGTTCCTGATCCAGCTTTTAAACAAGACGTTGGAAAGAATTAAGAGATCACTGGTGAACGAGCTAGCACACTTCCATCCTGACCACCCTCCTCCTCACCCCATTCCAAGTTCACATCCGGATGACACTTTCCGTTGACGATGGTATAATTTTAAGTTAGATAAAACCATCACCTATCTCCTCGACGACAACATCGTCTACAGTTTATCCTCAAAAGAGAACAACAACAAATCCAACTAATCTCAGCTTGGAGATTAAGGGGTTAAGGGACTTTTTGTCCAGATACAAAAGAAATGAAGAAGGACCCTCCAGAGAAAATTTTTTGACTTTAATAACTGGATGAATCGCCTTTAGAGTTTATAGTAAATCAAAATCAAGGTATACTTGCAATCATAGACAATATTTTTCTTGATTGATAAACTTGATATATCTCCTGCTTTCATCTTGAATCAATATGGATAAATTGATCAATGACTATAATAAAAAAAGGGACCAGAAAGCGAAATCCTCCTCCCACGTTCATCACCATTGAGGAACAGGGGCTGTCTTGCAATCAGAGGTTGACGTTCCTCCACTATTTCACTATGAACACATCTAAATTCTTGAGGGTACGATGGGCTCTGGTTCTCCTAATATGCCACAACAGTTCTCTTAGCTTGAGGTTCAAGATGCTCATAAACGCGGTGTTTCTCCTGCTAATATTGACGCAATTAAAGAGATTGAATATCCTCCAAAACAGGGTGTTGCTCATCAGAATTGCCGCACCCTGGTTCGTGAGATCTTACAGTACCAACCAACCTTGTGCGAACATGCAATGGCACCGACCAGAAGCTCATTGAAAAAGTTTGCTCGATTGAAGAACCCATTGGTTTGGCTGTCCGGCTCGTTTGGGAGCTAGATTCAGACGGACCACCACCTCTCGTCGTCGCCACTAGATGAATCCTGGGGGGGTGGACGCTTATTTTATTGACGCTAACGCTGACTTATTTAAAACTGTTGATTGAGAATTTAGTGACCAAACAGTAGCCACTCAAGGGGAGATTAAAAGGCTAAAGGACCCATAAGTCCAGCCTTGCAGACATAGAAGACTTTACAAAAGAAAGTCGTTGATACCAGATCATGGTTTTGAGGAAGTTATTTGCGTTTGAACAGAAGTTTCTTTCGGAAGTACAATAGAAAAGTGAAAGAAATTGAGAAGAAACTGTTGTGTGGATTTCTCACAACATGGTTTTCCAAAAATACTTCGTTTAAAACCTCTTAGTATATTTTCTAACGATACTTTTGATCATCAAACAAAAATTGAATTAGACATAGAATGTTATTAGAAATGAAGTTGAATTTTCATAGAGTGTGGTAGCAAACCAGTTCTGGTTCTGTAGTGCGGGGGACAAAATTACTTCTGTTTCCTAGTAATTTAAATAATGTTTGAACAATATACATATATTTAATGTAAAAAATAAACTTCTTTTTATTTAATTGTTAAAACGAATTGCTTGACTTGGAAGTGGGAGTAAATTTCGTCGAATCCATCTCGTTTGTCATCAAACAACTCTAAATAAACTTAATTAAAAGCGCTGGTAAGATGGAATCCCTACGGTGCGATAACAAAAGGCACTAATACATTAATTATTCCGACAGATCCTAATACCAAAAGTCTTCCGAACACTCATTTCCACTCAAATTACTTTCTTTTTTCGTCCAAATTTTTACAATTCTAATCGAGTCCAACCGTACTATCTTCCTCCTATATTTCTTTAATAAAAGGAATGTGTTTTTCTTCGTTTTGCAATTCCAATCTAACCGGCAGATACGTAGAAACACCAACTACAACAACAACAATCAGGAGCCCTAAATTCGCCGATTTCTTTCCTTGTGTTTAGCTTGCGGGGAACAGTCTTGCGCAAAGATCGAAAATTTCTGCGTTTGTGCCCTCACCGACCCGAGCAGATACTACTGGAAGCACAGTGTCGAAACTCTGCGAGTCCGGAATTATCCGGGTGATGAGTAACATACTGACGCTTTTATATTAAAAAAAAAATAACAAAATTGCCGCTGAGATTTATATATATTAGATGATAATAGAAAAATGATAATCCGTGTTTAAATGATGATATTTTTTTTAAACATTTAAGTGATCCTTTTTTATATAAGAAATAATAAAGAAAATAAAGCAAATTAAACTGATTTGTAATTTGCTGCAAGTGTTAAACGAACAAGATATATCTGTTCCACAGACGTTAAATGTTTAAATTTTAAAGTAGTGTTTAATCCCCCATTTCACACTTTAATCAATCAGGTAAGCCCCACACCAAACAGATTTAAATGAAAATGTTTTCCTAGATTATTATTGATTTAAAAATGTCTCTTCTGTTTTTTTTTTCAACATGAATGCCAGTAGTATCAAATTACGTAACATCTCAATCTCCGAATTATAATTTTTCGCCCCAGTGACCTTGTAGCTTACAACGCCGCCATTTTGGATTTAACAAAAATAAATGCAGACCTCATATCAACTCGAAATTAATGATGTTGAAGTTAAATGTTGAAAAATTAATGAATTTGTTGTATTAGATTTTTGAAATCACATTGAGTGTCTTCTGTTACGTTTTTTTATCTCGTTTCCAATTTATTTTTCATTTACCTTAGTGAGTACTTCGGTTGATACACCGTAGATTGCTTTCCCTCTTTTATTTCCTCTTTTTTTTAATACGGAGACTGTTACAAAATTTAAGTATCACACTATTGGGATGTCTAAAACGAGAGATATAAAGTCGGTTAAATTTAAGTACGAGGGCGTATTTTTATTGCTTCATACCCTCAGAAAAAAATTGCTTCGCTAACCCCACAAAATATTCTTAAACAGCTTCTTTGAGTTGTTCATCAGATGCAAGAGAGATGCTTTTTTAAATTTTTGAATAAGAAGAAACCTGGCGGAGCTAGGTCAGGGCTATAAGGTGCTGAATTTGCTCAATTTTGTTTGCCTTATGAACTCTGCAATTTTCGTGCTGTAGAGCAGTTTCTAAATTTTTCATTGTGTGATTTATGGTAGAGCCTCTGCGCAAATATTCAATAAGCAAGACTCCTTCGACATCCCAGAAAACAGTTACTTTAATTTTTTGTCCAGAAAATTGTGTCTTGGCCTTTTTTGGTGGTGGAGAGCCCTTATTAACCCACTACATGGATTCTTGTTTAGTAGGGGAGCCCCAATGATGCACCCAAGCCTCATCCCCGATGATAAATGTTTTGCCCCTCTCCAACTCGGCCAAATTTGCTTGAGAAACTTCTTTTCTGTACAGTTTTCGTTGAGGTGTAAGCAATTTGAGTATACACCTTCTTCATACCCAACTTGTCATGCAAAATCTTGAGAGCACTTGCTTTGGATATACAAACTTTATTGGCAATGACAGAGATCTTTACACACCCATCTTTCAATACCAAATTTTCGACTTTTCGCACAATGTCTTCAGTTCGTGCTTCAGAAGGTAGTCTGGACTTGTCGTCCGGCTCCATCGAAAGAGTTTAGACCAATACTTTACTTGAAAATAAGATGGTGCATCTTCCCCATACACAGCAACCATTGAATTGGTTTTGGACCATCGCTTTCTTTTGTCAAGAACTTTATTTTCAAATCTCTGTAAACAGCACAAACTAAATACAACTTAGCACATGTACTTCTAACAGTGACAGCAATTTTGCAATAATTTGTTTGACATCGTCACTCTTTTGTTTCATAGCTAGGTAGATTACATAAAAATACGCCCATATCCGTATTAAGCTAACAAGACGACTCGTCACCTGTAGCCTCAAATTGCCACATCTTGTGAACAGAGTTACCAGTATTATAGACCAAAATTTACTGCTAGTTTTAAATGTTAGAAAACGCTTTCTAACAGATCAATTGTGTGTATGTCAATGAGATGAACAATGTTCATCTCATTTCCAGTTACATTTTTTAATGAAATTAACAAATTTATACTACCATTGTATTTTAGTTAAAACACCTTTCTATTACAAACAAAACTTGTGTGACAAACCAAGGTTAATTTTGATTTTTGATCTGACTAGCTCAGCTGCAGCTCTAACATATCTAAGTGTCCTAAAAGTATTCTCAAAAAAGTCCAATCGAAAATCTTGAGTCTTCTTTAGAAATTACTACTTTACAAGCACAATAAGTTTCAGTAAGGAGCCATGATATGAAAATCAAACGATTTTAGACCAAAAAACCAGCTAATTTTATGTGTAATGGAAAATTTAGTGGGAACTGCTTCGAAAATGCCTTTCAAACACAATGTTGCACTTAACATCCCAATTTTCATGAAAAATCAATCGATCTCCTCCTCCAGCTCCCCTAATTTGCTGGTACAGTTCCCTCAGTTTGCGTCTTCACCTGGTCTAGTGCTTGTAAGTTCGCAACCAACGCTCAGATATGGATGTTCCATCCTTGAGCAATCATGCGCTGGTGCCGGCTGGTGGGTCACATCACTGAGACATTCGCAACACTCTGAATTTGAATACCATGGCTAGATGAAACTCATATCAGCGGACAAAATGGTTTAAGGATATGTAGGCCGACCTTAGCCAAACTGATACCCTCATCAGAATGAGCGCGAAAGATTAATCTGAAGTCGAGAATAATTTAATTTGTTTTTGTAACAACTGTTTGTATTTGATTGGTGATTCTTATGACTTACATTAGTTTCTCATTAGCAGCAGCTGTAGTACGAATAAACTCATTATTTAGTTATTAATCATAATCATCCACTGCAATCTGTCGTTTTTCCAAACGTGAAATGCGTGCTTGTTTTGTGTTGCAAACAGATAACTATGAAGGGACTGGTAGGCATTGAATCCTCTTGAATGAAACAACAATAATCATAAGTAACAACTACACAAACTAACAACATAAATATAAATAAAATAATAAAATTATTTTTATCATTTGTTTTGGAATTACCGAAAACGAAAGATTGCACGGTGGTCCTTAAAATTTTTATTCTTTAGTTGATTAACTTATCATTAATTTCATTTTATCGTGGTACAAATTATCTTTTATATAAATTTATCTTAAAACATATCTAATTATTAGGAAGGGTTTTCCATTTAAGTGCACCACATATTTCCGTCCGTTAAGAGCACTCTGTTGCTAAAAAAAAAGTCTTCTTTAAAAGATTTTAAGCAAGATTTAATAGTCCATGGATATGAATTAAAGATTAATTTTGAGCTGCTGTTTCTATTTAATATATTTTTTTAAATAACTTATTATTCTATTACTTCCAAGCTTTTATATTTTATTGTATTTAATTAACTGTTGCTTTATTGACCTATAAGTGGAAATATTTCTGGAATTAAAAGATAAGTACATAAAGGTCACAAAATAGATATATTAATTACTTCTAATCTTAAGACAAAACCTCTTATATTAAAGTGGCTACATTACGGCACTTAAAACGCTTTAAATTCTCCGTAAACAATTGAAGGTGACTCCCTGTAGAATGGAAAAAACATTATAGTTATCGCCAAAGAGGAATACTTAAAAAATACGCTGTATAAGCCGTATTTTGACAGCTAAAACCTGTCAAACTGTCATAATTATGATAATTTGGTGGTTTTTATACAGGTTTTAGCTGTCAAAATACGGCTTATACGGCGTGTGCACGTCGAGTGACTGCGTCCGTACGCCCATAGTTTACCTACTGTCCTTTTCTAATGTCTTTGGGAGACTGTTGGTTTTTTCCTTTTACCGAAAAACTTGTTCACACAAAATTGGTAATAACAGTTTCCTTGTTTAGAGTGATAGTTTTATTATCTGACAATTCATCTTCTGAAAACTCTTCAACTCAGATTCTCCTTTATATTCTTCATAAGCATTCTTGGGCACTTCTTCCCTAGTGATCGGCTTATAACGTTTATTCTCTTTTGTCACATTATCCTCATCTCCTCTTTTTGTTGCAATTATATTCTTCTTCATTCAACCCAATGCTATGATCAGACTTTAGTTCCTTCATACTCTTTCCTTTTTTTCGATACAAATCTCGTTTCTTTTAAAATTTATTTCGTTTAAAGTTCTCTGACCAGGTTGCCGAAACATCTGCGTTTGAGTGTATATTGGAAACATTATTTAAAACTTTTTGTCAATCTATGGATGTAGGAACTTCAACTGCAGAAAATCTTAATATTAAATTCTGGCTTCATTTTTACACCAATTTCATCCAAGGTCTTCCCTTAATAACGTTGAGAACTGATCCTTGGGCAACACACCTGGATTCTTCTACTAACAGGTCGTTAAAGTTTGACATCAAGAATTCTTTAACGACTCCTAAAAATGCCACAATGTTAAGCTAATTTTGCTTAGATTTATTTCTAAGATAGTATGCTTGCTGTGAAGCTAAATTATCGCAAATTACCACCTTCGTTTCACTCTTTCTCTTTAGTTTCTGGATGGTTCGAGCAGATCAATTTCAGTTCTGTTATAGAGCGTCACAACAGGTCCCTTTCTTGCCCCAGCTAATCCAAATATGATTCATTCTCTATCTAAATCTATTAAAAAAAAATGGTTTCATCATAGTTGAATGGGCATTTATGGTGTATTGTTAGAATCGCTTTACAAACGAGTGCAATGACAATAGATCAAAAGTTGTTAAAACAAAAGCCACATCTTGTTGTCGCACAAACTTTGTAATTTATTACAAACTAATATTAGGAAATTAATTCTAAGTGAGGGGGAAATCAAACAATACACAAAAATACTGGTGTACTGTTTTTAAGAGGATTTACTGAACCTTTCAGATCAATATTTTCTTCTAATATTCTTAGAGACAATAATAATCATAAATAACAACTGTGCCATCCTCCATTCTCTTTAAATTCTGTTCAAATTTCCGCTAAGAGCATTTTGTTACCGAAAAACGTCTATTTTATAAAAGTGTTTTGATTGTTCATAAATATGAAAATATACCTTAATGTTTCGCTGTTATTTCTGAAGTTCTTCACTGGATCTCGTGGTGCAGAAGTAGAACACTAAACACTTCAACCCACAAAACACCAAAAAACTTTTTACTAAAAGACCGAAGCGTTTCGACAGCAAAGCTATCATCATCAAGGCGATAATAAAGGTGTTGTCGAAACGCGTCGGTGTTTAGTTAAAAGTTTTTGGTGTTTAGTGGGTTGAAGTGTTTAGTGTTCTGTTGTTTCTATTTAATATTTTTTCTGATCAATCAGCAGCGAAGTTATCAATTTGGGGACACAACACAATCCGATCTTATCAACAGCTTTCTTTTTCAGAAAAGGGATACCAATTTTAAAAATTCCCTTACATCAATCTCTTTCTTTATATCAAGCATACATTTAAGAATCGAATACGAATTCTATAAGCTCGACATTTGTAATGTTTTCGATTTTTCTATTATTGTAATACGCCAGAAATATGTTTTTAGACACAATTTAGACATCCTTGCTGTTGCACCAGACTTCAGAACTTCTGTAACATTTTTTTCGCATTGTCTCTTCGATTTTATCGGTAGTAAATTAGAAACTTCTAAATAGATATCTTCAAATGATCGGACACTTTAGAAGTTTCAATTAATGAACTCTTTAGTATCAAATCCCACCTCGGACCTTGGGAAGTGGAAACAATTTCTTAGGGAAATTCAAGCATTACTAAAAAGTTAAAAAATATAAAAATACAAAATTAAACAGTTTTATGAAAACGAAATGATATTAATAAGAGACAAGTAGAATCAAACCTAAAATTCTATTTTAGTAAAATGAAGAGGCCCTTTTCTAAGCTTGTTGAGGGGCTAAAATAAAAATAATTTGATCCCTGGTACTATCTAGGGTGTCCTTAATATCACGATAAATAAACGTATGGTTTTTTGGATTATTATGTCTCCAAAAATTCAGTTTTATAATTTAGAATGATAGTCGTACTGTTTGATATGGCTCTCAAATTCTTCATAATCAGCTACAACCAGACTCTACTTGGAGTTTCTTTTTTTTTACTTTTTAGTTGGAAATCTAGCTTCCCCTTTCATTCATCAATTCAACAAGAGTGTCTCTCAAGTTTATTATTAAATCCTAGTTTTCTTTTGGCACCAGCATTTTGGTAGCGTCTTCTTTAAAAATGCTGAAAACTGATCTTTGACTAAAGCATCTTTGACGTCAAGCACACTTTAACCACCTCACCCACAATGTCAAGATCATTTTGCTTAAAACTCTTTTCTGCAACTCAAATGCGGTTTCATATTCTTCATAACCATTCTTGGGCACTTCTTCTCTAATGATTGGCTTATAATATTCATCCTCTTATATCACATCATCTTCATTATTTAAGAAATTCAGTCTCTTGTTATTACAATTATATTCGTCTCCATTCAACCCAATGCTACGATCAGACTTTAGTTCTTTGATGCTCTTTCCTTTTTATTTCTTTCTTGTTCCTTGTTTTTTTTTTTAATTTCGACAAAGCTATCTAACCAGTGTACCGAAACATCTGGGTTTGACTGTATATTGGAGATTTAATTTAAAACTCTTTGTGAATCGAAAGGATGTACTTCAACTGCAGAAAATCCTGATATTAAATTATGGTTTTATTTTTCCACCAATTTCATCCAAGGTCTTCCTTAATAACGCTGAGAACTGATCCTTGGGCAACACACCTGGATTCTTCTATTATCAGGTCGTTAAAGTTTGACATCAAGAATTCTTTAACGACTCCAAAAAATGCCACAATGTCAAGGTTATTTTATTTATGACATAATATGATTGGTATGAAGTTAAATTATCACAGATTATTAGCTTCTTTCCCGTCTTTTTCTTTAGTTTTTGGACGTAGTTTTGTAATAAACCAATCTTTAAAAGCGTATTGGTCGAATTGACCAGTTTTAGTTCTATTGTAGTGCCTTTCTTGCTCCAGCTGTCCCAAATATGATTGATCTTCTATCTAAATCTATTAGGAAAAAGTTGTTTCAAACGAGTGTTATGAAAATAGATCAAAAGTTGTTAAAACAAAAGCCACATCTTCTAAACTGTTGTTGAACAAACCTTGTTATTTATTATAAACTAATATTAGTCAATTAATTCTAAGAAAGGTTACATAACAGTGAGGGGGAAATCAAACAATACACAAAAATACGCCCAAAATCTAATTACTTTCTCGACAATTCCAGGAAATTGGATTTCGCTACTAGCGTATTCTTCCTACACACATATGATGAAACATATTAAAATGCGTAGCTTGTTAATTTTAAGTAATTACTTTCACGTTAGCGTGCAAGGCCTTTCATAAATATGGAATACGTTGTCAAAATTGACGTTCAAAAAAAAATTACATTATGTCCATGACACGGCATAATCTTATAAACCGATACATAATCAAGATTTCAAATTTTCTTCGGTAACCCTATACTTGTTTACCATACTAAACAAACCCTACATTACCGGTACTTCCATTAAAAAGTACACACAGTAGCGTCGAGTCTCTCAACTTGGGATAAATGCCTTCCCGGAAGCTAGAATCCCTGACCCAGATTATACAAAAGCATCCACTCTCCCGGTGAAAACTAGGTCATCCGTTTTGCGAATTTAACCTATTTAACGGACTTATCGATATGTAACGATTGAATTGGTGAATGAATTATAATAATTGCAATAATATTTATCTTAGAATGCTAATAGCGCGCGATTAATTATTAATGTTGACGTGTGCCCAAAATAAACTGTATCTGTTTAGTTTTCCCGGCTAATTTTATGCGTCATTATTATGATTAAAATTGTCAAGTTAGAGTAATAACAGAATTTAGAAATGAAGCTTTCATAGCTCGCCCACAGCTATAAAATTTGCGTGGGTGTACCTATATGATGCATACAATTCACGTTCAGCTTCGTTCAAAATATATTTTTCTGGAATGTTAAGTATAAAAATGTATTGATGATTATAAAATCGTTTCTTTAAATATTGTTTAGTTTGATCGATTTTTTTATAGCTTATATAATTATTTTAATCGTTATGCATGTTGTCACTTTTATAATAGAAACGTTTTGCTATAACAGCAATAATTTTCGCCCGAAATTATCTTCGTAATACACCGGTAATTATCAATAAAAAAAAGAGCAGTATCGTCACAACTAGTGTTCCTGTTTCCCTTGCACGGTTCAAATTATCCAATTAGTTCTTTGGGCAAGCGCAGAGGACGTTCACTTAAGCAGATTGCGACCGTGGACAGTAGGATAATATCGTTCGCGAGTTAAACTTCAACAAACATACATACGAGTTAATTCATTCTTTCCTTAACATTTGTTATTACATATTCTGTTAAGTTGCTAAGCGCACAAGGAGAAAGGCTTCCGCTATTCAATTTAACTCTCACATGATCTGTTCAGAAAAGTATGCGATATGTATCTGATAGAGACATGCGATCTGGAACTAGAAAATAGGTATGTAAACTTTAAAATGTTTTTATATATAGGGTGTCTCAAAAAAGTTAAAAATCTAATTGGAATCAGATTGAAAAATTGTAAACGCTATAGTATTATATAATTCATTCATAGTCTGACCAGGTTTCACCACTTCAATATGAACAACGTCGCGAATACTTCACCAAACACACTAAAGGGCTTTTTTTGGGTTGTAAATCTGGCTTAGAAGTACTTCGTGACGATTCATTTGGAGAAATCCATTGCTTTTTGCGTTTCGGATTATCATAGAGGACCCATTTTCCATCTCTGTTGATCAAGCGATCAAAAAACACCTCTACATTGTGCCTTTCAGCCAATAAGTTGCTGCAACTGTTCTTGGATGGTCGACCAAGATTTGCTTCCACTTCCATTCTTAACACGTCATTGTCTGACGTTGTTCCTGATCGATACGAGTTGGAAAGATCAAAGTTTTTGGTAGCCACTGTTGCCTTACTACTCTTGCAATACTCAAAAGGCTTGTAATGATGGATATGTATATACAGTGTCCTTCAAAGGTATCCGGACACGACTAGATAGAGAAATACCTTGCGCTTAATACTTTATTCCAAAGAGCAGCAGGACCAGCTAGTAGTAACCATAGTTTGTCGCTCTCACAATAACATTGCAATATATAAATACATATACAGGGTGAGGTATTAGTGGGTCAAAGCTCAGTATATCTGTTAATATTAAAAATATCACAAAACGTTATGTATATACAAAAATAATAGACAGTCTTACGCTACATATTTTAAAATTATTTTACACTATTCCTATCCAGTATTCTAGAAGTTATGGTCAATTTTGTCTGAAAATCATTGCTTGTTCAACGTCCTGTGTATTCCACACGAAACAGCTTGAAATTATTTTTGTACTGGAATATCTCTTTCATATTGTTACAGTTTTATAGCAAAATTATATTTTGCCAATATTGCGAAAACTATGTATTGTGTTTGATTCAAAACACAAACGTATTATTTTTGCATCTTATTTAAATGGAACACCCTGTAGTAAAATTATACTATTTTTTATGCATTCAATAAATGAGTGACGTAATCAAGTGTCAAAATGAAGTGACATTTATCATTTTTGTTATGATTTATACAGATTATTATTTATACTGGTCATTATTCATACTGGTCCTTATTCATCGTGTACTTCTCTACTGGATACTTCTTCAAATAATCTCAACAGCCTTGCTTGTTCTTTTTCAAAAAATTGCATACAGGGTGTCTCAGCGAGACCGTTCATTATAGGGTTCTGGCCAAAATATAAATTTGAAAATTCAGAATTATGTATTGTTGATTATGTTCTCTTCAACGAAAACATTATTCGATTTCTAGTGTTACACGTTGGGTTTTACTTTAGACTTTGGGTTTTACTTTTATTTTATATAGGTACACATTAGACTCTTCAATCAACTAATGTTTTTATTGTGTAAAATAAACGTCTAACAAATATAATTATTTTAACACACTACTTCATCAACTATTTTTTAATATATGCCTTCTTAAATAATTACAATTGTCATTATTACTTAACACCATCTCCTAATGACAATTCTAACCGATTCTGACATTTTAAAAATTTTACCAAAAATCAACTATTTACAACTGCTTTCTTATTAGATTTAACTCTAGTATCTAATCTAGGCATTCGAACTCCTACATCGAGAAGTTCTAAGCTTTGAACTTTCAAATTATTAATCATAGCCCGAGCCCTAGTACAATCCGCTTTCTGTTTCGATGTAAACGACTTTCCTTGAGCTTTTAACCGTTGTTTCATTTCTTTTCTTTTCTTCTTCTTCTTTTCCTTTCTCTCTTGTTCTAATGTTATTTGTTCTAATCTGGCTTTCTCCGTTTCTTCTTTTCGGAGTATTCCTTCTTCCTCTTGCTTTTTCAAACGTTCCTCCTCCTCCTTTAATTTTTTCAATGCTTCTTGCATCGCAGAAATAGTTTTCTTATTGGGACCTCTCTTGGCATCTTTTGCATCCTTTTCTTTAGCTTTTCTTATCTTCTTCTTTATACTTTCAGCTTCATCGTCATCGCCTTCCCTATCTTTATCCTCAACTTTCACATCCACTTTCGATTCGATTGTCAATTTCATCTTTTGTTTTTCCGGAACAGTTGATTCTGATTTCACATCAGAGAATTTTTTTTTAACACCTGAATATTCAATTCTAAGCTCGGCTAATATTTCATCACTATCATCTTTCTTCTTCCTATTCTTCTTACCCTTTTTTGCACCGGTTTGTTCTTTAGTCCTGTTAGATTTTTTAAATTTATTTTCTGCTAATATCGATTCTGCTTGCTTGTTAATTTGTACGATATAAAGTCCATTTTCCGTTTTTCTGCCTTCCAGTACTTTTTCAATCATCTTTCAGAATGTTTGGTTTGATCTGTTCTAATGATATGAATGTTTCTATTGAATTTGACATTTGTGACGATGCCCCAGAGTTAACCACAAAACTTTCCATTTCCTTTTCTACATGCTCTTGCGTAATGTCCTTTATTCCCACATTTAAAACATTTTCCTTCAGTTTTATTGTCCTTGTTAAGACAATTGATACTAATATGACGTTTGTTTTTACATGGATAGCAAATCCTTTCAGAAGATTTAAACGCTACTGTATTTTCTTTTTCTTGATCTTTGTTTCGTAATTCCTCATTTAATAATCTTGATATTAATTTCGTTAACGTCTTGTCCTCGGTAGGAGCCGAATCCCAAGCTGTTGTAAAAAATTTGTATTTCTCGAGCAACGTGGATAATATTTTTGAAATTACCATGTCTTCTTCGACAGGTTGTTTGAAATTCTTCGGTTGATAAACTAAATTCTCTATTTTGCTGATATATTCAGACATATTTGTACCTTTTTCATATTTTAAATTGAAAAAATTTCTTAGTAAACTGCA
The DNA here is from genome assembly GCA_023690525.1 of Holotrichia oblita. NCBI lineage: Eukaryota > Metazoa > Arthropoda > Insecta > Coleoptera > Scarabaeidae > Holotrichia > Holotrichia oblita. The sequence continues at coordinate 850,797 of CM043020.1, read as the reverse complement.
TTTTTGTTCTTCCGTGTCCTTTCTAAATACTTTGCTCAACTTTTCATACATCTCCTTAGCTGACGTACAGTTTACTATATGCAACAAAATCTTCCTGTTTATTGTTGATCTGATTATTTGTTGTGCTTTCGCATTTTTTCTTTGCCATTCTTTCCTTTCCTCATCTCTTGCTAAACTATGAATTATTTTCTCACCGCTTACTATTTCCCTTAAACTTTAAGTATTATTGTCACTTTAAAATTCCATATTTCGAAAGTTGACATATCTGGCAGATGTCATATCTGGAGATCTTATAGGCCAACTCCTAACCGCCTTACCCAACTGTCTTCGAACATTAAGGTGTGGTGACAATACATCTTTGAAAACGCTTATTTTCCATGGCACACTGGACAAGTATCGATGAGTTTTGCGTTATTTTTCAAAAATTGTAATTATCTCCTAAACTACCAATTCTAAGTATGGGACATATCGGACATAAAAGATGTAGAATTGGATGCTGAAGACGACTGAGTAATAAAATATATGGAGTGCTATTTGAAAAAATGAAGTTATGATTCTTCAAAATTTCGAAGACTTAACGTGCGCCATAGTAAAGGAACCATGCAATGTAGACAGCCGTTTTTGCCGCTAAAATATACTGCAACATGTTCTTTAAGCATGTTATGAATCCTAAATTGATATCCGAAAACTCGAGTGTTCTTTGATTTTTTGAATAAATATCCGTTATAGTATTTTTTTTTAGAAAAAATCGAATAACTACAAAACGCCTGAATCAAATTCAAAAAACTAAAGATATTTATAAAACTTAAAAATAGGCAAATCCTAATATATAAAAATATACAGAGTGTTCCATTAAATAACAAAGTAGATGGCGACTTCCGGTATAACTGGAAGCGCTAGAAATATAATAATATTTTCATTGATCGATTGATGATTTTCATAATCGACTAGATATATTTAATTCTGAATTTTCAAATTTATATTTTGCCTAGAACCCTATAAACTTCTAACGAACGGTCTCACTGAGACACCCTGTATAGTACGAGCTTTATTCTGGTTAGTTTTTTTAATGATGATAATGAAACCAAAATGTATTTGTATCCTTAATAATTTTGTAATGTTCACGATAGATCCTTATCCTGAAAAATCCCATAGGCAATGTTGTACCATTATAATTTGGAAGTACAAAATTTGACTTATATAGTGTATAATTTCCTTTACAGGCAGCACCTGCGCAAATACACTTACCCTGATCCTGTATGCCTCATACCAGGTATTGATATCTAAAAAAAAATCCTCCACTATTTTTTTGTGAAGCTACAATTACACAAGAGCAAATATACTTCTAACATAACATACTATGTATATACCACCTATTTTGCACGATTTTTAAATATGTAGGTACTTTTCCGATCGTATGTATGTCCACATGATTTATTGCCACTGCTATTAATTACGATTTGAATTGTGCAAAGTAAGCAAAAATAAATATTGACATAATCACGATATTATTAAAGCTGAATGTTATATAATATGTTGATTTTCGCTTATTATTTTGGACAATTCATTAATCCATGCTTGTATTGTATGTACACTCTTCCCTCTATTCTCACAATTTATACCTAACGATTCACAACAGATTTTGCTACCAGATTCATAGAACACTTCTAAGTAATGTCTACACCTGCATCTTGTCAGCTTCAATGTTGAGAATGAATTAATTGAATTGTAAAATACAAGAAAAATAATTCGTTTAATTAATTAATCACGACTAAGATTGCTTTTCCTGTAATTACAGACCAGTTCCGACACCTTTGGTAGTAGAAGACCCTCCAAGTAGCGAAAATGGTAGCGATCTGGACGACGTGAAATATCATAACAACCCCGCGCTTCTCGATGGGTAAGTTAACACATACAGCGTTTTTTTTTGTTGATTAGTACTAATTGCAGTCTGAATAAATTTAGTTCAGTAGTGGTTGAATTTTATCCAAGCTTTCGGAATAGTTTTATTCCTTCTTCAGGGCTATACATGTTAAAATAATAAAAGTTAATACAATAAGAACGTTAACATAACATTTTTATATATAAAGAACACCGACAGGACACCAACATATTAACTAATATAGGTAACTATTTAAATTTTATAATGCATAACATTTGATTGACATGAACATATGACATCTATTGAATAGGTGCCCCAAGAATTTGTTGATAACATTTTGTTGAATTTTAATATTGAGGGATATAGTAGGCCAATGTTTGGTAACAGATTGTTTTGCAAGTTCTAAAGGAATGTTAGTAGAAAATGAAACAACATCTAGACTTACCAATGTATAATCGGCTGGTAAAGTTTTATTATTCATAAATTGAGCAAACTCAAAACTATCTTTGACATAATGTTTTCTTTGTTATAAGAGAGTGATAGTATATTAGCTAAAAACTTTGACATATTACTGTTAGGTGAGTTAATGGAACAAATTTAGGCCTCAAGATTAAAACTGGCATATAAATCTTAGCAGCTTCTTTGCAGTTTCATTTTCAATATATATATTGCCATATTACATTCGTTATCTTAATCCTAGGAATGTGATTAGACTAATTTATCAATCAAACAATCTTACTGTTTGGCGTTTTATATACCGGGTGTTCCACAAAAACTTCCAAAGGCTGTAATGTCTTTATTTATCATCTGATTTTAATGATTTATATATGAAACTGTAGGGTTTCGTAAAGACTACAAACAGCAATGCGAATTATCTGTTTGTCAGACATGATTCGCGAGAAACGTAATTCAACTTTTTTTTTCAAATTGCACTATATGTATTTTTTTGATTTTTATAAAAGAACATTTCCTAACGATTCGAATAATGTCATGAAAACATACAGTTAAATAAGGAATAATGCAAGAAAAAGACAAGTTTTTGCAAATTTTTATATGGCAAAACAACTAATAGTAGGTCATGAATTGGGGTACGCAATTAAACAATCACAGCGTCTTTTTTAATCAACTACTGGTCACTGTCCGTTTGAGTGATCAACGCATTGTTAAAAACACCGTTCATTATAATAAACAAGTTTGTATAAGTTTAATTTCGATTTATTTTAATATTAATAGAAAATATGAATTTTGAATATTTAACGAATATGCTTGAAGTTTATTTTGAATGTGGGAAAAGACCACGTGACGCTATTAGAATTTATAAGGAACGTTTCCTTGATAGGGAATCACCACATTGTAAGAAATTTGCACGACTGGAAGCCAATTTGAGGATGTACGGATCTTTTAAAAAGGCAAAAAAAGACGTACGAACTACAGATGAAAATTTAGATCTAAACTTTTATTGATGGTTGCGGAAAATACTAAGACGTCCGTTAGAGAGATTGCTAACAACATTGGATCTTCCAGTACAACAGTACATTCTATTTTGAAAAAATCATAAATTAAAACCGTACAAACCTCAACGGATCCATCATTTGCTGGAAGACGATTATCCACGAAGAATGCTATTTTGTAATTTTTTTTTTAAATAAATTACGAGAAGATCCACTATTTTATTCTAAAATTCTCAGGTCGGATGAGTGTACCTTCACGAATAATGCTATATTCAATAGAAACAATCATAGGTATTGGAGCAATGACAATCCTGGATTTCTTATTGAAAATAATATCCAGAGAAGGTTCTCTTTAAATCTTTGGTGTAAAATTTCAGATTCTAGATTAATTGGACCATATTTTATTGACGGTAACCTAAATCAAGAAAGATATCATACATTACTCGAAGAAACAGTGGACAATCTAGAATTGCCCATTGTTCAATACGCACAAATTTACTTCCAACAAGATGGAGCTGCTGGAGCAGTATTTATAGGAAAGTGTTTTGGATTTTTTCAAAACTAAATCTAAACAACAAAAGTGTTTATTTTATTGTCTGTATTTTTCATAATTATGAATAAAAAAGACGTTGTGAGTGTTTAATTGCGTACTTCAATTCATGACCTACTGTTAGTTTTGCCATATAAAAATTTGCAAAAACTTGTCTTTTTCTTGCATTATTTCTTATTTGAGTGTAGGTTTTCATGACATTATTTGAATCGTTAGAAAATATTCTTTTATAAAAATCAAAAAAAAATATATAGTGCAATTTGAAAAAAAAAGTTGAATTACGTTTCTCGCGAATTATATCTGATAAACAGATAATTTGCATTGCTGTTTGTAGACTTTGCGAAACCCTACAGTTTCATATATAGATCATTAAAATCGGATGATAAATAAAGATATTACAGCCTTTGGAAATTTTTGTGGAACACCCGGTATATATAAATATGTACATATATAATATATATATAGCAATACTGTCATCTGGTTTGTTATTAATGATATAAAAATAGGTCGAAAATTCAATGATTTTTAGAACGTTATCACTTTCATTCACTAATTATTTCGAAACGAGATTATATTTTTAATAATCTCATGTTCGCTATTACGTTCTCTTTGATAGTTCCTCATTTCCGATGCCAAAAATATTCTGTCCTCTTCATTTTTTTTGTAAAATTGAAAATGGTTCTCGATCTGTCATATAGGTTGTCAATCATAGCTGTCATATTCCATCACGATAACCTCCAAAATTAAAACGACTAGTTTTTGCATTAATAATCATATACAGTCGTCTATTGGTGCTGATAGGATTAGGTTTCTAAAATTAGATCTCATGAATCTTCCCGAATTTTTCATTTGGGTTTTGTTAAGCTTAGGGTGTTTTAGATGCCGATTTTGGAAACGATTGTGCCAAAAACAGAAGAGTTTAGAATGGCGATCATTTTACTACGATTACGACCAAAATTGCTTGAAGCTTGACATTTATGTTCTGCAAGATAATTAATGAAACGTGTTTCGGTGTTTTAGTTTTTTGAATTCTATTTTTATCCAAATGGTTTGTGTAGGAAAAAATTATAAAATGATGATTTTAATTTTAATAATAATTTTCTTTTAATTTCTACTCCTGAAGATGTGAAAGAAAGTGATAAATTTGTCTAGAAAAAAAAATAATTGCATAATTGATTAAAAAAATATTTTTATGATTAAAGAGAACCAATGAAAAATGTATTCTTTTCTTATCGTGCCCCTAACTGAGTGAAAGCGGGTCACAAAATTTTTATAGATAAAATTTAAAAATTATATTTTAGTAATCAAATTTTGCCGCAACAATAAAATACGTTTTTCAGCGTTTTTAAAAAGTAAATCGCGAAGGGAGTAAAAAGAGGGTGGTCAAATTTGTATAGGAAAAAATTTAAAAGAATATATAATTAATGAAACACATGTTTCGGGATTTAAATTTTACCCCTGAAGAAATGAAAGGGGATGGACATGTTTGTTGTTGTTTAAAAATCATAATTTTATGACTGAAATTACTCGAAAAATCATATTAATAAAGTTTGTACAGAAAAAAATTGCAAAATAATATTTTTATAATCACAACTATTTAAATTTTCGTGATAATACCCTTTAACACAAACTACAATGGGGATGATAAATTAGTGAAAAGGGGGTGGTAAAATTTGTATAGGAAAATAACATGTTTTTATGATTGAAATCACTTAAGAGTCACCCCCTAAAAGGGTGAAAGAGGGTAGCAAAGTTTGTTTAGAAAAAAAGAATTCGAAAAGAAAACTTTTATAATTATAATTACCTGAAACTTGATATTAATGCCCTCTGAAATAATTAGCGAAACATGTGTACATTGCTTTTTTTAAATTGTACCCCTAACGAAGTGAAGAGGGGTCTCAAAGTTTGCCTAGAAAAAAAATCGAAAAATTAAGTTTTTATGCCGAAAATTACTCGAATCAATCTCTAAGCGATTGATTTTTAGTGGTAAAATTTGACACTTGGTATTCATGCTCTTTGACACAATTACTAAAACACTTGTTTCGGCATTTTTTAAAATTCTATCGCTAAGGGGACGAAAAGGGGGTGGTAAGCTTACGTAAAAAAAATTTTAAAACAATGATGTTTTGATAATCATAATTACTTGACGCTTGTTATTCATGTTGTTATTCATGGGGTGAAAGGAAGGTGAATCAAAATTGCTTAAAACCTCGTATCCACGTTCCTTTACATAATTAATAAAACACAGGTTTCGGCATGTCTTAAAAAAAAATTATAAAATCTTTTATGGTCGAAATGACTTAAAACTTGATGTTCACATTCTTTGACACTATTAGTGAAACAAACGTTTCTGTATCTTTTAAAAATTCAATCGCTAAAGGGGCGAAAAGGGGGCTGGTAAAATCTGTATAGGAAAAAATTACAAAAAATTATGATTTTATGAATGAAATTACTTGAAATTTGGTATTAATTAATTAATTAATAGGTGACACTAATGCCGACGATTCCACCTTCGTTTGATCAAATTAATGGGATTATGAGCTTGAACTAACTAGCCTCTTTAGATTACAGGATATTTAAAAACGTTTGAGTGTTTAATTGCTTAAATTACAGGATTTTTCAAGGTTATTCAGTTAAGGGATTGAGTTAATAGAGTTATGACGTTAAAGAGTTACAAGTTAATTCAGTTAAGGTTTTAAAAGCTTAACTAATTGTTGGCTGAAACAAAAAGTTACAGTCTTAAATACTATACCTTAGATTTTTTTTTGAGGTCATGCCGAAACTCCGACGTGCTGAGGTTCTCTTGATTTTGGATTTGGATTCAACAACCCCAAAAATATATACATATTAAACATGGTCTGACTCTGCAGATTTAAAAAAAAACATATTTTTTTGTGTGGCTAAAGTATAAGCAGAGGTCTTTTCCAAAATCATATTTATAGTATTTCGACAAAAAACAATCTTCATGACTGTGAGTAAACAGCTTCCAAAAAGGGAGGATGCTGCTTCAGCCTTTCGTCGAGTAATATCAATTCCTGATGAATATTTTGTTTAAAACCCAGTTTTTATCTGGAAGTCAAGTTTCTTCAAACTAGAGATTACAATAATTAATATTTTTTTTTAAACAAAATAGATCTGAAAATAGTTTCTATCAACTCTTGAATGAATTATTTTTTTTAAGATTCGATTCATTAACTATCGTTTAAAAAATGCAATGAAGATGAAACCATTTTCAGAGAAACCAGACATACTTTCAAGTAAAAGGAACTTCTTTTAATTGAATGGTAAACAGAGAATTAAAACAGCAACATTAAGTTAGCCATAAAAATTGTTTCCGGGTTTTTGTCAAAGTAAAGTAAATATAAGGTCGTTTCATAATATATGCGCAGGACTTCAGGATGTAATAGCACCAAAATTTGAAAAAAGTTAAAATGCACCATTTTCGAGATAAGGGTGTTGAAAAACAAATAATAAATTAATAAATTAATAATAAATTATACAATTTGTTCAAAAAAATTAACCATGTTTTTCGACATAAAAGTTGATTTGTCTCGATAACGGTCAACTTTAGAGCTCATGATCAACAGTACCTTTTTGTGTAGAAAACATTCACGGTTCAAATGGCCATCTCAAAACTGTACTTTTTCCAGTGGCATAGAAGTTGGGGAGAAAAACAACCACTACCCCTTCAAAATCTTCACCAATTATGACTTAAAAAAAAATTCTTGCACACAACTTAGCTTATTAGTACAGTAGAAAATGCTCACAAAAGCTGTTTTCTTTACCATAAACGGTTCCGAAGATATTTGCAAAAAACGATTTTTTTAAATTAAATTTCAATACTCTTTATCTCGAAAATAGTGCATTTTAGAGGGTAAGTTGATAGAAGCCTTTTTCAAATTTTTGGACAAGCTATCACATTCTGGAGTCCTGCGCATATATTATGAAACACCCTGTATACAATAGAAAAACTGATTAACTGTTTCTTTTGTTTGTTTTTTTGTTTCTTCTAACTTTCTTTTTAATTATTTCCAATTCACCGTTTGTTTTATGTTTATTGTTAATTATTTCCGTTTCTGTTTCCTTCGTTTGTTTTTTATTGTCCCTTTTGACATTTTGATTTATTTTTAACAATTCTGATTGACGTTGCCAAAATTTCTTCTTCATTTGTTTTTTTTTTCTGTTTAAGTGTTTCTGATTCATTGTTTTTGTCGTTTGTTTTTTGTTTCTTCTGAATTTTTCTTTTAATTGTTTTTGTTTTCTTCATTTGTTATTTGTTTAATTGTTTCTCATTTAGTTAGTGTTTTTTCCTTGCTTCCGACTTTCTTTTAATTATTTCGGTTTCACTATTTTCTTCATTTGTTATTTGTTTCTTTCGATTTTTTCTTTTTAATTGTTTCTGATTTCTTGTTTCTTTCATTTGTTTTTTTTTAATCGTCTAACTCTTTGATTAATTCAATCTAATTTCAATTGATGTCAAAATTGATATCAACAACAAAACAGAAATACCAGCTGGTTGTTTTTTAATAATAAGAATATGATTTATTTCCCAACAGGACAAGCCCAAGTACAAAGAAAATACAAAAACAAAATTACACAATAATTTGAATACCAGAAAGAAATAAAAGATATAGATATAAGTAAAAAAATCCTTTACAATCTCAGAACGATCGAGTTTAATGTCGTGTATTCTATAGTCAAATTCTATAAGGGTATGTTTCTGGTAAAAGACATGACGTTGCATTTATTAATATTAAGTTCCAAGAAGTTTCTCCGACACCATCTGCTAACACTGTATAAATCCTGCTGCAAAAGTTAACAATCCACTGCTGTCTTTACCCTGTAAAATATCTTCATATCATCCGCAAATAGTAACACATGGCAAGAAGGAAGAATATCTACAATATCATTAATGAAGATTAAAAATAAAAGTGGTCCCAAGTTGGATCCCTGATGGACACCAGACAAAGGAGTGGAAGGTCTCGATTTAGTATTCCGATATTCAGCATATTGTTTTCTATCAACCAAATATGATTCTTTTAATTTGGTTAATTTTTTAACAAAACGTAGTGATCAATTTTGTCAAAGGCCTTCTGGAAAGCAGTACATATCTTATCAACTTGGCCTTGGCTATCCACAACCTAAAATGACAACCGATTAGGTAGTCTAAAAATCAGGCATAAAAAGCTCTAATCATATAATTTTATAATCAAGTCCTATATGAAAAAAATTGAGAAGAAAGTTAGTGGTTGTGGTCATCAATGTTTGGTACAGTTAATCAAACGTGTGGAAATAATATTTTTATGTTTGTTTAAAAAGAAATCTGTTTTATTTGTTATTAAAGAAAGTTTCCATTATTTTAAACTTATTTCAAAACAATAATTACTCTTCATGACGCAAATAATGCTTATCTCTGTATATATACAGACACACATACATATTAGTGTTTCAACATAATTTGTTACTTCCCTTTTAAACTTTAAATCAACATTGAGGTGTGTAAAAATTTAGATACACAAATATACAAGACTGATTTTTGTATATTTAACTCCTTTGTGATATATTTAGGAAAGAAGATCGCATGCATACTTGTTGATATAGAGCAATAACGAACGCGTGTAATGTAGATAATTTTTTTTTAAACTGTATATAAATATGTACTATAAACTAGCATAATAAAGGATTTAGTTGAACAAACTCCACCGTTCACACTGATAACCCGTTTTAACAGATAAGAAACATATGACTCTTGAAAACCGGCAAATTTATATCAGCATCAGTAACGAAGAATTATTTAACACGCGGAGCCGTGGTTTTGTTTATTTAACACAATTTAAACGCGATATCTTCGAGGTTATTGTATTGTTACCGACCAATTTCGAACCGTGGAAAATGTAACGCAAATTACATTACTGGGTGTTAATGTTAATGCTAATGAGCAGGATGACTGATTCGGTAATTAATGATGAGAGACGAAGAAGAATTAGTCTACCTGTTCTTAAAGTGCTCGTCTTTACTAGGATAAAACGACGAAGAGATTCCGAATGTTATTGGTAAGTGCTTTTAAGACAACAAGAAAGGAATAGGTACATATTAAATAGATATAACATAGATTGCGTGTTTTGCAAACCTACTTCGTATAAATGCATAACAAACAAGAAAATTATTTAAATAATGATGTAATGTGAGTGGCCTGAGTGTTTAAGAAATCATAATATCACAGTGCAAATGTTATTCATGTACATAAAGATGTATGTATGTACATAGATAAAATGATAATGCAACGTTTTACAGGATAATTCAGAACTATTAAAGAGCAGCAATTAACGTTTATGAATTGTATTTAGTATGGACAATGTAATATTGTTCTAACGGGGGTGATAACAAAAGGTTAATGGCAATCGATGTCAGCACAATTTCCTATACATATACATACATATGTATGTGTGTATTCAAGTATATAATTACTGGCAGTAAACTTTAGTATATACATGTAGAGCTATGTACAAACATAAATTGCACGTGGAATAGTGTTAACTCTGTTGTCATCTATAATAACTTAATAATGTTTTGGATGAATCGCTGTTTGATATAATTGCGTTTAATTTACAGTTTTCCAGAATGTTTTAATGCAGAAATTAATTATTGCTAACTTTGCTAAAATGTTCTATTACGTCTTTGTTATATTTTAAATAAATTTATCAATGAGATTTTGACGAAGTATCCTTCCACATCAAAATATCAAATACTGTACTCAATAAATTGGCGGCTGTAAACATCGAGAGTCTTATCTAGATTATCAATTCCATCTTGGACCTAAGATACATCCCTAGAGATGAGAAACGTGCACACATTTACATGATCCCCAAGCGGAGCAAGGACAGCCTCTGACCGACTAAATACAGGCTCATCAGTTTTCTTTCTAACATGCCCAAGATCATCAAATATCCTCTGTTTCATGTACTAAGGAAAAAGTGATGTATTCTGATTCTCCCCATATTAGTAAGGTAAGTTATTGAAGAACCTGTCGTTACAATAAATATTTTGCAACAAACTCTTCTTAAATTGTTTGAGAACAATAAGTGAAAAACTGATTTTTCTGTGGTGAGGTGGACCACCTTAAAAATACTCAAAGACTACAAAAAGCCGTAAAAGAAAAGCAAACTCTTAGGATTAAAACAAGAAAAATATGGAGGACAAACTATGTTAAGTGAGGTAGCGGGAAAAGGCAATTTCAGAAGCCTTAATGTTTTGTTGCAGAATAGGGGTTGGAAAAGAGGAATAGAGGTGTGCTACCAAAAGCTCAGTTTCTCTCTCTTGACTCTTTAGACAATGCATCTATAAATCTTAGATCCAGTCCTGATAAAATTGCCGGATGCTCAACAATCTGAAACAAACTCGAATAGGACACTAAGCACTAAGCAGGAAAATAGAAAGAAAACACGAAAGAGAAATTGGACGTCTTTCTTGGTCAGTGTAGAAACAAAAGCGTCAAATATGGCCACCAAAAGCAATGAAGACAGTAATATGAGCCCGCATTACTCGTCAAGTAATGGATCAATTGATAATGAATTACTTTCTGACGGAGAAACCATAGCTTCTGAACCACTACAATCTTCTTCAGAATCAACTCAGCAACCGCATAGTTCACAAGAATCTGGTCCCATAAATATTAAGCCTGAAGAATTTATACCGGTGTAATTTCCAACTGAAAGTGGTAAAAGAAGAAAATTATACAGAAACTGCATTCGGAAATAATTTATTATAGAAGATAGGGCTGTAGTTGAATCAAAACTGATTTTGTTTAAACTTGAGCATCATGATTTACGTAGGAGGCAGTACAAGTTTATTCATAAGGAGAACACGATTTGTGATTGGTTTTTGTAGCAAACTTAAGTAAGTCCCTCTAGTCTTTCCTTACAAGAATAATAAATAAAGAAGTGCTGCATTTACTTCCCATAATGACCACTTCAATCCAGTATAAATTTAAAGTAGACCACACATGTTTTAAACATGCCACAATTGTGGGGTGAAGTGGAGCGATTTTGAAAATGATACTATACCTAGGTATGTGTACAATTTTTAAATTAAATTTATGTATCACGATCATTGTACTTCATAGTTTTCTACATATATTTCAAATTTGGACTTGTTTGGAAGAAATAAATCTCAACTACATAGAATCAAATCAAAAAAAATGGCCCATTGCCGTATATAGTGCTCGGTTTATACAGGATGTCCACGTCGAGCAGTTGCGACCGTAGCTGTATAGTCTATCTTTGAATTTAATATTAACCATGTTGATATCCTTCAATCTTATTTTTCCATTCGTCCTATTGCTGCATGAGTCCTCCAGGGCTCTATTCTCGCCTCAAATCTATTTTTGATCTACATTGTTCACGTTGATTGTCTAGCATCTTCTACAGGTGGACTCATCTTCTACCAGCTTCACTTCTTCTTCCGATATCCTTCTGGCCTTCCTAGGATGTTGATGGATTGGTCCTCAGGTGTTGACGGGTTGACTTCTTGGAGTTTTCTAGTGAACCTCTTTCGCTGATGGATATCTGAAATCAGAGAAACAGAATTAAGTATTAGTAGAAATTATTATTAGCCAATACCATAATACTTCTAATGAAGTTAAACAAATAATAAAATTAACTGCGACCAAATAAGGGCTCGAAAGTAAGTCAAGCTCACATAAATAACCTTAAATAGAATACCTTGATTGCAAATTAAACGTACAAGCAGTAACGATTATTAATCAAACGTTTGATTGTTAAGTAAAATTAAATATCAATACGAGTAGGTACAAAGTGTAGCTATAATTACGCCAGAATGGCTTGATACGAGTTTTACTCGCTACAAAATACCTAATGTTAACAAATATTTAACAAATTAACGTCTGAAGGGCTATACAAAAAGCTATTACCTTAATTGGTACAATTTTTAACCTATAACTAGGAAATACCCTAAACGTCTGACCTTAATTTCGAGTAGGACTTCTAAAATACCTGCCGTTGAGTGATAATTCGCTCACATACAGTCGTAACCTTCTTCGGCTTTACCTGCTACGATTGACAATTGTAAGCTGCCAATTTCAGCCTAGATATATGAAGAACATTCCTTATAATGGTAACCATAAAATTATTATATTGGCCATTCACTTTTAATATAACCATCAAAGAAGTAATAGTTCTAAACCATCTGTTAAACTCTTAAAATTTAACCCTTAAATAACACTGTTCACCAAGGGTAGGTCGCCACACGTGGTTACTTCAAAGAAACCAGCGTTTAATATACAGGGTGTAACAATAGTGCGATATTCTTCCATATCTCCATTTTTAATCAAAATACAGCAAATATTTAAATACAAAAGTTGTTTAGTTTTACGAAATTTAAAACGTAAAATTATACTACAATATACAGGATGTTTAGTTTGCCCGTAACTATCAGGATCTTTACATTTTTAAATAGAACACCCTATATATGATCACATTTTTGAATTGCCTGAGGAATTTTAAGGCAACTTTATGTAAGGTCATATTCAATTATTTTCATAAGTTTAAAAGATATTGACATTTGTTTGAAAATTTTGACATTTTGCTCTTTTCAGAAAAATGCCATTATTTCGGTAACGGAAAAATGTAACATGATAAAACTTAACATAACGTTAGAAGCATCTCCTATGATGACAATAAACAGATGTAGACTTAAATACATTATACAGAGTGTTCTAGAAATTAGTGTCTTTTTGAAACAATTCAAATGCGAAAATCTTCATTATTTAAAATTGAAACACTATATTTTTATGGGTTGGTTGAAGGGAAAATTTAATTGTTGCCGTCCGTTTTTAGGGGAAACGATTGGTGTACACAAACGACATCTTTATAGATCATCTCTCTCTGAGATATCTAGGAATAATCTTGGATTCTAGACTAATTTTTGGGCAACAGATCTTTGAATCGGTTTCAAAATTTCTTCTTTTAGAATGGGCAACACAGAGAGAGTTCTTCAAATTATCAAAAATATTTCAAATTTCATATATCTAGATTTTTTTAACAATTAGTAATACATACATTTAACAGTTACACAAAAAAAAATGTGTTGCCTTATAATCTAACTGTAATCTTTACTCACACCAGTTGTGCATGGATTTTATTAGGAACAAACATTGCAGTGAGCGATTTTAAAACGCGGCTACACAATTCAGTGTTACCATTCGATAAGAAACTGAAAGAAAAAAAAACATTAGCAGTTTAGAATGTATATATATGGATACATGATAATAAATACTATTACATATGTATATGTATACGTCTTTGATCTCGACAGTTCACTCTGAAGGACAGGTCAATACACCTAACACGTAAACCGACTAACCACATGATCTACTTCAACGCACAAAGAAATTAACGATGAATGTAAGTACTTACAGGATCTATATAAAAAAAATTGTACTTTTTAGAAAGAACACGGATGTTTCTACAGATCAAAGCTGCAATAGGAACCGATTAGAATATTAATAGAATAGAATAAGCTCGCACAATATAAAATAAATGGTGTAGGCTGAAGTTTATAAACTAAATAAACAGTTATTGGCTGGCGAATTAAGTCAAACATAGTTGTTATAAATGTCAAACGTTAATATGTTTTTGGGAAAATTCCTATTTAATTGCTTTCTAATGTAAGTAAACGTAAAAATAGATTTCGTCTAAATAATTACTTTTCCTAGCTCCGGTTGCAACGCCATTTACGTCGTATTTCATTCAAATAATTTCGCACGGATGTAAAGGAAAATTTAAGTGCTCCAAAACACCGCTGAATAAACGAGAACATGAATACGTACGAATGTGCAGATTAAGATACGAATTTTAAAATTTTATAACGACCGTATAAAGCTATTTTTGTGGCACACATTTCGGAAGATAAAAACGAAATTTAGTCTATAAATACGCGAAGATATAAATCGCTAATGAATACTGACGTTGTTTATAATCTTTGAACTAACCTTGGATAAGAAATGTAACCGCGTTGTTTACAAACTGTTCACGATAGGAATAATTTCTGGTGTTGCTTATTTGGCAATTTTTAAGAGGCAATAGACACAATAAAAATTTTTTTTGAAGAAGTGTTTGCAAAAATAAGTGTATTGTTAGAATACATAAAAAGGAAAATTGCCAACAGATCAAAGTTTTAGATAAATAGAGTTATTTCTTCCTTTCATATCGGCTGTTGCCTTCACTAATAAGGAATCAACAGTAATCTTCCACCTCGACGTGGGGTGGGATTCCCCTGATATCGTTTTTCTATTTCTGCATCTATCTATCTTGATGGAATTTTGCCTCCTGTTCATCACTCATCCTTCCTAAATCAGCAGGAGAGAAAACCAAATATGTATTACCAAATAAACCAAAAATTAGCAAATTAGACCATATTATGAGACAGCGTCTTAGTTTATGAGACAGAATTTGAAAGCTCTAAATTTAAACTGCAAAGCAATATTTATCACGATGAAAAAAAAATATTTTCATAAATTATTGTTAACATCTAATTTAAAAAATAACATTAAAAAGATCCATTTGAGTGATTAAATATTTTGAATTAAATGATTGAATATACAGCTCCAAAACTTGCAGATAAGTGTAGGCATAAATATGAGACAACAGATCGAGAATTCGTACTTACTTATTAAGTTTATTTATTTATTAAATGGCACAACAACAATACAAAAATTTGTATTTTTTTTGTATTTTCATAATAATAATCTTGATTTTCATGAAATATGTACATATATGTTAAGGTAAGTGTCTGACACTAATATATTATAACAGAAAATATCAAACAAAGAACAAAGGCAAGAAAAGAAAAGAGAAGAAAAAAAACTAAACGAAAAATAAATATATACTCTTAAAACTTTGAAGAGTGAGATTGAAGAAAAAAAATGAAAATTCTGTATAGATTTTATATTCTATATACTCAACATGATATTTCTTTTCCATAGAGAAAGATCAAGGTGAAAGTTTTAAGAATGCTTTTACATTACCTATTGATTACCCGCAACTTAAAAAAAGGCGTAAAGTGGAAACTTCTAGCAAAATCAAGTTACCAGGAGCTGGAATTTCTATCGCTTGGTTTGAATTACAGTTAGAAAAAGAAAAAGGAACAGAAATTAAAGGAAGAAAAGCTAGTCAAAAAAAGAAGATTACAAGAAGAAATTAACACAGGAAAAGAAAATGTTACAAGAGAAAATGAATGAAATTCAGTGAAAGATAAAGCAAGAGAAAAATTAGTCATAAGTCATTTTCAAATACCTATAAATTTTATTATTTGTATTGCAAATTATTTTTGATTTCTTTTTGTTGTAAACTTTCTTCGTACATATCACTCTGTATGAGACACACGGACAAAGCGTTTTTACCCTGTCTCATAATACGGACGTTAAAGTAGCTGTGATTTATAATTAATCACATTATTTTTAAACTTTTTTTCGATAACAAAAATTTTTTAAATATTCTAGAAGCTCAAAGATTGAAATATGTAGAAAAAAAAATCCACCATATTGAAGTTATAATCAATTTTAAGAATCAAAAAACCTCTATTGAGCCATGAAACACTGTCTCATAATATGGCCTCTTACCTTAACGCTCAGCCGAGGACTTCAAAACTTTTTCCTCTATAAAAAATGCAGCGCCATACGAGGATCTTGTCGTGCACAAACGAATGAGCACAGGAATGAAAAACGCTAAAAAGATAATAATAAAAGGCTGGGTGGTGGGGGCAAATCAACTTGGAAAATGATAGACAAAAAAAAAGTTGGCCGTTTACTATGGGTTAGCGATTCGTCGGAATTCAAATTCAACACCATGTGAAGGGTCGTGGTTCGAGTAGCAGAGAGCTATGACTTCGCTACCCAGCAAGAAACTGAAAGGAAAAATCAAATCCCCGGATTTTTTCACTTCTACCAACCCCTGCCTGATGATGTTTTGAAGATTGTAAAAGCGATATATGAAGACCTATCTAAAGATGAATGAATTACAAGAAGACCTGTAACCAACTGATTTGGAAACTGACTCTCAAACATCTACCAGGAGGTGCAGCACTTGTGGGAATTGCAGCTTACACATCAACCTGCATTTTCAACGATGGGCAAACATCAATATTGAAGATTTTCGAAACAATGGGGCTGCCCTATATCACCAATTCCCATGAGTACGTCGTGCAGCAGGACGAGAAACGCATTTCGATGGGAGGAATGAAGGAGAGGAAGAAGTAGACAACATTAAAAAGACATTTTGGAGGCTGCATCAAGTGCAGATGACACGCTATGTGGTCTCGGAATTGACGATGATTTGTTTACCTGATCGACTTGAACTAAACTTGAATATTTAAAATTGATTATCTCGAAATTGTTGGCAAACTCAAGAGCTTCTCGACATTTGACGCGATGTCGTTCTCTTCCGTTATAATATTAAAATTGGAATTCCTTATAATCGCCTCTTGCTAGTTAAAAAAAAAACCGTTACTTTTTGGGTCAAAAGGAAGGAGTATTGGGATAGGCAGCCAAAAATCAAACGATGATTTAACAAATCTCCATTTAATATTATGCACGGTCAATCCGATACGCATCATTAATTTCCGATTAACGAAAACAATGACGAATGCGGGATAGGTCCGTTGTCACAGTTCATTACGCATGACTTATTTTTATATATTTCTAAATTTTCGAAAACATTTAGAAACTTACAATTGTTTATTTGTCTAATTAATTTAACATTCGTATGATCGATGTTGTAATCTTTTTCAAAAATGTGTTGGGCAACGCTCGATTTCTCAATTCTATTAAATATAAGATTAGCCATAGACTCTTTGAATCTAGTTGAGACTGCTCTCCTTGTTTGCCCAATATATTTTTGATTACAATCTTTACAATTGATTTCGTAAATACCTGACTTTTCTAGAGGTTGTATTTTATCTTTAGAGTTACCGATGAGACTTCGTAAACTAGTCCCAGAACTGTAAACTATTCTGAGATCTAGCTCTTTGAAGATTTTACTCAAACCTTTAGTGATAAAGGGAGCGTAAGGGAGGGTCATAACGGGTGAAGCTTTAACATCCTCTCGAAAAGTCGTAGATTCTTTCACAGTTTTCTTATAATTAAACTTCCTAATTAACTTATAGATATGCTGAGGCTGGAAACCATTACACTTGGCCGCATCTTTTATAATTTTAAGCTCTTTCTCATACCTCGCCTTGTTCAAGGGAAAAGTGAGAAGTCTGTGGACCAAAAAATTCAGGCTTGCCATTTTGTGTTGAACACAATGATGGGAATCTGAAGGAATGTAGCGAAGTGTACTGGTTTCCTTTCTATACACGACAAACTCTAATCTATTGTTATTTCTAATTACTAAAGTATCTAGAAAGGGTCATCATCGTTTGATTTTTGGCTGCCTATGCCAATAGTCCTTCCTTTTGACCTTAACGTTGTACAGCCAGTACTTCCATTCTACATAACTTTTTTGCAGTCGTTAATATTTATTTTTTGGAAATCTTAATGTAGTGCTGATAATCCTAATTTATCAAGTGTATGAATCGATTACGAAGTAATGGAAGTGTTAAATAGTCCATATCAGATTTAAAATGTTTCAATTTGGAATGATATTTCTATTTTTCCTCAAATCTTTCTCTAACATTGACATAATAAATACTTTTAAAAATGTTGCTATCTAAACGTGCTGTGAACGATTTGATCTTAAATAAGGTGGTATAATTTTTTGAAAAATTTGACACAAACATTTGTGGCTGTACTGGTTAAAACTATACCTAACGAGTTCTAAAAGCTTAATCAATTCCTACATCTTCGAGTGGTATATCTGCAATATAAACTCCAAGCCTCTATACAACATATTGTTTAAAAACACACATCAAATTCGTCATAATTTATTACGTTAGGGACTGATGCAAACTGGCTGGCTTGGCGACGTGACTCTTGAAACCAGCCGGCAGGCGAACTTGGCAAAGTTAAACCGTCATATTGATTTTTACTAACCCGAGACATCGCAACGAAAGGGTCGCTCCGTCAAATTTAAAAGTAAAATGAGGTAGTGAATACTTTAACAAGAAGGAATATACATCTTCCATCGCAGGTTTGTGGCTTGTGTCGGTGTTACTGCACGATATGATTTAATTAAGTAGTCCTAATCGATACGATAGTCCGCATCGATGAGGACACCAATTAAGATTGATTAATTTTGTTATAATATAGAAAAAAAATCTGATTTAATTGTTCGAAATTCGTTGACGCGCAGGGAGTGGAGGAGGGGAGGATCGTTATTATAGAGGGAAGTAAACATTTTCAGGTTGTAAATGTTGAGTACCTATGTCTCGTTATAAATTTTAATTGCGACTTCCAACTGGGGTTATTTTTATGTTTTATTATAAATGCTGAATAAAATAAATGAGATGAAACATGAAACTGAAGCACGTGATCTAAATTAATGTTTTGCGGAACGAATAATTTAATTTAATTTTTATCGATTTAATTAAAGAGAACGCATGTTTCTACCATAAAAAAAACGATTGCAGTTCCCCTTTTTTTAACAATTCAAAATTTGTTCCAAGTTGTTTGAGATTCCAGAAAATTAAGAGATTGTCTTAACCCTTTCGGTCATAGTGTCGTCAATCAATCCCTACAATGCACTGTTGTGCCACCTGGTGCTGAAAGCCAGTAACAAAAAATTAAAATTTCTATGTTGGTGGACCAACATAGAAATGTGTTGTGCATCGTGTGTACGAAAGTGAACAGTTTTGTGTGTGACAGATACCATTAGTGATTATAAGCATATATTTGGACAATACTGGACGTCGTCAAATAAATACAGTTTGACTATACGGATATTATTGTACAGGGTTAACATAACCTCAAATATTAAGTGACAGTTCGTATATTTATTCATTATCATATAGATAATCCCAAAAAATGTCGTCTAAACGACGATTGGCATATGAGGAGATGATGCACTTGACTGAGCATCTATCAGAAATTGAAAATCTGAGCGAAGACGATGAAATCCACCCCTTAATGAAAGCTCTGGACCTGAGTCTTTTCCTGCGAGTGACGAAGATTTTGAGGAAGAAAATGAACAAACCCAGGAATCTGAAGTAACTTGCTGAACCTCAGCCTGGCCCAAGCACCTCACGTTCAGCTTCAAAGCGCAAAAAATAATGTAGTAATGAATGAAAGTAATGAAGGATTTGGTCCCACATTTACTCACGATGTCATCAATTGACGATATGTGCCAACCTCTGAATGGGGGTTGGTAACCCTTCACAAGTGATATAAAAACATTGCAAATAAATCAGACATTCTAGTACTACAGTTTCAGATTTTTTTCTCTGAACCGAAATAAATAGTGACTGAAAGGGTTAAGTGAAGTATCTCAAGTTGTGGCTTTGCTCCAGAGCTATTCCAGAGCTTAGTAACAGTAACACAATATTAAAAAGTAGTCGAAAAAGAACAGAAAAAAATCATTTTTTAAGCCAACTCCCCTTAATTGAAATTTTAAATGTTCGAAGTTCTCGATTGTTTCACGTTCTTTCTACATTGTTCGAGAGTTTTGCAGATAAATTTAGATGCAGATTAGATGAAAAAAAGTCTACTTCCCTTTTATATAATAATATATAATATTCAAAATTTAAAAAAGGTTTTATGTCAGTTTGTCTTTTTCAAAATTCAAGTTTGTTCTACATTGTACTAAAGTTTTTCAAAAAAAAAATTAGTCAAAAAACATTTATTACATTAACACAGCTACAGATACTTTTTAAGTCAAACCTCTCCAAAAATTTTACAAACAATTACTAAAAATTAATTGAAAAAAGAAGAAACGAAAGAGCGTTTTTAGTCAGCCTTCTTGTTGTTCTAAATTTAAAATATTTTGAGAGTTTTTGAAGGATGTTTCGAATTGTTTCAGGTTCGTTGTATATTGTTCCTTAGTTTTGCAAAATAGTATTAAAAATTAGTCGATTTTTTTTTAATATTGAAATCTGTTTTTTGGTTTATTCTACATTGTTATAGAGTTTTACAAATTAATATATCTATTTTGTGACCTTTACTTATCTTTCAATTCTTGAAATTTATATTATTAGTATTTTGACACATATTAAATGTCAATTTCTTCCACTGAAGAAGTCTTTTTAACGAAAACATAATATTATATGTTCTGGAATAAATTGGTATTAATTGACCTATAAGTGGAAATATTTGAGGAATTGAAAGATAAGAGTTTTACAAACAACTACGAATAATTATTCAAAAAAGGATTTCGAAGATTTTCGGATTAACTACTCGTTTTCGAAATTTTTAAGCTCTGCAACAACATTAAACAAAACTAAACCAACCTTCAGAATTTCGAAAAAGAGAGGCTGATCAGAAAACGGAGTTTTCGGCAGGTTAATATTTCCCGATTAATCCACCGTTTTCGAAATTGTGAATGTTGATCCAGGTTGTTTAATGTTGTTCCAGAGGTTTGCAAAATAACGCTCAAACTTAGGAGATTTTAGAACAGAGATGATTGCTCCTTAGTTTTGTAAAAGAAATATATTAAAATAAAGTTAGTCGAAATATTAAGCTGAACAATGCTTGAATGCTGCTTAGCTTCAGTAACCCTCTCAGCATTCAAGCATTAAGCAATTTTATTAAAAATACTATAACATTAAAAAATAAAAGTTGAAAACGGTTCAACCCTTATTTTTCAAATTTTGAAAACTGGTTTTGGTTGCTTCTACACAATTTTAAGAAGAAATATTAAAAATCAGTCAAAAAACTAAAACGAAGAAAGCATTTCTAAATCAGCCTCTTACTTTTCTAAATATAGAATTTCAAAAATTGCTTCAAATTGTATTAACTTTTTTCTACATTGTTTCTTACAGAATAATATTAAAAATTAGTCGACGAAACCAAATGGAAAACACCATTTCCAGATCAGCCTGCCTTTGTTAAAATTTTGAGTTGTTTCAGGTTGTTCTAGATTTGTTCTCTATATTATACAAAATGTTCTTTTTTCGGTTCGGTTTAATACAATTTTTCAAAAATCTGAAGCAAAATAGAACCACTTGAAGCAACTGTTAGGGAAGCTAGAAGGCTAAACTAGAGATAATAGTGAAAGGCTAAAATTTTGCAAAACAATGTTCAGGACAACTGAAACGATTAAGGGACGAAAAGGGGTGATAAGAACGCTGAACCAGTGCCTGTAGATATTTTTATAATTTAACATCAACCCATTACATCGATTACATAAAGTATTTTAGACAGCCCTAACGTTGGTATCGCTTTTTTGCTCCATTTTGATTGTTTACCTAAACCCCAGCAGTTCATCCGCATCTGTCAGTTTCGTCTAGTACCGGTGACGTCGTCGCGAACGCATTGTAAATGACGAATTGTCTGAACCGTATTATAGACGAAAGCAAGTCAGATGAAATAATGCGGCGACACAGTAGCCAGTGTTGCTATGGAGTCGCAACGCCGAGTGGGGGTTCAAAAAACCAGCCGCGGAAACTTGGTCGCTCTCTCAGTTAATACTCTTCATGAAGTAGTTTAACGTGGCGACGGGAATACAAAACACCATGGCCTAAACGCATGGCCATACAAAGACATTTGCATACGACGAAAATTAACCATATTTGTTCTAATAAAATCAAGAATATGTTCTTTTTTGTTTGGTTTTAATTCGTCCGTTTAGATCGTGACTATTAAACGTAGTGATTCTAAGAATTTATTTTTTATTTTATCTTTAGGATAAAGTGTGATGAATTTTAATTAAAAAGTATTTTGAAAGAGAATTAAATGGTACGTAACATTCTTTTTAAAATAAGGAATAAAAGGTAAAACTATTATACTAAACAGATTTATATATAAAAGAAAATAAACAGAAGAGATGACACGTTTACTAATTCACACAATACTTGATAAGTAATGGGAAAAAAGATTTTAACCAACATGTGTTATCGATCCGCCGTAACATATCACACCATCAACTCTTTAACCTTAACCTAAAATGCTAAATATATTGCTAGAAATTGTCACTTTTTCTACAGTATTGTCATTTAATTTGTAAAAGAAAAAAAATTTCTCTTCGCCAATTTCCCCGTTAATGGAATGCGGACGTATCATCATTTTCTCTGTTGCACTTTTTATAATCAAGAATTTATTGATTGTTGTTTAAATTGTTCCAGGACTTTAAAGAAAAACGTTTCGTACTCATCCTTTAGATGTCTAGTCACTATTTCAACTATTTATTTTCCTATTTTTTTTTGTTGTTTTTCATCTATTTTCACATCTTCGTTCACGTTAGTAATGGTTGCATGAAAGGAGTCCTGGGGGTAAAATGGCATTAACTGCACCTACACACAGCCTCGCTTAATTTAGATTGTTTCTTCGTTAGATCAGTAGACATAACAATGTTTGTATATCAGTGTTGGGTTCAGAAAAATAAGCAAACTGTTAAGGGTGCTTCATAATATTAAAATGCAAAAATATATTTAAAATATTTATCTAGTCCTATGGTTTTGCACCGATTTTGTAGCAATATTAAGAAAAAAAAACACTTTTTCCTTCTATGATTTCATTTTTATTTATCTACCATTCCAAGGAACGATAACAATAACAAAATTAAAAAAGATAACCTTTAAAATTAAACAGTAATAAAAGTGTGTAATCTACACACAAACAGAAGCATAAACATTGTATCACAAACAATGTTGTGACAATTTACAATGGATGAAGGCAAAAAAAGAAGAGAATTCCGTTTATTCTGTATAAAATGCAATTTCTTGAACACCCTCTATATTAGATCTAATTTTTAGTTTGCTTTTCGAGGTTTCTCAATAAGTAAAAGTAATAAAATAATCTTTTGTTTCTCTTGTAAAACCCTATCTGGAAAATAAATGTATATCAATAAAAGAAATCGTGTATAGAGGTTGTTTTTCTCTTTTGTTAAATTAGATCATTTGTCTTTTTCTACAAATTCTTACCTGACGAAATAACATTTCTTTGGATTGTAATAGCAAAACAGACTTGGACAAATGTCGGAGTGGCATCAGTTATTTCATCATTATCTAAAATAATTTTTCTTTATATCAACTTTGGATGGTTCTAGTTCAAATTTTCTAAAATGTTTTCATCTGTTAGGAAACCTGTTATATTTAGACCATTATCAACATTAACGTAATATTCAAACGTAATCCATCAATATGGCGTCCAAAATTTTTCTAATTCAGACAGTGGAAGGCCATCTCAATCATCCAAGTCATCTTCAAGCTTCATCCCTTCCAGGAAACATTTGTTTGAGGTTTTACATCTAGGAAGTAGTGACGTAGTTGCTGAAATTACTTCTTTCATGTTTGTCAAAATGTTCAACTAACCTTTCTCTGTAATGCTCTTTAAGATTTTTGATCTTTCAATTCCTGAAATATTTCAGTTATTTAGTATTTTGACAATAACGAAAACATAATATTATATGTTCCGGAATAAATTGGTATTTAATTAATTGTTGTTTTATTGACCTATAAGTGGAAATATTTCAGGAATTGAAAGATAAGTACATAAAGGTCACAAAATAGATATATTAATTTTAAGAATTTTTATGACATCTTTGTCCATCGATTGTAAACGAACAGTTCAAGTTAAGAGAAAAATATTCCTGATGAGCGCCTATCATCCACGCTTTTTTGTTGCCACTTCATATGAAATTATTCCTAGAAAAACATTTTTGACCCTCAAAAGTTACGGTTTTGTTGAGTAAACATTTATGTCATTTTAGATCGATATTTAGACAATCTTATGCTTTTTCTTAAACTTATCTGATCGTCACACTCCCTAGAAAAACCTAATTTTCAGCTTTGTCTCTAATTAGTATTCTGGAGAGAGAAAGGTTCTTATCACATCCAATAGTAATCCACTTATGCATGGCATTATCTTTGCTGTTAAAATCATACTAATCTCTCTCTCCAATATCTTTTTTTTTATCTTGTCTTGTTTCTTGTTCTCTCAAATATAAGTGTCAATTGTTGGCTAAATACTACCATAGCTACGTAGCCAATTTTGGAAACATCTTACCTAGTTATTTTTACAAGCAGGTCGAAACCAGCTCAAAACTAACTCAAAACCAACTACGCTGTTTTAAAAATTTAATAAAGTGTTTCCAAAATCATCTATGTGCTTGTAGTGGCCGGTTTATAAAGGATCTGTTTTATAGCATACATTCACAAGCATACAATCCCTGTTTCTTGGAAGAAAAAAATTTTGAAAATAATTTTCTAGTATACAATAATACAAACTAAATGCAAAATCCACTGCATTTCTTTATTTGATTCTATTAGAAGAGAAGCTTAGAAAAGCGTTTTTAAAAGTTGGTACTTCACTATTACTGTATGCAATTTGATTTTGTTCGCACCATTAAATCATTCTGTCTGACACGTTCACTTCTCTGTTTTTAGTCATTCTTGTCATTGTTTCTGTTTCCTTCCCCAATTTTAATTTTTTATGTAGGTAGCTTATTTCTTACTTTTTTGAACACAGTTTCATCATATGAGGTATTTGCTTAAGGCTGGCTATTTCCACTTATTCAGTAAAACATTTAGAAATTGTAATTTCTTGAACAGTCTCTTTGTTGTATATAATGTATACGCCAATAAATACTTCGGTGTTAAAACTCTCTTTGTTGAATTTAATTTTGCAGATTTTCGACAAGCAAAAGGTTTTACAAAGGATACATTTTACTTATTTAGTAATTCGGGCGTTTTAAAAGGACTTTCCTCTCTTATACAGATATTAATTTAAAAAACCCAAATACTTTTATAAAGATTTTTTTACTGTGCCTGTCAAAATATGGAAAAAAATTTTTTTTGGATTAAAAAAAAATTTCCTTTTGATTACATCTCCTTCCTACTCTCCTTCCTCTCACGCGATTTCTAATTAGCTCTACACGTTTATTTTCATCCTAACTCTAGTACATTTTCAGCTGTGGAAATGTGTGGGTTAACATTTAAAATCATGTTATCTAGAAATTACTTAAGAATTGTATTAGATCATGTAAATTCCCATCTGTCATTATTCATAAGCATGTTTTATTGCCATGCACATAAGGTTATTTCGTCTACTTCCTCTCTTAGTAATAATGGTTTTGTGTGGCCAATTTGGAAAGCATTCATCTTTCCTCAACTTTTAGATTTTTTCAAAATTTTTCAATTATTACAAGACTTATCATAACATCACTTAAGCTTGTCATCTTGTCAAATAAAAATAGAAAAACTAAACAGAAAGTAATGCTTCAATGGCCAATTTGTTAAGTTGAGAACAGATAGAGATAATGAGATGCAATTCTCAATCAAATATAGGTTATTTAAGAATCTATTAACACAACAGTAACGTTTCATTTAATTTTTTAAAGAAAATCGTAAACATCGGTTTGAAACTAATGAATACATCAACTAAACTCAATTTAAAGTTCACAAAATTCCCTTTCAAACGAGACCAGGATTATTCCAATAGACGGAAATATTAAATTTAATGTCGCTAAAGAGAATTATCTGATATGAAACAGGCTTTTAGCTAATGATATCAAAGTTATAGTTTATTTTGCGATTTCCTGAGATAATAGAAAATAAGCTAAAGAGCACCTTCTCACAAGCTGATACTTCTTTTTTTGTTTTGTTCTCAATCATTATTGCCACTGCTTCTGTTTCCTTTTTGGAAATTTTATTTAAGGTCTTTTTACTTATTTTATTACATGTTCTACTTGGATACAAAGTTCACAAACTTCAAACTTGAAATAGATTAAATAAAATAGCAGTTTTAGAACTTAATATCTTCAATAATATTTGCAGATCGATATAAAGTGACTTATAAATTTCCAAGTACACACTTTATGCTATTGTTTGCATCAATGCTAGGCCTGAATTATTAAAGAAATACGCTGCTAATGATCAGTCAATATGTGCATGTACCAAACATATTTTTTAAATGTTTGTAAAAGTACATATAATGGGCTCAATTTACATCTCATTATTCTTAAATAATAAACTCAGTAAAATCGATAATTTGAGTGGAAATTCCAATAAAACCAGCCACAAACAGAAATTAATTAATTCGTTTTTTTCATACGAAAAGAAAAAATTAAACTACATTTAGTATTATATACAGATAGACTAAACAAAACAATTATTACCCACATTATAGTATGAATACACAAAAGAAATTTCGGCTTTGTTGTAACAATCATGCAATACAATTCTCTAAGATAGATTTGCGATTAAATTCAACCTTCGAAAAATAAACACCTTCCGTTAAGAAACATTAGCTGTCTCGTTTAGTTAACAGAACATTTATTTCTTAAAGTTTTATTGGCTGGTTTTATTGTATTTATATTTATAGCCCACCATTGTATACACCTTTTATAATCATTTGTGTTATTTATTTATTATTTTTTAATTACATGCAATTAGAAGTATGAAATATATTTACGGATACATTTTTATTTATCAGACTTCCTTTTACCACATTATCGCACCTATATATATACGAAATTAATTGCGTTTTAATTGCCATACCATCAATTTTAATTAAAATTAATCTACGTATTTTACATCTTAAATTTATTGGTTTAATACGAGGAATTTGAACCGTTCAACTATTAGACTTTCAAGGAAAAGTTGGTTCTTCTAGTGAAAGTTTAAAAATATCTACATACATAATATTTTTTTAGGTGTATGTACATTATTTAAGATGTGCCAACCATATACTTACTCGACAATCAAACATCAAAAGTGACATCTGTCAAGTTTGTTAATAAATAACGATTTTAATAATGAATAAAATATCCCAACGATCCCAATTAACAAGTGGCGGTTATTTTATAAGAGTAGACGTTTCTGATAAAGTGTAGGTTGAAATATAAAACGATGATGTTAGTGAATTTCGAACGTTAAACACATTTAGGGACCGATATTATGTGCATGAGCGATTCTGTGATGTTGTGTTTCGTGCAAGGATTCGAGGGCAGAGACAAGGATGCCAAGGATAGCGGTAGCGGTAAGGAGCACAAGCTGCAGATCGTCAAGAACAAGCTGTTACGTAAAAGTAGGTGAGTTAACCGCAGGGAGGGGGGACACGTAATTCGAAAGATTGTGTGTAGGCGCCTATCTCTCTCTCTCTCTCTCTCTCTCGTTGTTTAACAACGGTTTTATGTAAGTCGATGTTAAATATCGACGAGTTGGTTACTTATGTAACTCCTTTCTAAGATGAATAATCCGGAATTGATAATATTTATTGCAAATTTGCTCGAAACTTTTAAATTTATAAAGTCAAAGGCATGAAATTTTGTTTAAAAATTAAAAATCAATTTCATCGAAACCTTCTGAACTTTCATCCGACTCAACGACTCTCTACTTCTTAAACATTTTCTTTTGTAGTTCTTTATTTTTTTATGATGATTCTATCACGTTGAGCACACGTTGAGAAACTTTTGCTGGCTAATACGTATAGATCAAAAATAAGCAAGGCCCAAGAATGGAACCTTGCGGTACACCATTTCGATTACGCTGTTGTATATCGGATAACATACTTTTGTAATTATATTCTATTATCCATGAAAGGTTCTAAAACGTCAACACTTAAATGAGAGAAGAGAAAAATATCCTAATTTGTTGATTAAACTGTGATGAATATTTTTTTTATTTTACTATATCTTTATTATTTATTGAGATATAAATGTTTAAAGTTTCGTTTTTCAGCGCCTTTATTATGAAAATGCGGCCAAATATTGAAGTACAAAGACTACTGACGTCACATAGTACCATAGGGTATTTTTTGTGTTGGCTTGATTGCAATTTCTTTTTCAGTTATTGGCTATCATGAAAATATATCTGACGTGACAATTTATGATGACAATCATGACATTATCGACCAATTCTGAAATAACTTTCGATTACAAACTTGTAAACGTTGTAGCTCCAACATGTTGAATATATTACCAAATCTTAATCTTCTCTAATTTAGGTTTGTCACTGGCAGCTGTCACAATTTGAGGTACAATTTAAAACTATAGCAGTGTCGCAAATCTTGCTAAAGAAACTACTTTAAAACTTTATGTTGACGTGCCTGATTTTTAAATTCAAATGTGTCAAAAATTTGACAAGATAAAAAGTCATTAATATTGTTTCACTTAAGTAATTCTAACCTAAAAATGTTTCAGGGTTGCCAAACTAAATATTTACTTCAAACATTTATAATCACTCGATAGCTGCAGTACTAACTAACCTACCACACTATCCCCAACTGTTAACAATAAAATATTCTCATTTTAGATTAGAGACGTAAAAATGGCGTGTTAACGTCAAAAACGAACTAACAAAGAGTCACCTTTAGTTAAATGACAAGCAAAAGCTTTTCATAATACAGAACATAATGTAAATTAAATGTAATTTTTGCCTCTTTTTCAATGTTTTTTTTTCCATTTTGTTTATAGCATCAGACACGATCATCATTCTTGATTTTTGGCAGTTTCCTTCACTTATAAACGTATCCAATTGAGACACTTTCTTTGCTGTTCCTTCCTTTAGATCTTCTATTCTTAGGCGTTGTTGCTGGCATCTTTTTTATAGTTGATGGGGGGTTGAAAACTATAATAATATCTCGGTCTCCGGAAAATAATCTATTTGCTTGATGGTGATTTCTTGGTTCATCCTGGGCTACCTGTTGCAATTCCTTGTGCCTTTTTAAATTATATTTGTCCAAATACTTCGACAGCATTAATTGATAATAGAAGAGTGAATCAATAAATACCAGTTTTTTTATTTTTGAAGACAGCGTTACTGAGGAAAGCTGAAACTAACATGGTGTGATTCATAGGTTAGGTTTTAGTGATGCACCCTCGTAACCTAACTGATATAAAGTCCTTTCGGAGATTCTTAAATTTGAACAGTTTCTTCCATGCCACTAAAAATTTTTGAACAAACTTCTCATCTTATAAAGGTACACCAGCATGTTCTTTGTTGTTGAGTTTTGATCGGTTTGAAGACAATATTTAGAGGCTGAGGATAGGATACCAATTTCCAAAACTGTCTTAGCTAGTACTATCATCCAGTAAGATAATTTTTTTTAGTTTTTTTTTCCATTGTTTATGGTTAAACTATTTCTTTGATTATTTTTTTTGTAGAGAATAGTAGATTAGGTATCCAGCTCAGCAAGATATATTTTTCAAGAAAAATTATCAGTGGCGGTAGCTTGGCTCCAGATGCAGAGCTACATGCTAGGATTGTTTCTTTTTTCTTCTCTGATGGCAACTACTTCAATGTCTCCAGATTTTTTTTTATTATCCTAAAGTTTCAAACCATTAAGGTATCTGCTGCAACATAATCATCCCAAAACACATTTATCAGCATTTCTATAGCATTTGTAACAACAAAAAGGAACCATTATAATAATTTTGTTCCACAGCTAATGTACCTGCAATAAGATCCGAACTTAAACAATCTGATTAGTTTGATCTTTGTTGCATTTCTTCTTCTTGAAGTCTTCAGAATCGCTGCTGAGGCAACCAGAATCTTCAGGTTTATGCAGATAATTCCCTCAGATGCTGACGACTTAGCATTCTGCTCAGAATTGGGATTGGAGTTATGGTTTGGACTAGCAGGATGAATTGGTTGTGATGTTGATTTTAAAAGAAGATATCATCAGATCTTATGAGGTACTTAAAGATACTAGCGTTGTATGCTCTGATGTATTGGCTCAAATCTGACATGGAATTATTATCTTTCTTCTCTTTTTATTGGTCTTTGGGATTCTCCTTCTTCAAGCCTTGGTGGTTTGGGTTCATCATCCATCCTTCCAGGTGGCGGTATCGGTGGGTTCTTTATTTTTTCAAATTATTTTGGATGGATTGCCTAGTTTTAGAGCCTGGTATATCTTCATCAAACTGTCGAAATCTCTATTAAAATTGGTCGCCTGATTAATGGATCTGAAGAAGATTTGGTTCGGGTTTTCGGGGAGGAAATTGAAGTGATCCTATCCAAGGTATCCGGTTCGAAATCGTCAGGATCTTCAATCCTCTAATCCTTCTAACATAGATGATTTCATGATCATCATTTATTAGAAAAATTATTTCATATTTTAATTAGAAAATCGCGTCTTGTACTTTTTAACAAACACTGTATTCTGTTGTTATAAAATGCATACTGTTAACTTGACCGTTATACAAATAAAATTGAACGACTTCCGCCTCGTAAATTATCTCCCGGTTAACACCTGCAACTGCCGTCTCGATTTTATATTCTGCAGATGGTACTAACGTATATTTAATGGAAGATAAATCAATTTTTAAATTCCAATATAGTGATATTATATTTAGAAATTTGTCGAGTTAACACATGAAAAGAAATCTAATTTTTGTGCAAGTTTCAAAATATTATTTTGGAGGGAGAATACAGTGGGTAGTACATCGCCGTTAACAATAATCAATATAAGCGTCGCGACGCTGGTTCTACCTCTTTCTATTCGTATTTCCCGCTTTATCGCCGTTGCACGTACTGAAAAGGAAATTACCGCTTCGTATCGTAGTTTCAATCGTGTCCGTTTATAACGTGTACATTTATTACGTTAAAAACTGCCACTTATTCTCGTGATAGATGTAAACGCCTCGTTAAAATGCCCGCTTAGAATTTTTCGTATTTTAAACTATATTTAAAGTTAGGTCATTCCCAAAATTAGGTTTTATTTCGGTTGAATATTGTTATTCCGATAAAGTTAAAGTAACATTTTTTTCCTGCTAATTTAGGAAAGAAGATGAGAAAGAAGAATGATAAACCACTTTTCTATCTAATTATATCATTTAGGTGACCCTAATACATGTTAATACACTAATTAGCGTTAGGTACTCTTCTAACAAACGAACAAAGAAAATGAAATTACGAAAGCTCGAGGAAGAAGTCATCTATCACAATATGAGGCGCTGTCGACGACCTAAAAACTAATAATAACTTTCCGTATAATAACGCTGATTTATGATTTATGTCTATACCTACGGATACTTGGAAAACAGGAGATATAATATCGAATAGAGGACGATATCGTGATAATTATAACACTTTCCGAAAACCTAAAATTAATCACCGCTTCATCGGAATATTTAATATAACGTTTAATAACAGCGGACAAAATAAGAATGTGTTATGTTTTAAAGCGTTAATGGTTATTTTTACTTGAAACTCGATGAGTTATGAAGCAGGACATTCCGAATTGGAAGATTTTCTAGCGAGATATTTTCCAGGATTTATTTAAATTTAAGTTTTATTCGGAGGTTGTTCTTCTTGAGGAAAATATTAAATCATAATAATGTTCTCTTATTAGAAAAATAATTTCTCATACATTTTGATGCATTTTAAGTGGAAATACAATGATTTAAGTTAAGGAAGGAGCCAGAAATATTACGCGAATGTACCAAAATATCTAGTATGAATAAAATTTCGAAAGAATTTAAGAACAAAGTGTAATACTCGATGTTACTGGACATAATAATTATACCAAGCTTGAATTACGCAGTATATGATAATTAGAAGACTGTATAATATACGTTATAAGGCCAATTAATAAATAATAGAGTAGATTTAAGTAATTAGAATCTATTATTTATAATTAGAATAGTTTCTGAATAAATGTCTCTATTTTCTTATAAGTTTTCTAACTAGTGGAAGCATATACCTAGAGCTTTTATTTTTATTGGTGTGTTTAGTGTGGTTTTGGCATGAAACAAAGAATTAGAAATGGAAAAAATTGAGTAGAAGTACTGCCGTTAAGAATAAAACAATCTTCTTGACAATCTAAGCTTTCGTAAATTTATTCATTCGTTATTTCATTTTAAATTTATCATTCGACGTTGTATCTTTATTTACCAACTTTCCCCTACAACTTGTGATTAACATTCTTGATAAAGAATGGAATCATACCGATATGACCAAGACTTCTTTTCTTGATTCGTTTTCGATTCTTGTACCTTTAACTTCAATAACAAATTCTTTACCACTCTCGAAGTCTTTAACAACTTTAACAACCAATTGAAATTTTCGATCAAGTGTGAAAAGAATAATTCAGTGCCTTTCTTGGACACTTTGGTAATTAGATAATCCAACTAACGACTAGTTCTAGACTGGTACAGATATATGAATTACTCCTCGAATCATCCATGATAACAGCTATGAAAAATAGAGTCAACAAAATCTCTGACAGTTCTTTCAAAGAGAAGAACTCACATAAATTATTTAACATTGTTCTCAACAACGGCTACCCCAAGACCCTTTTGAGACGTACCTATAATTTTTCAAATACCCCTTACCGGAGTGGATATTAATGGTACGGAGTCTGGTCATACGAAACTCATCATTATTCCAGATTTTCATTTATTGATGGACTAACTCAAAAGATTTCTAAGGTCTTCTCAGAATTACCGATCACAATAGCGCCTTACAGTATCAAATCAAATGTAGTATATTTCATCCATTGCGGATATTGCAATAAAGTTTACGTCGGCCAGACGTCACAGTATCTGTCGAACAGAGTTTAGACAGCACTACCTGAATTGTGCACATAAGTCAAATAGGACAGCACTTGCAGACCACAGTACTTCTAACAATCACAATTTTAAAATAGTGAACAACATTGGTCAAAAGGACTATTTTTAGAAATGTACTATATAAAGAAAACAGATAATTGTGTCAATTTTAAGACTGACGTTAATAACAACAAAGACTTCAAATACAATTAATAATCTTACCTTAGACTTAACTTGATTGTACAAAACTTTTAGATAGCCCTGTATGTCCTTTTAGTTACTTCTACTGACTTTTGATGTTCTTGGCATTGTACTTTGTAAATTTTAGGGATGTTTTCTTTTGTAATTTTAGCTCTAAATTTTGTTAAAAATTAATATTAACCTATAAGTTTCGTTAGGGATTTTATTAGTGATAAATTTTTATTTGAAGTTTGTGCGATTAAATTCCACCATATTATACGATGATTGAGTTAATGATTAAATTAACTACATATAATGGTGTTCTTAGTGTACTTGTTCTTTTCGATGATCTCTGAAGAAGTAAATAATAAATTTTTATTCTTAACGGCTGCCATCCCATTATCTTCCTCCCTGTTTTTGGATCTTGGAAGAAAATAGGTCAAAGAATAGCCCTTACATCGCGTGATGCAGTCCACTTGGACAGGATCTGTATGGAGGTTTCATCCTCTTCCCAACGATATTCTGCTGTTTCTGCTAGCCCAATTGCTCTCATAAGCTTTCGGAACCGATAGTGATCTGATAGGATTCCTGTCAAGAAGTTTTGTCTTTGCTCATAGACATGAGTCTATCGTATTCCATGTTGATCAAATCAATGCTTGATTTTCCTTTGATCTAGTATTGTATACATGATGAGGATGACTTTTTTTTTCTTGCCCAGCCCATTTAGCTTAGACAAGCATTCCAGAGCTGATTGTGTAGGAACTCATCGCACTAATGGCTTCTCGACTGTCGGTCAGGATGATAATCTTGTGTTTCCAATAATTTCTCTCAAGTTTTTCCCTCAAGCTTTCGAAGTACTTGGTTCTCCAATCCTTAAAATCACAGATCCTTCCTTCGACGCCTTATCTATTGCATTTACAACACATGGTTCGGCCCAAACTTGAACACCCATTTCCTGCACATCTCCTTTTTTGTTGTTTGGAACTTTTTGAATGAAGTGATGATATTTGTCGTAGTAGAGATCATTATGCAACAGTCCAGCACAAGTAGGTAAACGCCCAGTAGTTTTTGTGCTATTTCCCTCCTAAAATCTAGTTGTGGCAATGTTCTGCCTGCTTCTGGCTTCAATGGAGGATACAATATAAAAATATTGAAATTATAAATGATCTAAATATAAATATAATGTGACTGTCTATTTTAAAGACATTGATTCTTTTTCTATGGAGCAACTGGTGCTAATTAAATGGCTAAGGTGCTGGTTCTCAACTTTCTATAAGAAAAAAAGAAATACATACCTAATATCTATGTAGTTGCATAATTGGGTGTTACCAACACTAATCGAAAATCAAAAAAATATCTCTCTCCTCACATCTATTTTCTTTATTTCTGTGTAGTAGGTTAGAAGTATCAACCCGTACAGTTAAATTAACTAATATACATATATACAGAATTATTCAAAGATATCATGGTGGTATGGTGGAAATTCTATTCAACTTGTTGTTCAGTGCAACATACTGTTTTTGTATTTTTTACGTTTCTGAAATCCTTGTGTCATTTTTTAGTGCCTTTGTATAGACTAGCTCACATCATTCATGAAATACTTACTCTTTTTTTGTCACTTGTACCAATTGGATGTCTTCAAAGAAACATAATTTTCTTGGATCTATTTTGGAGTTGACGCTTAATCTTTGCACGTTCTTTTGACAGAATCTTCTAAACAAAAACAGAGACGTATTGTAAGGTTCCACTATTGTATCTGATGAAGCGACGTCTATGGATTTCCCAAATGATTTAGATTCCATCTGGCTCTGTAACCTACAGCATTGCATCGAAAAGTGCCCTTTTCTCATCGAGGCAAGAGTTCGTCAAGACTTAAGAAGAAGGACCAAGAGGGTCCTGAGTGAGTCATTAACACCTGAAAAATCATCTTTATTATCTCAATAAAAATCGTCAGATTAGTTGCCTGAAACTACATCCATTGTAAAAGTAGATCAAAGTGATTACACTAAGTTTAATGTCCATGATGTTGTCTCTACGAAATCTGGTTACCATCTGTAGAATGATTATTATCTAAAGAAAAGTCATCAGATTACTTGTCAGAAATTGCATCAATTGAAGAAGTAGATCAAAGTCACTACATTAAAATCAATTTTCATGGTTTTGCTGTTAGTTCTCGCGTATTGGTTCTAACAGAATTTTGCTCTTCTTTCTTGTTGAAGAATTTGGTCAAAATTTTTGTTTCTCTTTTAAAGTGGGGCAATAATTCAGACTTGAATCCGATAGAGAACTGAGTTCTCTCAAGAAACAACATTGTACAACAAGCTAATGGAAAAATGAGATAACTGTTCATTACAGGCGAAGTCTTATTAAGTCAATATCAATCGAAGGTTCCTGAGATGGCCATCCTTTTTCTCACTGCTTGCAACAGACAGATTCTACAAAAAGAGGTAATTTAAATTCAAGTTCAAATTGTTAGAGGGTATACTAAGTACCAATTAGAGACTAAATTTTGGTGTTAGACAATCTTTTATATGTAGCATTGCAAACTTGGTTTTTTTTTTCTGAAATGGTCTGACAGCAGTCTAGCCTTGGACTTGATGAAGAACTGTTGGACTACTAACTGTCAAAAAACGACATTTAGGAAGCAAACGGAAAAAAATTAAATAACTGTTTGTTACTAACCAAAGTCTTAGTTAGCTCAATGTCGACAAAGATTAAAAAGAACCAACATTAATTAAAGTTTAAATTGCAAAAGAGTGTGTGTTAGCATTACATTGAAAAGTGCCATTTTTTCATCGAGGCAAGAGTTAGTCAAGACTTAAGAGGAAGGGCCAAGAGGGTCCTGAACTTTTTCCAAATTTGACTTCTCTTGGATTTTCTCCCTAACTTTCTTTTTTCTTTAATTCTTTAATATTTTGTGGTCTTGGTGGTGGTTGGTATAATTCTAAAAAAAGTATTAAGTAACTACAAATAGGTACAGAGGTCTTGGTGACCATTCTAATCCATCTTTGATGGAAAGCCACACATTAACCGTAACGAATTAATTTATATTTTTTAAATATGTAGTTTCAAACTTAATGAACAGGTTATGACCATTCCTTATTGAATTAATTACGAAGGCAAGGTATTACTTCATTCTGTAGTAGAGACCAACCAAACTTGTTAAGTAAGTTCCATTTAAAAAATATTATTTTTTTCGATCTTTTATCTTTCAAAATTTGAATCGATGGTTTGTACAATCTAGGAAATAATTCGAAAACGTTTTATTTTGCTTAAGTTACTATCTAAAGTGCTAGTTAGTTAAAGATTATGTACATTTCTCCTCTAATTTCGTGCTGACATATTTGTGTTTTTGTGTTACATATTGATAAACATGTTAGCATTAAAAAAGCCACTATTGAAAGGAAATAAACATACATATCTTGAAATCAATGAAATGTTAATACGTATATTTCGCGTGTAAGGTGTAACTCATATCTTAGTAACGACCAACATAGTCGCTTTTAAACGTGTTAATTTCGTAACTGTATTTCTGTTACGTAACTAGAAAACGTGCTCGACACATACACGAACTTGTTATAATAGAGAACAACTTACGACATACTTTAAAAACATTTACTTCTGATCGCAACCTTGATAATATTTCTTCGTGATTTTTGCTCGCAAGATTAGCCCAAAACTTAACTTTCAGAACTTTACGCGAAAGTAATTTCGTTCGCTAATAAAGCTCTTTGTTTCGATAACACAAAAAGGAAATAAAAGGAAGTCGTGGAATAAATTAGTGAAGCTATAAATATACTAGTATAGAGGTTTCTTTTCAAACTTGTTAGGGATTGTAGAGATATGACTGAACATCAATTCTATCTAATGCAACCCAGGTGTGCAAATACACGTTAGTTTGTGATATTTTCCTGGTGAATAAAAAAAAGAGAAACCGCTGTATAGAGTATCTAGATTAAAGATAAGGTAAAAAACCGCGATTGGATAGGACTATCTAGCGTGTGTATTTATGTGTATCTATTCTATCTAAGTATCTGGTGTATGTATACGAGATTCCTTGGCATCGTGCCAGAGATTCTGAAAATTTTAGTAAATGCACACAGATACATATACAGTGATGAATAAGAGACATACAACATTCGGTTCCGTTCATCGTTAGCGGTAGGTTCTTCCTATTTTCCTATTCCTGATGTTTACATTTTATATTAAGCCGGACGTGGACGTTCAATTGAGATACGGTTATGCTGTGAAACTAGCGCTTTCCATTGTATTATACATATGTGTAAGATGGTATGCTTTATAGTCGGATTTTTACGGTCTTTTGAGTGCTTAATTTTAAGTGAGTTTATTGTTCTAGTCTTGTGCGTAATGACTAATATAGAAGTGATTTTTTCTAGAAAGTTTTTAGTTCTTTAATAATTGTTTCTATGAATTACAATAGTTTATTAATCTAAGCTATCGAGGAGAGGTGAGTTGTTGTATGATCGTTGTAAAAATTTGTTCATTTTAATTGTCATTAATAAAATGAAAATTAATTAGAACACTTTTGTCCCTTTGTGCAGGTGGCATTAGAATTTTACTTTTACATATTTATCCTGTACTTGTAGAGCCTATCTTCAACCAATTGTTAATACTTTAGTTTCTGTTTCCTTACCTTCATTCATGGTCAGTTTCTTTCTGTTCTTCTCAGTTCTAATTGATTTTCCAAAAAATATAGATGCAACATTTTCTCTTTTCTGATTTGAATAGGTTAAACAATGCTTGGAGAAAAAAGAATATTACATCATTAAAGTGGTCTAGGAAAAGTTTAGACTTAAACTCGAAAGAAAACTATGATAAAGTAAAAAATTAGAAACAGGAAATAATTTTTTTTATTAACTAGGCCTTGAACCTATCGAAGGAAGCAATTTTAGACTTCATTTAGTCCTGTTATTTATTGATGATGTTAATGATCAATTGGGTTGCCGCGAATTGTTGTTTGCAGAACAA
Source organism: Holotrichia oblita (assembly GCA_023690525.1). Classification (NCBI taxonomy): domain Eukaryota; kingdom Metazoa; phylum Arthropoda; class Insecta; order Coleoptera; family Scarabaeidae; genus Holotrichia; species Holotrichia oblita. The sequence goes on along the minus strand of CM043020.1, from coordinate 812,151 downwards.
TTTAAGATAGAAAAGAAGATTTATTACATCTAGTCTTATTGCATCAATATAACAAAGATGAAACTGTTCGTTACTAGCAAAGTCTCACTCAACTCAATATTAAATCATTAAAATTTCTAAACACGAGGAAAGTCATTGCTAGCCAACTAAAGATTCAGAATAATTAAAATTTCTGAACAGTTTAAATTGCAAAAGGATGTGTTAGCAAGTACAAAGGAGAAACCAAAATTTTATATTGGACAACCTTTGATAACTAACACTCCAATCCAAGTTATGCAAGTGAGTCATTAACACCCATCCATTGTTGAAGTAGATCAAAGTGATTACACTAAACTCAATTTTCCTGAAGGTTAGTTTAGTTCTTGCCTATTTCTAATTGAACTGATGTCCTCTCTTTTTTTTGTTGAACAAGTCTTTATAAAAACAGTAAAACTATCTGAAATTGGTTCGATTTTTTTCTATTTTCTGACGTAAATGGGTAAAAAGCAACGCTTGAAAAACAGTCCAATTACAACTAGCATTCCAATAAGGTATACAGGGTGCCTGGATTTCGTAGGAACAACATGATATTGAGATGCGGTTAGAACTAAATCGTATCTTATCGTATGACATGCTAACCTTTTTAAAATTTAGAAAATTGAGCTTATTCTTTTTATGAGCAGAAATAAAAAGTTATCCATGTTGTTGTCTCTACGAAATCCGATCACCCTCTATGACTGATTTATTAACATCTGTAGAATGAGATTTATAATCTTAAAAAAACTACATCCGTTGAAGGAGTAGATAAAAGGACTACATTAATCTCAATTTTCTTGGTGTTGCTGTTAGTTCTCGCTTATTAGTTCTAACTGAATAGGGAACTGATTTCGCTCAAGAAACAACATTGTATAACAAGCAAATTGAAAAATGAGATAACTGTTCATTACAGCCGAAGTCTTATTAAGTCAATGTCAATCAAAGATTGAAGCTGTTACAAAAGCTTGCAGCAGACAGGTAAAAGAAACAACTTGAATTCCATCCAAATTTTAGTGTTTAATCTTTTTATCTAGCTTGCAAAGTTATTAACTCTGGACAAAGAAAAGCTGTTAGCCAACATGAATACAAGTTCAAATTGTAAAAGAGTGTGTGTTAGCAAGTATAAAGAAAATATCAAAATTTTTTGTTGGAAAACCTTTGGCAACTAGCATTCCAATCATATCTACAACTGAGTTATTAATATCTGTAGAATAATCTCTATTATCTAAAGAAAAATCGTCAGAATACTTGTCTGAAACTACATCATTAGTCTCAATTTTTTAATGTTTCTGTGAGTTCTTAATTATTAGTTCTAATGGAATTTCGTTCTTCTTTTTTTGTTAAAGAATCATCTCGGTAAAATTTGTTTAAAAGTATCTTTTGAAGTAATCTGGCAACAATCTAGACTTGAACCCGATAGGGAACCGTTGGACTACTGTCCAAAAAGAACATTTAAAGAGCAAATCGAAAAATGAGATAACTGTTCATTGCTATTAAACTCTTATTAGCTTTAAATTCTACCAAAAAAAGACCAAAATTTCAAATATACGACTGAATTGTTAACATCTGTAGAATTATCTTGGTAGTGACTGCATTAATTGCTTAGTTTTAATTGAATTTCGCTCACACACCCAAGTCCTTAATTTTATCTTTTCTCTTGATTGAATCAGACTCAATGGTGTAGTTGAAAGCAGTAAGAGCATTTTGTATAGGACACAAGAACTAAGACTAAGACGCAGATCATTAACGCATATATTGAAAAGCAAAGGTCCAATGTTGGAACTCTGTAGTATACCTGAATATATGCTAAATTTGGCTGGCATAGACAACGTACCCTTGCATATTATTCAGGTAAGATGAAAATAATCTTATTAAAAAAGCACCAAATCTTAATGCCCTACATTGATCCAGTGCTATGGAGATTTCCTGGGTGATAATGATCAGGTTGGACACAGTCGCAAACACCTACGCAAAGTTCGGTAAGATGTTTATCGGTCTATAATTCGTCATGCCAATGAACACTGCTACCAGTTTACAGAAAAAATGATGTTTGTATAATAAGATTGTAGAGCAGAGCTAAACGGGTATGCTAGGACTTCAGCACAATTCCACACAAGAAAACTAGGTATACGATCATTACCCGAAGAAAAAAATGAGCTGAAATGCTTAAAAACCTCGGAAAAAAACAGGAAGACTGTCTGGATTTGGTCCAAAGTTTGGTACAAATGTTACAGCTACTTGACAGCTAAAGCTGAGTATTATATTAATAAATATTCAATACACAACAATTTTGTATAAACTTCACGTAAGACATTAACAGTGTTTAAGAGACGAACATCATTTTTGACAGGAAATGAATGACCTTCAATTTAAATAATTAATTCATTTATTAATGATTCGAAGTCTATTAAATTGTATGTTAAATAGAATAGAATGAATGTATGTGACCTCCCAAAAAAAATTAACACAAATATAATTTTTTAAAGGTACTTTGACTCGTACTAACTAATTGAGGAAGTATTTAATTTTTTAAAGCGAATTTTTGCAAACTAATACGTCTATAGAAAATACCAAGAAGAACTGGTAAAAAGTGGTTTTGTTTCTCCAGCAAGTATGACAAATTATCCATTACTCCATTGGATCGCATGCGTAAAATGCATTGTTTCCCGTTTTAAAATTTTAAGTTCATGAACCAGAGTCGTATACATAAATAAAATCCACACACATCTTAACTACACACGCATTTTTCGCGTAATCTTGAATTTTACGATTAGTAAAACAGCTGTGAAATTATGACTAAAGTTACACCGTTCCGCACAAGCAAAACTTTTGATGTCGATTAACTGTTTGCCAACATTCGACACAATTGAATGAAATTATGATTATTTCTATGTTACCTCGTATATTTTCCATTTTATTAATAGGTACCTACATTTACATATGTATATATATTTGATTTGGCAAGCTTGTGCCATGGTTATTAACCCGATAATGACCATTAATATTACTTATAACGAAAATGCATTACAGTTATGGATTATGCGCGTGGATTTTATTTTAAGCCGTAAATTATAATCAAACGCGGCCATCGGAATAAGGTCGTAAATATTGGAAGTCACCTTGTATGAACTTCACACCAGTATTAAACAACTCGACCGATTCCAAATCGTTAAAACTCAACTAAAAACAATAACAAAATAAACAGTTATAACGTTGAAACTCCTTTAGTATAATTAATTAGTGTAAAGGCAAATTACACAATACAAAAAGCAAATGTGCTGAGGAATTCCCTATTAGTGATTCTGTTTAAACGTAGCTACGTCAGCTATTACAACGTAGTCGATAGTATTTTTACCTAATTAGCAATTTAAATTAAAATTATAGCATATTTTTTTAATATATAGAAACTGGATAGAATTGCGTTGGTGTTTAAACAGTTTTGCGTTATTTCAGGTTTATTATTATGATTGAGTTTTTTTGAGGTCACGTCGCGTCGCGTAGTTAATTATTTAATGAGCGGATGGTTGTATATATTACAATTAACTTTATTATGTGTACGTATTACGCTTATGTATATATATATACACACATATTAAGTCAATTAGCAAGTAGTCGAATAGTTTTGACAAATTGGAAATTTCTGTTAGTATCAAATATTCCTTTTCGCACGTAGTGGTTAATTACTTTATTTTATGTGAAATACTGATGAAATCTTCTATTCCTTGAACTAGAATTTTTAAAAAATTTTGATGTAAAAAAAGGTATCTCTTCATCAGAAGTCAGAAATAGTTTTTCAAAACTGTATTTATTACAGATTAACTGTTATTAAATATTCATTATTCATAACAGAAAGACGAGAGATAATTGTCAAAATAATGCTAGAAATAATAAGAGAAGGCAAGAAATTGGGCTTGAAAATCAACGAAACAAAAACAAAGTTGGACAAAACTGGATAGAAAACTTTTTTGGTTATGATACGAGGGCTATTTTTTTTCAATTTCCGATGGGCTATAAAGACAAAACGTACAATACAGGTTATTTCTCCGCACAATCTTCTTGATAATTGAGGCTTTTGTCATATCTGTGAACAAGGTTTGCAAATACCCTCTTCATAAAATGTCCCCACCAATGATTAGAAGTGAATTGTAACGGATTCTTTGAGCTCCACGTCAGTTTGTCTCTTCGTTTGTTTTGAATAGCTCTCCGTAAGCTTCGCAAAGTTCCACAATATAAAAGCTGCATTAATTGTTGTTCCAGGTTGCATAAACTCCACAAGCAACACACCTTTTTGGTCTCAAAAAATAACCTTACGGTTGTTGAAGGTTCGTTTAAATTTTGTGGGTCTCTTTGGTGAATTAGTGTGCATCGATTGTTGTGATTGTCGTTTCGTTTCGGGCGCGTCATATTGAACCCTTCTCTCATCACCTGTCACAATGGATTTCAAAAAATCTTCTCCATCAGTATTGTAACGGTCAAGCAACTCCAAAGCTGCAGCCATTCGGCGAGCTTTGTAGTTGTCACTCAACATGTTTGGGACCCAGCAAGTGCAAACTTTTCTATTCAGTAACGATAGAGTACAGTGAAACTTCATCCTTGAAATTTCATCGATAATTCACTTATGGTGAACAATGTCGTCTGTAACAACAGACTTTCGGCCTTGATCCGCTTTATTATGCACATGAGTTCGGGCAACTTTAAACTTTCGACATCATTCACGAACAATTCTATCGCTCATAAAGCTGTCTCCATACATTCGATTCATTCTTCGATGAATTTCCGCAGCACTGTGCAAGAAACACAGCTTGCAATTCACTCTTGGCCGGAGAATCAATAGTGACAGCCATGTTTACGTGACTGCAACTCAACAGCCGCATGCCCGACCATCATACTGTGTGATCGGAAGTTAAAAAAAAAATAGTCCTCGTAGACCAAGATAATTTGAGAATATTCGAAAGGAAGTTAACCTAAATCATGAATGAATACAGAATAAGAATAAATAACGAATTGCAAAAAGAATAAGGTGATTGGGATATGTATGAAGGTGGGAAGAAGAAACTACAATCAAGTTATTACTGGAGTGGAAACCGAGTGGAAAGAAGAGAAGGGATAGACCGAGGTCAAAATGGAAGATCTAAGAAGAGCTAGCGTTAACAACATCACTGGCAAGGAAAAGTTAAAGATAACAAATTGTGGAGGGAAATAAGCCACAGGATATAAAACGTAGGATCAATAATAAGATTTAGAAAGAAAGCTTTTTGAAGTGGCACAGCCTCGGTAGACGGCGTTTAGCCATTATTATAATCAAAATTATGTCATCTATGTTATCTATTGTTTAGTTTGACCGATATAGGATTTATTATAGTTTGTCCAATCTAATTTATAAGAGACATTAGTTTGATCATCTTCTTTTAATGGATGTTTTCTTTTTGGTTTTGTTTTCCTATGACTATCACCTTTGTTTTTTCTCCCTAGTTCTTTTCCCACACTCCCAAATTTTCTTGTAAGCCGCTTTATTTTGACGTGCATATCAATGCAGACGTCGACAGGTCCCCTTCTGACACCACCGTGTGCTCTACTGCCGTATGTGCTTCCAGTATGTTTCTTGTTCTTCGTTCTAACGTTTTATCGTTGGAATCCAAACGCTATCATTTGCTTTTGATGATCTTTATCAGAAGCCAAGATCTTGCTGGGATTACCTACTGGTTTCTGTCGCCAGCAGTTAATGTGTTAAGTTTGCCTCATCAGTCTTACAACAAGCTGAACAATGTCATTGCTGGAAATTAAATCTTCGTTCTCTTTTTTTCTTGATATATGGTATACATCTATTATGGGTAATTTTAGGTTTCTGCCTCTAGCGTAGTTTACACATCGAGTAACACATGATATTCTGATGCTATTGCTCCTGAAGAAGATGCTTACGTTAGTGTCGAAACATCGAGTTAGTAAATTTTATATTTTTTCTACTTTTATTTTGCTTTATTTTATATTTAGTTTATTTCTGTAGAATTAAGTGATTATCTTCTTAAAATGGCCAAATCTCTGATTTGGAACCAGTTTAGAAAACGTCCATTCTTCTTAATGAATATGAAATGGATTAAACCCAAAAAAACTGGTTTTAAAGTTTCTTAAAGAGATACCCAAAAATTTTATTAAAACAGCATGAAGCATTAACAGTATATTAACTTTTAATAAAGAACAAGTTACCATTTTTTTTGCAATAGTTTCTAAAAGTTGCTATGGCGGTGGCCAGAGAAACACCACAGAGAACGTCGCGGTCGAAAATTCCGCTCATTTAGTATTTGGAAGAACTCGAAGTCCAGATATAGAATCAAGTCCAAAATGAGCCATTAATAGAAGCCCTATATCTCCAACACAACCTCAGGTCAGAAGAGCAATCTCATATAACGACAAAAATACGAATGGACTTCTTGTCCAGCTTTTAACAAAGAATTGTTGCTCAAATCAAAAATGGATTTTTTTTAGCTTCAACATTTAAAGGATTGCGATTTAGACAAAGACACCTTACACTCCTTTTCTAAATTAACACTTTCTTTCTCTTAATCGACGATCTTGATTCGGTTAATATGATTCTTACTGTGTCTATGATATTTTTTCTCTTTATCAAAACTTTTTACGCAAAATTATTTAGCTTCTACTTACTTGTTCGTCTGTGAGTTTTTTATTCCCCTTCTATTTTTGGTGTTGCGGCTGGATTCTACTTTCTTCGACCACTTTTCCGGTAAAGTTTGCTTCATTGTTTCTGTGTTGTAAAGTTAGATAGATGATTATTGACGTCAAATTTGAATAGAGAAGATATAGGAATGCATATTAGATTACGTACCCAATCAAAAACGAAATTTTATTCGTATAAATATACAAACCACATGTCAAAATCACGTCACGTTGAATAAAATTTTGTAAAACCATTATTCATTCATTAAAAAAAAGATATTGTTAGGAAACGAGGATACCGCGATGATTAGTAACCACCAACGGAAAACTACTAATCATTACCGTGATAGACATTTCAGACGTATATTTCACTGTATGTTATGTATGTATGTAGATACGTATACATAGTATTATTTATTACATAATTATAAATCAGTGTTCCTATGTACATACGTTCTCGCGCACACAAACCACCAGTTTGGTGTCTGTTAAGTAACAATAATTCTCGTGAACTTTTCGTTTTTAAATCGCATCTTGTTAAAGCGGGCTTTCCCATTAACGCGTTGTGTGCATGTGGTAATACATTCTTCCGAAACCATTATGACTTCTCGGTGGGTTAGTTTGCCAAAGTTTCGAAAACGGTTCGTGCGTGTTCTTCAGTTTAGTGCCAATGTTCTTCGGATTAGCGTGCGCAAACGGTGTCCGATTTTAACTTGTATAATGTCTGCTACTCTCGACGACCTGTTCGAAATCTATCGCTACGTATTTAGGTAAGATTTAAAACTTTGTTTTTATTACTTTCAATTATACTTCGAAATATGTTCGCCTGTCTAAAATCTGGATCAAATTGGCGGAAGTATATTTTAGATGTCAACATTTATTTTGAAGCAATTGTAAACAGTCGTACATAAACAGAAAACAATTGTGTCTGAGTATTTACTCGATAAAGTTCCTGTTTACATCGTCGCATCAAGTAGTATGTATACAATTGACGGCTATCGTTTTGATGGATGCCGCTTTTTTACATTGTGTGCATGTATGTATGTGTTTATGTATGGATGTTGTATGTATGTACATATGTATATACATAAATTATGCATTTATTTTTTCTTAGAATATACATAATAAACAACTCGTAGTATATACATAAATACATAATTTAAAACGTTTTCTGTTGTGTTTTGTTGAAATTATTGCAAGAAGGCACCACCAAAACCGGATCTGTTAACAGAAAACTCGGAAACAGTGGTAGACCTATAACTGCTACCTACAACTGCAATCCAAACGAATTATCGTTGTCACAGGTAGATATTGGGAACTCATTTATCTGAGCATAACATAGCAGCGAGGCTCCTGAATTGTTCACCAGTCTGTACAAGTTATTCAAAAACGTAGAACACTAAACACTAGCCCACTAAACACCAAACAAGTTTTAACTAGAACACCGACGCGTTTCAACCGCAATGCTGTCATTATCTAGAATCTGAGAGCAAATACTTAGAATAGGGTTTGGTTGAGGTATCTGGATGATATTTTCGCTATACTTGACACTAAAAAATGTAATATTGACGATTTTCTCAATAGATTAAATAATCGGTTCGAAACCATAAAGTTCACTTGTGAAAGAGAAGAAAACGGTCAGCTACCCTTTCTAGATACTTTAGTAACTAGAAATAACAATAGATTAGAGTTTGACGTGTATAGAAAGGAAACCAGTACACTTCGCTACATTCCTTCAGATTCCCATCATTGTGTTCAACACAAAATAGAAAGCCTGAATTTTTTGATCCACAGACTTCTCACTTTTCCCTTGAACAAGGCGAGGTTTGAGAAAGAGCTTAAAATTATAAAAGACGCGGCCAAGTGTAATGGTTTCCAGCTTCAGCATATCTATAAGTTAATTAGGAAGTTTAATTATAAGAAAACTGTGAAAGAATCTACGACTTTTCGAGAGGATGTTAAAGCTGCACCCGTTGTGACCCTCCCTTACGCTCCCTTTATCACTAAAGGTTTGAGTAAAATCTTCAAAGAGCTAGATCTCAGAATAGTTTACAGTTCTGGGACTAGTTTACGAAGTCTCATCGGTAATCCTAAAGATAAAATACAACCTCTAGAAAAGTCAGGTATTTACGAAATCAATTGTAAAGATTGTAATCAAAAATATATTGGGCAAACCAGGAGAGCAGTCTCAACTAGATTCAAAGAGCATATGGCTAATCTTAGATTTAATAGAATTGAGAAATCGAGCGTTGCCCAACACATTTTTGAAACAGATCACAACATCGATCATACGAATGTTAAATTAATTAGACAAACAAACAATTGTAAGTTTCTAAATGATTTGTAATATGTAAAAAGACTGTCGATCATCAAGTATTCCAACTTCATTGTTTTCGTTAATCAAAATGAGACAACGTATATAACAATTTAGGGTTTATTCAATTTTAATCTAAAAATTAATCCTAATAATCAACCAGAACGGTTTCTATTAAAAGAAGTCGCGATTCTGTTAAGAAGTTCATTTTGTACTGATGACTAAGTTAACAAAAACAAACGTAGATAACTAGGGAAGGTGTTCTAATATCGACAACCTAAGACATTTTCTTAAATAAAACAATAACTATCTTAACTTAAGAGTTTTTGCTTTACTAGAACATTCTTTGGAACTTTTACTGTTTATAAATATATCAAAATAAAATTTAAAAAAAAAACACATTTATTAAAATCTTCAAGGCGTTCAAATTCCTCAAACCTCATTTTTTATCTTTCTCTTTTTGAATAGCAGAAAGGTTTTTAGAAAGTGTCGATTTTTTCATAGAGTACCTAATTTGTTTTACCATCCCGATTGATCTTCTTAACATTTCTAAATTAGACTTGTTTAATTGTTTAATTTCTAACTCCATATTTTAATTGGTGTTGAGGTTAAAATTCTAGACTGTTACTTCCATCTGTTTGTGCTTCTTTTTAATACTATAGGAGAAGTCGATTTTGTCATGAATAATTTGTTCTAATGATTTCTTCTTAAGATTTATGTTAGACTTGTTTAATTGTTTTATTTGAATCATTGGATGAAAAATTCTAACTGTTGAATCTGTTTGTGCTTATTAATACTATAGGGGAAGGAATTGCATGAATCTCGTCTAATGATTTGTTCTTTATTTATGGAAGGGGGCGGGGGCCGAATGGAGTTGTAAAAATAATTTTGTATAGGTTTGTTCTTGGGAGTCTGAGGAATACTTTGTAGATAAGTTGGGGTTCTCCACCGGGAAATTTTCAAGCAGATTATGCCTCAAAACGCATTTTTCGAATATCTGAAAACCCTTAAGTTGTTTTCCAAAACCTGAAATTCTTAGATAAAAATTGCCACTTATGAAAGGTAGATTCTCACACTAGTAGTGCTTCTGATTATGTCCTCCTACGTGTTTAAAGATAAGACTAGTCGCACTCTCTAGTTTTGCAGTGCATATTCAATGGCAATAAATTGAGCCATACTTTAGTTATTTTAAGCTGGTTAATGAGGTGTGTTATTATTGAAAAAACAAAACAATGAAATAACATGACTTCAATAAAATTAAGGTAATTAACATTAAATGATAGAAAACCAATCTAAAACTATTATGATAAAACAAACATATATACCAAAGTTAATTTTCTAGAATTGACTCAAAACGTTTCTAAAATATCATGTTCAAAATAATTTTTATTTTCTTTGATAGTTTTCCTCATAAGACACAGTCCATTCAGTCGTTGACCTGTCATTCTGGATCTAAACCACGATTTTACTCTTCTCAGAGTGCTGAATGACCGCTCTACAGTGCATGTTGTACATGGAAGAGAAATGGCAATGAGAAGTGCCTTCTTCGTTGTGGGATAAAACGTTTCCGTCTCTTTCACTAGTTCAACATGCTTTTAGAATTCGGTAGATATGATGGCTTAATCGGTAGATCAGTATAAATGTAAAAAAATCGGTAAATTTTTGCCTTGACTATCTTTCTGAAATAATCAAAATTTGACTAAAAAAGTCTGGTCCTAGGGAGGGGGGGGAGCATGCCTCTCCCCCACCCCCTGCCCATATCTGGCTACGCCCTTGTATTATCACTTGAAGAAGAAGAGTGCTGTGTCCGCCGATTTTTTTTCTTAGTATTGCTTTTTGACGTATACCACTTGGATCGGAAACAGCTTCTTGAATAACATTGTCTTGCAAAATTGTAATATGCGATTTATTTACTCAATATTTTGAAACGGTTTATAATCAATATGATATTATGAACTACGACATAAATTTTACACACTTTGCAAATAATTATCTCCTAAACAATATATCCATTACTTCTGAGGACGTCTTTCTGCAGCTTAGCCAAATGAAAGAACGACTTAATATTGGTCATGACGGTATATCGAAGTATTTTTTGAAGATGTGTAGCCCTACTCTATCCTTACCGTTGGCAATGTTATACCAACGCTCCTCGAGTTCTGGTTGTTTTCCCGACAAATGGAAATTGGCGCATGTATTTCCAGTTTTTAAAAAAGGAGATAGAGAATTAGTTCAAAGCTACCGCCCAATTAGTATACTCCCATGCATTTCATGCAACTATCTTTCTTATGCTGATGACCTCAAAGTATTTAAGAGCATATCATCTAACAACTACAAAACTTTATTTTCCAGATAACTTCTATTTAACACTCAATAAACGTTTCATTGTAATTATCTTACGAAAAAAATTTTATCTGCGAGTTAATTTATTTATCCTCATATTGATAAACCCACCCTTAATGCCACACCATCACTTTTTTTAAAGGCTGATCGCCACTAATTTTTAATTACACTCTGAATGTGACCACACTCGAAAGAGTTCACCAAATCACTGATTTAGGGATAATATTCGACAGCCAACTTGCATTTGTACGGCATTTAGACTTAATATAAATCGATCTGTGCTGACTTTACTGACGGGTTAGCCATAATCACACTTTTCAATTACTTTGTCAGATCAATTCTTGAATACTGTAGTGTAATTCGATCTCCCTATTATGCCGTTCATATTACCAGAATTGAAAATGTCTAAAGAAAAATGATCAACTTTATTTTGTATAAATTAAACATTGACAGGGATGACTATAGTCAAAGACTTCATCTGTTAGGTAACCTGAGGGCATAAAGGATCCAATTAATCCAAGCAAATAATCCACCTAACCGCATTGCTATGCAAATATGGGAACCATTTACAAACTTAGAAGATCTGCACCGACAGTTAGGAAATGGTGTAGCCTGAAATGTTAATAAATTTGATTCGAGAGAGAAATATTTTACAATTGAAACATAGAATTTACAAAATGGAAGCCACATATAACTCCTTTATTTTTTTAAACATTTGTTTATAATTTTATAAATAACCATCTCCTTTATATAAATATAAATGATCTCAAAACAACCATGGAACCATTGCAAAGTTTTTCCTATTTTCTTGCAAATGATACGCGATAAGTTTAAACTTAATTATCTAAGAGATGTATATGAATAATATAAATACTTGCGGCCTCCTTTATAACCACAAACAGGGAAAGCTGAGCTTAATAATAAATACGCAAATATGTACATATGTAGTAAGATTAATACAACTAGAAATATTGATTTACTAAATTTGAATTCAGTCGTAAATCGAAAGCAAAATATTTAAAACTAAATACACGACCTATATTTAGCGGATTCAAGGCTAAAACAGCATTCAATAATTAATTTGCAAAACTAACTAAACTCGATAAGAAGGATAATTTTATTTAGCGCTTTTCCTAAATAAATTTTCTCAAATATCAAAGTTTGTCATCAAAATTACAACGTCGCATTCCCACATTTTCAATAAAGAACTTAATCAATAACTGGACCTCTTCATCTTGCCTAAGATTATTTAGAGTACCAAGCGTTAATACTATTTTAGATATCAGTATCTACTCCGTTACTGTCTCCCAATCAAACTTTGTATCCGTCAGAAATATAGAATTATGTCCCGAGAACGTTTTTAATTATTTAGTCCTTTCGGTTCCTGATGGAGAACCTTGAACTCGAGGCATATTATTATCTCTTTACGCAGTATAGCGAATACAGGTGATAGTTTCACAAGTGCATTAACATTAATCGTGAAAGACTTTCGTTTCGAAACGAACCTCAGACATACGTATTCTCACGCTGATCGAACCTCGAACTATGTATATTTAATAACCGATTCGAACTGATAGTATAGTTTCTCATACGCTCGCTGACATTTAAATACGTTTTTTTTTATTTTCGTAATAATTACGAAATAAATTACGAACATATTTATATACAATATTGTGAAAAGGAAAGTTAGATTAATTAGAGCTTTCATTTTAAAGTTGTTAATGAATTGAATTGTGTTATTCTATCTTTTGCACATTATGCACTACTAATCGGGAAGGAAAATAGAATAGCACGTCTTGAAATTTCCGGGGGGCATACGAATGATTGGAAATGTGTGGTTTTTGATCGTCTAAGACGTTCGGTTCATATTTCAATATGATATGATAATGAGCCGAAGCACGCTTCTAAGCTAGTTGAGGAATGTCCTGCACAGTCTCCTGATTTGAATTCCATAGAGCAGCTACGAGAACTATTGCGCTGAATTGCAGTTCATGTTAATCATCTGACAGTTCGAAAATATTACAATATTACGAGTAATATACATATCTATTAATAGATTTCACCATATGGTTCATATGGTGTTAAATTAGGAGAGATAAGGAAAGCTGCTTCCAACGATAGTAATCAATTTATATTATTGTTTTTTATTATTTTTATCATTAATTTTTGTTATTTTGATAATATAATTAAAGATGTATCAGGAGATTTGGATTGCAACAAATCTTGTTGGTTTCTAAGACATGCATCATTTCTTTTTGGCATGTCTTCAAAAAGAATCATTCTTGTGGGAATCAGAATTGGTTTCATTGCACTATATAACATGTTGGAAGACAGGAATGTGTGCACAATTGTACATTCACAGTAGAGCCAAAAACGCCAACATCAGAATCCATGACATCCATCCAGAAATCCATGTTTCTTTCGCTTTGAATCGAGAATACAAATCACTACAATTAAAACACCCCATATTAAATAAATCGTCATCAAATTCTTTAGCTTTTCTATTTCTAACACCATTCACCTCTTCTCCTAAACAGAAATCTTTCTCTTCTTCGTCTTAATTTATGTTTTTTTTTAGTTGATTCTGTTGATGGTCCTGTTTTGGAAAACTCCATATCTCTACTTAATATCTGTTTGTTATGTCAGTGGTTAAAGAGGGATGGAACATCCAATCTTCAAAAATGTACTTCTCAAATGAGCAGGAACTTTGCAATGCTACAGGAATAAATCTATTATATACATAGCAAAAGGTTTGGCGATAATACACAGTGCATAAAGGACAGAAATGTTGTGTTTGAACTAAAAATAAACCAGAAGTACACTCACCTGCAAAAGAATTGATCCACAAATTTTTGTAAAAGATACAAGGGTTTAAGAAAAATCTTACATTTTTCTTGTGGTACTAACAATAAGTTTACGAATTTATCGTTTTTGTATAGAGGGCTGTTGAAATACTGTTAGTTGTGAAATCTAAAACTTGTCAATTACGTTTTTGAACGTGTTTCTTGTCGAATAGTAATTTAAAATATGGATCTTTCTGTAACCGACGCAGCGAGAGCTGTTGCTTTGATTCAGGATGGTAGGTCACAGTATTATGTGACCAGAGTGTTGGGAGTTTCAAGATGTAAAGTTCAAAAAGCTGTTAAACGGTTTAATGAATTTGGTGTATACACAAGAAGAAATCATTGTGGTCGAAAGAAATCTACTAGTGAGCGAGATAATCGCTTTATAACGTTAAATGTTTTGAGGGACTGTGCAAATGAAAAACAGATTAGAGGACGTAAGGCAAGTTCAAGTAAGTGATAGAACAATAGGAAGGCGTTTGTTTGATATTGGACTGCGTTCTAGAAGACCTGCAACTGGTCTAGAGTTATTGAGACACCATCGAGTTGAACGCCTTAGATTTGCTAGGGAACATGTACATTGGGGTAACGAAGAATGGAGCAACATCCTATTCACGGATGAGTCCAGATTTTGTCTTAGAACACCAGATAGACGTGAAAGAATTTACCGGAAAACTGGTGAACGTTTCTTTCAAAACCATTTTTTTTCCTAGAGTAAGTTATGGAGGCGGTTCGATAATGGTGTGGGGTGGCATAAATTTTGAAGCTCGAACGGAATTGATTATAATTAAGGGGGGAGCCATGACAGCCGATGGATACATAAGAGAAGTTTTAGAGCCACATATTGTTCCTTGTGCACCGTTCATCGGAGATGATTTCATGCTGATGCATGATAATGCCAGAATTGTACGCGAGTATTTAGCCGAGGTTGAAATCTCAGTAGTAAATTGGCCTACTCAAGTCCAGACCTAAACCCAATTGAGAATGTTTGGGATGCACTTGGGAGGAAAATACGATATCGTGTACCAACACCTGCAAATTTGCAACAGCTTAGTGACGTTCTAACTGAAGGATGGAATCAAATCAACCAGGCTTACATTCAAAACTTAATTGAGAGCACGCCAACACGAATTGGAGCTGTTATCCTTGCACGTGCACAAACTTATTAACGAACAAACTTCATCAATTTTTTGAGTGGATCGATTACCTATTTTGCCGGTGAGTGTAGAAGTAGTTTCCCTGCCGAAAAATAATAATATATCTTATGAGTAAGGGGTTAGAAAAACTTATTAACAATCAAATTCTTCAGTATGACCTTCTTCCCAGTTGCCAATCAGGTTTTGCAAAAAACAAAAACAAATTAACATTGCTGGTCCTATTAGATTTCAGCAATGCCTTCGATACCATTAACCACCATACTTTACTTGCAATTTATTATTACATTGGAGTCTGTTCGTATCTTCGATACAGTTTATGAACCATTAAGTTTATTACAAGGAGTACCGCAGGGCTCCATACTGGGCCCATTGCTCTTCTCAGTATATACGATATTGTTATCAAAATCTGTAAATCGTTGTGAATAAAATTGCAAATCTACGCAGATGACACCCAAATTTACAAGTCCTTTGACATTAAAAATATTGATGAGGCTTTGCTTGATATTAACAGTGATTTGGAAGAATTAATTTGGTAAAATTAATCCATCCATTCTGCCTGCAAAATCCTCCGCTCAGCAAGAGGGTGGTACAAATGCCGTCCCCATTTCTGCAGCAGGAAACGGTAAAGTGTTGTTTTGATTCAATACTTGACAATGTCTGAACTTATATGTTTTTGCTACTGCCTTTAATGCTTTGGAATTTTTCTTAATTAAAAGAATTTATTTTTTAAACATTCAACCGCTCAAACGTCCAAAGTTTGTGTCCTTACTTGCTACCCCATTTTTTTCCTCTTGTACATTTCAAGGGCTTTCTCGTGTTTCCTTTCCACCATTATTACCATTTTGGACATTGTAATTCAGTCTGCATTGTATACAATCAAAGGCATAGTTAAAGCATGCCATCAGAACAAAATTTGAATTTGTAGAGTGTACCAGTCTTATAACATAACCTCAAATTGAAGGTAGTACCAAATGCTTCATCATGTTAATAATTTCTTTTTTATGAGTGTGACTAAATATTTACATATTTCCAAACTTGTTTTCAAGTTAAAGATGTCAATGGAAAGCTGACTTGATTTTTATGAAAATTTTATCAAATGCATCGTAGTACTTAGTGACGTATTTTTTCGGTATGCAGAAGAGTTGATGAATGATTATTGGTTAGTTAGACAGCTACTAAGATGGGCTGTTGAAAATTATTTTCACTTGTGTGCAAATACTATACAGGGTGTTAGTATTTTCCGATCTAATATGTTCTTTTACACCCTGTATACATATGTATAAATATAAGAGATTTATTATCAATAATTTTTAGCTAAACCGTCTATCTTTTTCTTTTACTACTAAATAAATACTATAAAAGCTGCAGCAACCATGAACTTATTTTCGGATTTTAATGTTGTTTATAAAATTCTTTTTAACATGCTCGTTAATAACATTTCCAGAATTACCTTAAATGAACACGGAAACTTTCTATTTTTAGCACGCAGTATAGGTACTACAACCCCCCACAACAACAAAACTCTAAAAATATATATATCCAATTGATTTTTACTGTATAAACTTTTCTTATTAACCTTTAATACAATCTAAATTATCTTCAATGAATCGATTAGGTTTCTATTATCCGCAAGGATTAATAACAACTATGTTAAAGTTCAATGCTCATTAGTATCATCGACTTATATACCTATAATCGTCTTTTCTGTTCTGAATTTCAGGTCGTCAGGGAACTTTGGAAGCGCGGGGGCACGATCTGCTCCTAGCACGCCTCAAGGGTTGCTCGGATCGTCACCAGCCGGATTCTCCGATCCACTATCACAACCCTCCAGTCCGGGTTATATAACTCCTTCGATACAGCGCAGTCCTAGCCATAATCTATTTACCAAATACGACAAGTAAGTGTTCACGACAATAATTAAAAATTCAAGTTCGGATTAAATATTAAAATGTTACAAAGGTAAGATATTTTGTGCGAGTAGATCAAAGTGAGATCCTATATGCGCGAGCTTATAACCTTGAATTCGACCAGAAAGTTTAGTGCGTAGTCTTCTTAACGGATCTGTTAAAAAGTAATCTTTTTTTCCGAAAGATAACACATCCGATGCGAGTGCTATTCTCGGCGGGAAAGAGAACATCTATGTTCTAGTTTAATTTCGTAAAATCGGGTTACTTCCAGCGAACGACGAAAATAACTTCCAGTAGGAATACGTATATTTAAAATTCACAAGGATTCGTATATCTGTATGGTACATACATAGGTACAGGCGTTCGTTCATTTTACCTCGGCAGTCATTCACATTTCGCAATGCGGACCTCATGTGAAATGTATGGGAGTCGTTCCTTTGTGTTATGCGAAGTTATCGATACGTGACAGTTAAAAAATTGCTAAACGAAGGCGAAACAATGCGAATGACATTGTAACGTGGCGATAAGTTTGTGTTAAAAAGTTCTTTTTTTGTTCTATTATAGATGAATGCTCTATTTGAATTTTGAATCGCGTTTTCGTGAGAATATTTTGAAGACTGAGGAAATCTTTTAAGCAATTTATCCTTTCTTTTAATTTAATATTTTGTTAAGTGGAAAGAAATATGCACTAAATTATTGTTTGAATGAATGCCAAACTGCCAAATTTGAATTTTTGCTTAAATCAATGGAAAAGCTCGTTTTCGACTAACAGTAATGACAATGAAGGAGACAAGAATTTTAAGAACATACAAAAGTTAAACAGGGAGATGCACTCTCAACTACACTATTTAATTTGGCCTTGGAATCTTCGAGAAAGATCAACAAAACTTAATCAAAGGGGCAAGATAATAGCATATGCAGACGATATTGTGGTTAGCTAAAAGACAACAAATATTGAAGGAAGTCGTGACAGAAATAATAAAGGAAGGAGAAGAAATGGGACTGGAGATAAATGAAAACAAAACCAAAGTAATGAAGTTTGGAACGAAACAGGAAAATTAGATTGGAAAGTTTGTATTTGAGCGGGTGGAGAAATTTAAATACTTGGGAATAATGATATCCAGTGATGGAACCAAACGAAATAAAAGAAAGAATTTTAAATACAAACAAAGTATTCCAAATAAAAAACTAAACTATCAAAAGCAACTAAAATGAAGATATACAAAACAATCATATGTCCCGTGTTAATGCCCAAACTATTATGACCAAAAAATGTGAAGAAGACCTAAAGAAAATATTAGTAATCTTGGGGCCTGTCAAAGTGGGAGAAAATCAAATCAGGTGGAGAACGAACATGGAAATGCAGAGCGAAATTGGAGAGGATATCGTGACAAGGATAAAGCGACGAAGGGTAAGATGGCTTGGGCATGTGTGGAGAGCCGATGGCGCTACAATTAAAGAAATGGTGGTCTGGAAACCAAGTGGAAGAAGAAGAAGAGGAAGACCTAGATCAAAATGTCTAAATGAAGTGTTGGAAGATTTGAACAGAGCAGGAATAACAAACTGGAAAAGCAAAACAGAATGGAGGAAAATTAGTGAGATGGTAGAGTAACAGAGACATGGGAATTGATCCTTCCCGAAGAAAATGGATTTAATTAAATCGGGGGTGTTTTAGCCAATATATATATATATTCAAACCAGCCTACAAAAAACCATGGAATAATTAAATCTAAATCTTATTTGCAACTACAAGAGTGCACAAGGTTTTTTAATTTCGCCAGATTTTCAATATCATTGATAATATAATTTGGATCTCTAATTTCCATGTTTCTAGTATGTCTTGGATTTATTATTTCGGGTAATAGACGATTATAATAAAATCTATGTAGTTTAGGAACCATTATAGTTTCAAAGAAAACAGGATCTCTAAAAACTGTGACTGACAGTATATTTTTTGTTGTCCAAACTCCAAAGTGGCAAAATTCCTTATTAAAAATATTTAATTGTCCTTGAACTTGATGAACAATTCGGCTTTCGAGATGCTTTTCGACACCGTTTGGCATAGCGACCTCCTCTATAAGATGATCGTCGCAAGTTTCAACTCTAATATTATAAGGGTGATTGTCTCCGCAGAGAGCTTCTTTCTGAGCATCATGCTCTTCTCGATTTTCTTGCACGACCTCCCTAAGGTTTAGGACGTCCACCTCCCCATATACGTTGATAGTATGGCAATTTTTACTTTCTCGAGAAGTGAAGCCCTCGTTCGCCGGCGTAGTGTTAATGATATGTTGCATTAGATCAACAGGTGATGCTTGAGAATCGTTTGGGTGAGGGCTCATCGGCTACCATGCAGTGACTCCGTTGTGTACCTGGGAATGACCTTTAAGTTGATAGATTTATATGACGCTTTAGGGCCACCAAATCTTGCATTGCCCCATGAAGTGTTCTCTCTATGAGATTAAAGATTATAATCTATTATATCCTCCCGCGCCTTGACCTACGTAATTTTAGCTTGGTCAACGATTACCAAAACACATCTCAGAGGACTTGAAAGCCAGCAAAATTCCATCTTGAGAATCATCTTAGGCGCCTCTTGGTTGGTGAGAAACGCTGACGTACAAGGAGACCTATAAATTCCATCCTCCCAGGAGTCCGCCCTCCAGCTGGTTTGGAAGACCCTGAACAGGGTTAGAAGTCGCAGAGACTAAAACTGGTGATCCAACAGTTCTGTCGCCTTCGATGTGGTGTTGAAGCACATATTTCTTCGCTAACACCGCAACCAATAAGGGTAACATCTTTGAAGATAAAAAGGCTTAGGAGTTCTACTCAGCCTTAGAAAGCGAAGAGAAATTTATAAACGAAAAGAAACAGATGACTAAAGTACAACGAAAGAGTAGATGAACAAAGCTTGCAGTTGATGAATTATATCAAAATTATCCTTGTACATAATATATCAATGGGAAGACAATGTTAGGCTAGCTCGCTCAGAGAGAGCTTGAAGAGATAGCGGCTAATTTAAACCTCGATGATTCGGATATCGATGAAGATTTAATTCAAAATGTTAATGAAGATGACGACACTGAAGAATTGCTGGACGATGTCGCTGATATCGATGATATTGAAGCTGACCCTGGACTTGACTCATCTGACGATGAACCTTTGATCAACTTGGTTTCTGACGACAAAAAAAAATTTGGAATTTTTCATTCAGGTTGCGACCCTCTGGTCTGCGAACAAATGATTATACTCAGACAGTCAGTTGTTCACTAACATGGGAGAACTGCAGATTTCTGGTAAGTCTTTAGATACCTCTCAAATTGTTTGCCTGTTCAATGTTGATTGGTATTTACGGCTTGCTTCGGATCAGAATGTGCCGGGGTCGTCAAACGAAAGTACCAATCGTAGCTGACAATATGTCTAGGAATCGTTATTTTCCATTACGACCACGACTGAAAGTTGTTGATGATAATGCTGTGTCTAAAGAAACCAGAACTTTAGATAAGTTTCGGAAAATCCGATCAATGCTTTTTCACTTTTTTTATTGGCCAACCTGTCATAAACTCATAGGCGTCTCAACGAACATTTCAAAACGGATGCTAAGGTTGTACAGGGTGAACAAAGTCAAGTGAAGGGTGAATCATCTAAAATTTTCAGTTGGGAACACTGAGTAATTGGCAGCAATCATAGCGCGAACTTAGGGTCATATTTATAATCCGTGCTTGAGGTTGTGTGGATGCTTGAGCACGTGATTTTGACAGATTTGTAATGATATTTATGTCAAAATTGCGTGCTCAAGCATCGGCACAAGCCGAGAATTGTGAATGTCTCAATAGACGAACAAATGAGGAAGTATGTTAAAAATAAGCCAAATCATCTAAATTTTGTGATGTGTACTCAGCAAGGCTTTACCTTAGATTTTCAGTTGTATGAAAGAAAGGGGACTTCAGTAGAGTCTGCTTTGATTGCAATCCCAGAAAAATTAGATGTAGGTGGAAGAGAGCTGCAATTTTTACGGACAAATATTTTACCCCAATCGATTTGATTGATACTTTATTAGCAAGGTTTGGTTTGACCAAAAGAAAGTCAAGTTTATATCTGACAATCAAATGAAAAAATCGGGATGTGGTACTTATGAACAGATGGTTAGAGAAGATTCAAAAGTCGTTGCAGTGGTTTGATACCACACCAGTGTATTTACTTTCCTCAGTAGAAGATTCTCAGCCTGAAACTAAATGTAGACGGTGGGGTAAGCCATATTCAGAATATATTGAAGTAAAACAGCCTGCAGTGGTCAAAACATACAATGTTTTAATATGGGTGGAATAGATTTGTTCTAGATCGTCTTATTGGAAAGTATCCAATGAGGTATAGGACAGTACGAGCCATCTACCATTTTGTTGATGTTGCTGCAGCGGCTGCATGGTTACAGTATACATAGAAAAGATGCCGAATAGCAAAGCTTTCAGAGTTTCAAGAGCTTTCAAGTTTGGGGTAGCCAAACGTCTTCTAGTGCAACTTGAGGAAGTAAGAACAGAAAATGGCTAAGTTCAAAAAAGGCCAGAAAACCATAATATATGCCAGACAAACAATTTGAATCTTCGAAGGCTAGTCACTTGCCTGAACTCAAAAACAAAGAACAAAAGTGTAGATCAAAATGTAGAAACCCTGGTTGCAAGTATCTGACGTTTGTGTGCTGTAGAGCGTGTAAAATTTTCCTTTGTTGCTCAGTCTCAGTCGAGCGAAATTGCCCGTTAGAATTTCACAAGAAGTAATAATTCATCACATATTGTATTACTTTTTATTGTAAGCATTCATTAAATAAATTCTTTCAAAATTTTATTTGGTGTTGATAGAGGCTCAAGTTGTCAAATATGATTGCTCATTAAGACCTGTTTAGTGGTAATATTACACGAAATAATCCGAAGAGGTCCGAAGAGGTTAACTATTGTATTATTACCTTACCGTACATAAAAAATGTCTCCTTATCGTTAAAACGCAACTTACACGATTTCTGTTTATCTACATTATCTGGAGATAAATTAAATATACCACCCGAACAATTAGTTGGTAACGCAGGTGTTGCGCTTTAGATAACAGTAACTCTAATCTGGCCACAGTAAATATGTATGTTCAGTTTACGAGATAGTAGTAGAGTATCCGTTTTAACGCGGGCACGTATTCCCTCAAAACGTGCGTCATTCTCGTTTTTATTAATTTTTGCGTTTCTTCATCAACCGATAGTACAATACGAAACATATTTTTCCATCGATAATGGTTATTAAACTTAATAGGAGTGTATCAGTGCTCGTTATAATATAATAATCGTTTAAGCGTCGTTAGACTGTGTTAAATAAATAATTTGACTATCGAACACAAAAACAAATTCGCGATGAAGGTAGCATATCGAAGGGACGGTGACGCATCTTCCGTTTATTCTTCATCTTCCTCGACCGATATTATTGTAGTGTAAGTGTTTTTTAAATAAATTGCAAATTGCTTGTCATCATTTATAGATTTATTTGTTGATAAACGTATCGATACCGTTATTGATTAAAGCTGCAATTTTTTCTCATTTATACACTCGCGTATTGCAGGGGTGCATTGAAACAATTATCCTGCTCAACTCCAGCGATGACCGCTCAAGCTCAGTCGCCAGAACCGCCGAGTCCTAAAGCATCTTCGAAAGACGAGAAGAATACCACGTCGAAAGGTAGACAGAAGAAGTTCCATAGGCATTTCCCGGTGGTTGATGATGACGAGAAAGTCCTTAATCGTAAGTAATCCTCATCGTTTAATCCCGGATACATTTATACAGTCGATTATTTCCAGATTATTCCTGCGCATTAATCGGAGATATCCTATTACAAGGGCAGCTGTACATTACTAGTAATTATTTCGCGTTTTATTCAAATGTATTCGGATACGTAACTAAAGTAAGCCAATCTCACCACTTTAATATAAATTTGTTTAAATCAAAATTTATTGTAGTTATTAATACCATTATTATCAGTACAAAAAATTACCAAAGAAAAGACGGCTAGGATAATACCGAACGCTATTGGCATAACGACGTTGGAAGACAAGCATGTGTTTGGCAGTTTGATGTCGCGTGACAGCACCTATCGTTACATGTACGACGTTTGGGATAGGGCAAGGAGTTCGGCACCGATCGAACCCATACCGGTTAGTATGTATTTCGATTTAATTAAAACCAAAAAGAATTAACGCATCTGGACTTGTTATTATTATTATTGGTCGTTTGTTTCGTTTGAACAGAACGTTAGGACACCTTCTGATCTGAGCGACAGCAGCGAAACTAAAGAGGAGAGCGAGAAAGAGTCGGTAGCGTCCGAAGTCAATCACGATTTTATGAAGTGTAATGTTAAGAAGATCATCCCCGATTGTAAGTATAATTAGTTTTGCAGTCCTAAGTTTTTTAAATTTTGACGTATTTTGATAGCTGTTTAAACGTCATTTTATGTAAGTGGTGTTTAAGATGTTCAACCATTAGCTCTGCAACGATAACTTGTCACGATCGTGTAGCTAAATCTCTAGCTATCATAGTTTATTTTAGTTTTCATCTTTGATACATCAAAGAAATTGTAAAATGGTTCTCAATCTGTATTGTGGATTATCAATCATTGACAAATTATATACGTACATTGTTGTTTGCATCACAATAACCTTAAAGGACGAATACACGATGGGCAAATTTATTTAAAATGTCCTTAAACGTCAAAATAGTTGGTCAACATTTTCAGTTAAAAAAAAAATCAGTGTCCGGCAATAGATAACGATACATTTGTGAGCGTTGTGGCGGCGAGGCAAACACTGAATGGAGGACGCTATATTGCGCAATAAATGTAATATACAGGGTGCAGCATTGAAACTTTCTTTTTTCAATTAGACGTAATGGCACCGACTGGAACTAGTTGTGGCAGGATAGTGTTTTCGGCCGAGAACGTTGATGCGGATATTTGTTTGTCAAACGTCATCAGTTGTCAAAATGCTTTGGATGAGAGAGAAACGCGCTTTTGCAATAGAAACCAACTTTTCACGAGGCCAGTCGATCCTCCACGAAGTATTGCTCCTGCCCTGGGATCCATCTTATCATGGGTGGAAACTTTTAGGACAGTTGGAAATGTGTTGTGCAAGAGACCGTTAGAACACCTGCAAACATCGAGGCAATACGAGATTCAGTTTTGCGATCTCCTAGGCTCCTAGGCAATACATGTTGCTGCCCTGGGGTTAGCAGATCGTTCCACTCGTCAAATTCTTCATGATAACCTTCACTTTCATACATATAAAATGGTAGTCACACAACAACTTCCGAACGTTATTTGGTTTCACGTGGGTGTGTTAACAAACAAAATATGCGTTATTGGAGCGGTATCAATCCCAGGAAAGTTCAAGTGTAGGGATTATTGGGCCACATTTTTTTCGAAGAGGACTATCGCACGATAACGGTAAATTCGGAACGTTATGTGGCCATGATTGGCAATTTCTTTCTGCTAGCTCTTGAAAATATTGCTGTTGGTGAAGTATGGTTTGAGGAAGATGGGGCGACTACCCACACATCACAAAATTCAATGCGTGAGAGAATCTTAAAATGTACATTGTATACTTTTATTTTTTACCTTCAAAAAAAGAAAGTCTCAGCTTTCGGCACGGAAAGCTTAATCTAAGTACAGCGCCATTTTTGTCGGGAACACGATAGTTCTAGGCATGGTACGATCCCTACACGAGACTCAATTTTGCAACGGCATCGGCGGTTTAATGAAAGTGGAAATTTGAACAACGGAACAGATAAGTGTGCGTTCACCACTGCGTCAAGCAGCCGTATTAAATCTTTCGGACAGAAGCATCTGATGAATTTCACATGTTTCACATTTCATCACTACAAGATTTTGCAGCATACCTACAGTTTTGCAAAGATTTTCTCGCTTAGTAATGATCTAAGCAAGCCCGATGA
The DNA here is from genome assembly GCA_023690525.1 of Holotrichia oblita. Classification (NCBI taxonomy): domain Eukaryota; kingdom Metazoa; phylum Arthropoda; class Insecta; order Coleoptera; family Scarabaeidae; genus Holotrichia; species Holotrichia oblita. The sequence continues at coordinate 786,928 of CM043020.1, read as the reverse complement.
CTCATATTTTTATTTGACAGATTCTGTCATCAATAAACAGAATATGCTCGCACTGTTTGGCAAAACAGCCTTACGAAAAGCATGGCCAACCTCTGCGTTCCGATAAAGTCACGGTGTGGTGCGGTGTATTTATCTCTCTTTGCCATACTTGCTCCTTACTTCTTCGAAGACAAGGATGGGACAGTTATTCTAAATTCGCAATTCTATTTGACTATGATTGGAATTTTTTTACCTGCTAAATTACATCACTTAAAAGGAGACCTAGACAATAGTTCCAACAAGATGGAGCAACAAGTCATACAGCTCGAATGTGTGTGTGACACTTTTAAGACAAATGCTTCCTGGAGGACTCGTATCTTGAAACAGGTCCGCGTTTGTCTTGCTGCAATTTTTTCTTGTGGAGATATCTGAAGCCCAAAGTGTTTGTTGACAGGCCTCACAGATTACAGGAGTTGAACAACAACATAACTAACGAAATTAGAACGGTTGGCCCAGATGTATTGCACTACGTTACGCCATTTTTTCGCAGCCGGCTACAAGAACAGCAAAGACAAGAAGGAGCATATTTGTCCAAAAGGCATTCTAAGGGCATTCTTCCTTGATCTTTTAGTGTAAACGAAAGCTCCTTTTCAGCGTTTATACCAAAATATCAACGAGCAAGAATGAGAACCAAGAATTAGAATTCTTGCACAATAGATGTTTAGATCATTCGAACGAATGCTCATTGCTAACACCAACATTATAATTGCAAGTGCATAGTCACTGTTTTTTGCCTTTCTCAACGGTAAGATGCAAGAAGTGAGTCCATTTTTTTTGCATCTTCAACATTACATTCTCCTAGATTTGCAATTTCGTGCCAAGCATCTTGTTTACAAGTTGTATTTTTATAGCGTTCATCTGAAATTATGGTAGGCTTCTATCATTAATAGACATTTTTCTTGAGACCAATCCATAATTAAATCGATAAGTATGTATGTATTCAAATCGCTAGAACACAAGAACGCTTTGAAGAGAGCGTTCCCGGGAACGAGCACGTCCGAACACGCAAGAACGCCCTAAGTAACTGTTCGCACCATCTAATGCTTGGAATATAAAAGAAGAATTTAGTAGAGTGAGAATAGAATGAGCATTCGCTCATCCGATGTAAATCGGCCTTAACATGCGTAAGACATGAGACAAAGTGCAAATGTTATATTGGTTTTATATAGAAAGACATATACCGCCAAGAAACATATTCTTATTGAAAATTGTGTTTTGTAAGAAGATGCTCCGCTAGCCATGATCCAGCTGCATCCAGAATAATACATTTATTGGCTTCAGCAATGAATGCTGTATTACACGCACTATTATCACTATTTCTAAACTTGCTTGTTTGATCTTTATTTTTTCTAATTTTTTTTTGCAGATATGAAATAATTTGCCATTTCTTTTTTGACAATTATAATAATATCTACATATACAGGGTGACATAGAAAAAAGTACATTGCATAGTGCCACACAATAGAGGACACTAAAATAAGAAAAAAATTCCTATGAACATGGGTCCGCAAGACCTTCGGTTAAAAGATACGGGGTGTTGAATTTTATTTCTTTTTTGGGTTTTTTTTTTGAATATCTATGGTTCCAGTACAAATGCATCTGAAAGCCGACAATGCACGCTAATTAATCAAAAAATAACAATTGAATAATGTGTCATAATGACACTTGTCAAACTGATGTAATTGTTGTTTGAGGAATTTTGTGTTCGTGATTAAGTTTTTCATTGGTTTTCTCACTGATTATTCAAATTTGCTTTCAAAAATGGTTCACTACACTTTTAAAGAATACAGGGACATGATTATGTGTGTGTCCTATGAACATGGGTCCGCAAGACCTTCCGTTAAAAGATACGGGGTGTTGATTTTTTTTTTAATTTATTTGCAAAAACAATGATTAATTAAAACAAAAAATTAAGTTTTTAGAAGATGTTCAAATTGTTGCCCTTGTATTTCAATACATTTTTCCATTCTTCTTCTTAATGATTGACGGCATCTTTGAAATATTCCTGGGTTATTACGAAATCTATCTGCCGATTCCATAATTCTTATCCACAATTGTTCTTCATTATGTATTTCTACAGCATAAACTTCATTTTTCATAAATCCCCAAAATGAAAAATCGAGGGGATTAAGGTCGGGACTACGAGCTGGCCAGGGTACAGGCCCTCCTCGACCAATCCACATATTTCCAAATCTCCTGTCCAAATATTCCCTTGCCACTCGAGAAAAGTGAGCTGGCGCCCCGCCATCATGCATGTAATACATTCTTCCAGTAATGGCCAATGGGACATCCTCTAATAATGTGTTTAAATCATTCTCCAAGAAATTTCGATACAGTGCACCTGTCAATCGATTGGGCAATCGAAATGGGCCAATTAAATAATTGTCAATTATACCTGCCCACACATTAATTGAAAACCCATATTGGTGACTTCGAATTACAGTTTGATGAGGATTTTCATCACTCCAATGGTGCATGTTATGTAGGTTCAGTATACCATCATGACTAAAACCAGCTTCGTCAGTAAACAAAATTGATGAAATAATGTTTTGTCTTTGGTTTTGCAACCATTGGCAAAATTGTACACGAGGAACAAAGTCATGTTCCAATAGTGAATGAATTTTTTGGAAATGATATGGGCGAAGAAGTTGTTCTTTGAAAATTTGTCTAACTGATTCACGGTTAAGGTTTCGTACCGCTGAATTTGTTTTTCTGGTGCTTGTTCTTGGATTATTTTCTACCATTCGTAAAACAGTTTCTTCGTTTCGCACAGTGCGACGAGTTCTGGAAACCCCACTATTCAATTTTGGTTTTCTAAAACAGCCATCTTCTCTCAAACGCCTATGCACATCAATAAATGTTCGAACATTTTAGGAATAAAGGATATCTTTCTCGATAAATACGTTGAGCTTCGTAATAATTTGATCTAGCTTCGCCGTAACACATAATCATGTCCCTGTATTCTTCAAAAGTGTAGTGAACCATTTTTGAAAGCAAATTTGAATAATCAGTGAGAAAACCAATGAAAAACTTAATCACGAACACAAAATTCCTCAAACAACAATTACATCAGTTTGACAAGTGTCATTATGACACATTATTCAATTGTTATTTTTTGATTAATTAGCGTGCATTGTCGGCTTTCAGATGCATTTGTACTGGAACCATAGATATTCAAAAAAAAACCCAAAAAAAAAATAAAATTCAACACCCCGTATCTTTTAACCGAAGGTCTTGCGGACCCATGTTCATAAGAATTTTTTTTCTTATTTTAGTGTCCTCTATTGTGTGGCACTATGCAATGTACTTTTTCTATGTCACCCCGTATAGTTAATATAGTTTACTGCTTACTGCTTCTTTACTGCAATGTTGCGTTTGATTTTTCTTGCAAATTTTTGTTGTTATTAGCGCAATTTCAGCTTCTTCTTCGTGAAGAAGCCCTTTCTGTTTAGTTAGAAAATTAGTTTGGTTTAATCTAGATGTTACCAGGCCTATGTGGAATTTTCTACAAGCTCAGGGTACCATAAAATACAATAAAATATCTTTAACACTGGTTTGGTTTGTGTTGAAACCGGAACTTCCAAGATTTGAAACGCAAAGAACGTAATAATATCATCTACTTGACAGAATTACGAGGCAAAACTTATGGAACATAAGAAATGAAAACGGCAAGAAGCAAAGACGAAATTAATTTTATACATGTGTTGTGATATTCTACAATAAAACAAAATTAAACCAAACGTTCTAAAATGAACAGGAAATGTAACACTACCAACACAATCTTAAGATGAAAACTGAACCAAAAACAAAACTCGCAAAATTCCAAAAATTACTAGCAAACCACCACCCAGACATTCGAGGTCAGATTAAGACAAGATCAAGAGCTAAAATGAAGAGAAGGAACAAAGAAAAACAGGAGTCACGATTTAGCAGAAACTATTAAATCATTTATACACTCGATTTCGGATAGCAAAGGAATCTGGCCAGTAAGGCCAATAATACTAGAAATCATCAAGGCTTCAATATATGCATTTGCAAACTATCTGCATTAAATGCAACAAATCCACATTTATAATAAAAGGGAAATAAACAATTCAACCAATGATGAACGCACAAGACTTGGGCTACAATTCAAAGCCTTATATGGCCAAAAATTTGTGATTTGGGGGTGCTTCTTACAATTTGGCCACAAGAGTCACAATATCTTAACATAATAAATTTGACAACAATTAACAAGATAAGAACGAAATAGGTGCCTTTATGAATGCCCAAAACGATGGATTCCTCTATTGCTTAGGGTTGAAGAAAGAAGAAAAAAAAACAGGAAGCAAATTAGAACTTTTGAAATAACAATACTTGAAATTAAACTTGAACAAACTTAATTTCGTTTTCTATTAATTCTTTGACATTCTTTGTTTCAGGCGTGGATAAACCAATGCTAGAAATTAGTAACAAATCAGAAGATCCACGGATATCTTACCTTTCGAAGCAGAAACTTTTACTGTTTGCAAGTACATTATTATTGGTGCTATTATTCCTATCAGCCGCTGTATTATTGTATAGGATAGGAAAGATTCAACACAAATACACGTTAGCTTTACAAGTAAGTTAATCCAGTTTATATTGATTAAGAATTTTTAAACCTATTTTTTCAGGATAATTTTGCTGTTTCGGACAGTGAAGACGTGTACAATGAATTGCTGCAATGGCAGACACATCTACATTCCAAATCTGCGGGGGCAGTGCATAGTTTTTTAGACACTAATCTAGATCAAATCGCAAAAGTAAGTACCTGCATTGTACCTGATCGTAAACAGGAAATTGTTATCATTTTCCTTATGATAGGTACGACAGTCCTTAGAAGCACTATCTACGCTATTAATGCCAAATGAAAGCAACGTTAGTCATAATACGCCGCCGTCAACACCACCGACATCCTCAGATGTTCCCAAAGAGAGTTAGCAAGCTGAAAATAAAACATACGTCCATATGTGGCATCATCCTTCGATGAGTGGTATTAGCTTTAAACAAAATAAAAATAATAAACTGCAAAATAGAGGCTATATTTTGCCATGAAACATACCTAAAACGAAAACTTGATATAGTATTATAAAAAACAAATTTTTTAACGATGGTAGAGTCGTTACTATTTCAATAACGTATACCCGTTATTAGGCAGTGGAACGGAGCGATTAAGCGGAAAATGCGGAAAGAATGTTTGAAGATGCGATGATATCTGAATAATCTTTTCTTTAAGTGAAACCAAAAAAAAATTAAACGGATACAAGTTTAATATAGTTAGGATGGAGCACATTGTTATACTTGAAAATGTTCGTTTGTATCTGTGTTTATTTTTTTCTTCGATATTATGCATAATGTTCCGTTGTTTTTATAATAAAAGACGAATTATTTTTAAAGGATTTTTATAAGAAATAACTGCTGCATTTACTTGAATTTATTAATTTTTATATTGAAAAAGAAGAGAGGGAAATTTACGGAAACTATTACAATAACCGCAATATAAACAGAACATTCTGTATAATATATCTACCACAATAAACTTGTAAAACATTCGCCAATATTCAGACTGATAATTTTAAAATATACCTAAATGCCGCAGGGTTATAATCTTAAGACCTTTTTAATTTTTAATTTGCAGTGTAATTTGAATGGGTCAACCGGCTAGAGAGGATTATGAATGTATTATTTGATGTAGAAATATATATTGAAGATTAGAGATAGGGGAGGAGAAGGGTAATAATGGACATCCACGATAATTAAAAAGAATCCTAACATCCAAACACCTCTTTAATTTTTTCATGAGCTGGACATTCGTAAAAGGACTTGCGAATTATCTTCTGTTTTTTTTTTTGTGGAGAATTGGAAGTTTTGAAATGGAATTTGTTCCTGAAAATTGTGTCTTCGATCATTTTGTTCCCAAGTGAAGCATTTCTAAACCAACAATAATTTTGTGCAGATATCTTATTGTAAGAAGACATTACAAAAAAAAGTTATCAAGTACTACCTACCATTATTGCTCAGTGATTTCGTTTTCTTCGCTTCCAATACCTTCAATCTCTCATTTATTTTTTCTTTCAGCGATCTAAATAAAGAGACTTTCTTAGGAATCTTTTCATTCGCTTTAGCCTGAGTTTCTTCAGGTGATGATTGAGTCCTTTGTTGTCCATCTCTAACTCAACATTTAATGTCTCTGTGGGATCTCAACATATCCTGAACCATTTTATCGATGAAACGCTTCATCCTCTCAATCGGAAAGACTTTTTACCAACACCTTTATTTCTTCCTCGGACAAGGATTTGTTCCCGAATAGAAACAAAATATGCATATTATTCCTGGTAGATCCACCTGGACTAAACACCAACTGAACAGGTCTAAATGCAAAGCATGTGTTTTGATCGAGACTTCCATCTAGTGCTTGCTCTAATTCACATCCGAACATAAAAAAATTCTGCCCAAAGAGGTATCTATCTCTATCTATCTTTTCAATTAGAGCTGGATGCTCTTTGTATCAGCCCAAAGAAATAATCACTAATCATAATTAGTCTTAATGATTCTTAAACAATTGAGTAAACAACACAACCGGATGTTAAGTTGGGAAAAAAGTCTACAAATCGCTGTGATGAAAGTTATGTAAAACAAAACGAGCAAAAATGGAAACAAGATTGACAACTAGACTTATTAAAGGAATCATGATTGAAATATTAGAATCGCTAAAAGAGACTGAAACAGGTGATGGGCTAAATTTACATCTCCAAATTTCCTGCAGTATTTTTTCAAATATCTTTCGAGACATATATTACCGATTGGGAACGCAAAATGATGCCTAAAATTCAAACGTCTGCTCGAACTAAAGAATATATAAATTTATTGAACGAATCAACAGAAATGCTTGAACCCAAAAGGAAATACCAGCAAATGTATTTCGTCCACGTTTAATGATTGACTCACTCAGGCAAGATTTTTAATTCTTTCTTTAGTTCTTGAGGAAATACAAACAACAAGAAGATTTGATATTGGCCAACTCAATTGGAACTCAAGCTCTTTTCCAAATTCAACCAATGCGTCAGATTTTCCATTTTTTGATCAAAATTAAAATTTGTTCTCCATTCATCCAAACTATTGCAGAGGGTGAGTTAATTTTGTTGATGATATGTTGCTTGAAGGATTATTTTAAGGCAATGGTTTGAAGATCAAATAGCTGGATGGGGTGGGTAAAATTTAAAGGAAACTTGATCAAAACAACACCATTATCAATAAAGCAACTTTGACATAGCGAAACTGGTATGAACAGGATTTGCACCATCATATCGTTTCGTCCACAATTCCCCACTTCTCCCCTAATCAATACTTCATGGAAATATGATTTTAGGTGACGTTGTTTAGATCACTATATAAAATGCCTAGTTAATTTAGTTTTAAAAAGGAAACACCACCTGTTTTGAAATAGAATCGATTTAGTAGAGTTTGCTTGTTCATCAAATTCAGTTCTTTTATCTATGTAGTTGATAACATTCCAAACCTTAATAAAAACACATTTTTTTGTGATAATTTTTCCTTTTTAAAATTTCACAGGCAATTTTAATTGAACACAACCTAGTCTCATAGATTGGCAGGATATGATCAAAATTTTGATTAAGATACGTTTATTATATTCTGCCATCCTATCGTAGATATACCGGGTGTTCCACAAAAATTTCCAAAGGCTGTAATATCTTTATTTATCATCCGATTTTAATGATCTATATATGAAACTGTAGGGTTTTGCAAAGTATACAAACAGCAATTATCTGTTTATCAGATATAATTCGCGAGAAACGTAATTCAACTTTTTTTTTTCAAATTGCACTATATATATTTTTTTGATTTTTATAAAAGAATATTTTCTAACGATTCGAATAATGTCATGAAAACCTACACTCAAATAGGAAATAATGCAAGAAAAAAAAGTTTTTGCAAATTTTTATATGGCAAAACTAACAGTAGGTCATGAATTGAAGCACGCAATTAAACACTCACAACGTCTTTTTTATTCATAATTATGAAAAATACAGACAATAAAATAAACACTTTTGTTGTTTAGATCAGAAAAAATAATCAAATGAAAAAATCCAAAACACTTTCCTATAAATACTGCTCCAGCAGCTTCATCTTGTTGGAAGTAAATTTGTGCGTATTGAACAATGGGCAATTCTAGATTGTCCACTGTTTCTTCGAGTAATGTATGATATCTTTCTTGATTTAGGTTACCGTCAATAAAATATGGTCCAATTAATCTAGAATCTGAAATTTTACACCAAAGATTTAAAGAGAACCTTCTCTGGATATTATTTTCAATAAGAAATCCAGGATTGTCATTGCTCCAATACCTATGATTGTTTCTATTGAATATAGCATTATTCGTGAAGGTACACTCATCCGACCTGAGAATTTTAGAATAAAATAGTGGATCTTCTCGTAATTTATTTAAAAAAAAATTACAAAATAGCATTCTTCGTGGATAATCGTCTTCCAGCAAATGATGGATTCGTTGAGGTTTGTACGGTTTTAATTTATGATTTTTTCAAAATAGAATGTACTGTTGTACTGGAAGATCCAATGTTGTTAGCAATCTCTCTAACGGACGTCTTAGTATTTTCCGCAACCATCAATAAAAGTTTAGATCTAAATTTTCATCTGTAGTTCGTACGTCTTTTTTGGCTTTTTAAAAGATCCGTACATCCTCAAATAGGCTTCCAGTCGTGCAAATTTCTTACAATGTGGTGATTCCCTATCAGGGAAACGTTCCTGATAAATTCTAATAGCGTCACGTGGTCTTTTCCCACATTCAAAATAAACTTCAAGCATATTCGTTAAATATTCAAAATTCATATTTTCTATTAATATTAAAATAAATCGAAATTAAACTTATATAAACTTGTTTATTATAATGAACGGTGTTTTTGACAATGCGTTGATCACTCAAACGGACAGTGACCCGTAGTTGATTAAAAAAAGACGCTGTGATTGTTTAATTGCGTACCCCAATTCATGACCTACTATTAGTTGTTTTGCCATATAAAAATTTGCAAAAACTTGTCTTTTTCTTGCATTATTCCTTATTTAACTGTATGTTTTCATGACATTATTCGAATCGTTAGGAAATGTTCTTTTATAAAAATCAAAAAAATACATATAGTGCAATTTGAAAAAAAAAGTTGAATTACGTTTCTCGCGAATCATGTCTGACAAACAGATAATTCGCATTGCTGTTTGTAGTCTTTACGAAACCCTACAGTTTCATATATAAATCATTAAAATCAGATGATAAATAAAGACATTACAGCCTTTGGAAGTTTTTGTGGAACACCCGGTATACAACAAAGATTTATTAAAAATTTTATAATTACATTCCTAAAGAACACGCCCTATTTTAATATTAAACATTAGATAAATTATTACAATATTTAATTCAACTGCACAATATTATAAATTATTATTTTTGAAATTGTTAGGTGTCGAGTATTCAAAAGCTCAATTTCAACATTTTATATGTTACTTAGTTAAATTTATATAAATATATACATATAAATAATATACATACGTATTATTAGAGATTAATAATGAAAAATGGCAGAAACAAAAAAAAAAGTTGCAAATAGATTGCGTTGATTCGAAGAGAATTGTGAGGAGAAAACTAAAATCTTGCTTGCTAAAACGTCACTAAAATGAAATGTTTAGATTCAAGTCTAGACATATTGTGGTTTCAAATTGAAATATAAAGTAGTGTATGCCTAATATAGGTTATGATGTCTATAAAACATCAAATTTCGACGATCCTCATCGATGGATCGTCGAGAATTTAATGTTTAACACGATCACCTGTTATTTATTTATTTTTTCGTTGTTTAGTGAGACGAAACGTTTCCGAGTATAATTTTTTCTTTTATATTCCCCCCCCAAACCATATATGCCAATATTTTTAGATATTGTAAAATCTTCTTGCCAATAAAAGTAGTGTCGTACCAAAAAAAAATATAACGTGGTGAAAGGTCAAACTTACAAACCTGTCTTTATAAATGTGTTTATTTTTTTCGTTTTATTTTATTTTATTTTTTTATTATCCCCGAGTTAATATTCTTGTGTATGATAATGAGATGTAATATGTTATTATATGGTGAATTTGTATAAATTATTTGTAAACTATTTTATGTTATATTAACATTTTTTTTTATTTATTTGTTTTAAAAAAACTGTTGTATTATGTACATACATATATAGAAAGAAAGAAATAGTTGTTAAATTAATTTTTATTATTACTTATATATTTTTTGTTGGTACTGTTAATTAATTTTATTATTAAATAGAACAACCTGTGATACTTTAGTTTTGCTTTTTGTTTAAAATAAAAGTGGTTTAAATTATAAATGTGTTCAGTTGTTTTAATAATATTTCCTTCGATTTAGGATCTATTAAACAGAGAACATCAGATGGCACAGATAAACTTTCTAATTTTGAAAAATGACCTTCTGGGACGAATTTCTTTGAATTTGCTCTTCTGAAGGCGTAATTTTTCTTTATTGGCTCTTCTGGTGACTTCCATGGTCATCATCAGTTACAATGGCTGACATGCTTTTCGGATTCTTTTGGGAAATTTTTAACAATGCAAGACTTTCAAATCTCTTTGGTCGTCTGTCAGAGATAAAAAAGAACGCCTACAATAAGAACTCTCTCAATATGGCTCAATGCTTTTTCGGCATTCTGTGGTCATTAATTAATTCAAAGCATGGACGTCAGCCCCTCCAATTGGTTAATAGACTCGTAGAGGTGTACGTGGTGTCAGCACAACTATGCCATTAGAGCACCCACTTAGTCAGAATCCGAGTGTCAAACAATGAGAGAAAATCTGAGAAACACAAGATCGTTAGACGTACAACCCACACTAACCTACATCTCCTGTTGAATCGCAGCAAAATTTAACTTGAAACCACCCAAAGTTAGTAGTTTTATCCGGAATTTATGTTTCCTCACCAGTAACAATGTGACTCAAAAAATGTGTCTCCTTCTTCCTTACTAGAAGACTAAGAAAGGATAATGTAGCTTCCATTCGTTTTCCTTTATCAGATGTTCAAAATCAATCAACGCAATCTTTCAATAGCCTTTCAGAAACCTCGACTGGCAATTTCATGAGAGAAGCAAGTCTCAACATTTCAGAAAAGGACAAATTCTATTCCTCCAATGTAACGTCCCTTTTCTAAGATATCTCTTCCACAATCAACGTTCTATTAAAATTTCATCATGACATCAATGTGACGTCATTATTACGTTAATCTGTCAGGTCGTTAATGTACTATTAAAAGACCATTACTGTTGTTATTCAATGCAATTAAATTATTAAATTTAGACAGAAAGAATAAAGAATTTTCTCTGTGGGGTGGTGACTGGCGTTGATATTAGATAACAATTATTATTGCTATTTTAGTTAGAGGGGAAGTAACGGCTGTCACAACGTTATGATCGTAGAACTAGTGGGGTTAGCAGGGTTCTGCGATCATCTTATTTACGTTCAGTTATCGCTATTTTATTTCTTATTAAACAGTTAGTCGTAACAACTTTTCACACTATACCATAGAGAATTCCTATAAAAAAAGTTCAAATCTCAAAAAGTTATAGTATGTGGTCAGAATTTTAAACTCATTGCTATCCTTACCTTGTTTATTTATCTGCATGTCAAATTGCAAATCAAAGTGCGAAATTATGCTGTTTTGTAACAATAGAAACATTTAATTGGTAGGTACGCAAATTCAAAGAAAGCATAAAGAAAGCCAGTGGAGGGATTTATTTATTGTTCAGTTGTTAAAGCGATCTGGCGAGAGACAGACGAAATGTCACTGAATTCTCACTTACGTTAAGAAAGTTTAAAGCAATGTTTTACAAGCTGTGTTACGTGTAATTTTCAAGAATGGAAAATCGTACAAGATGTTACAAAATCACATATTTATATCGAAAGGTCGACGATTTGACGTGAAATTGAAGGATTTTTAAAAAGGATTGCAGAATGGTGATTGTTTATTGACTTGTCGAAAACAAATCTTAAAACCGTTTTATTCTATAATGCTAACTCGAAAACATCATCCACAAACTCATCCACAAACACAGAAGAAAAGTATGACAGTATGTCAACTATATTAAACTACATTCAACATTTAAATCATCTTTGGCAAATCTGTGGTGACCTTTTAAGGTTATTTCCTTATTACTTAAACTGTAAGAAGATTGAGAAAGAATACTGTTGCTTTTTGTACCAGTGAGATAACCCAGCAGTTCAGCAACATTACCAAATAAAAGATAGACATCTAAGGACCGACATTGTTCCTGAAAAATTAAATCTAATATTTGAATTCGATGATTCTACCCCCTCTACACATTAAATTAAGATTGACTAAACAGTTGAAAAAGAAGGCAACTGTTTTAAACATTTAAGGGATTCGTTTTTAAAGCCATCTGATGCAAAAGTTCGCGAAGAAATATTTGTTGGACCACAAATTAGGAAGCTGTTCCAAGATGAAAATTTTGAACGTACTATGAATGATTGCAATGCAGGACTTTCAAATCTTTTTAATCGTCTGTCAGAGATAAAAAAGAACGCCTACAATAAAAACTCTCTCAATATGGCTCAATGCTTTTTCGGCATTCTGTGGTCATTAATTAGTTCAAAGCATGGACGTCAGCCCCTCCAATTGGTTAATAGATTCTTAGAGGTGTATGCGGTGTCAGCACAAGTATGCCATTAGAGCACCCACTTAGTCAGAATCCGAGTGTCAAACAAAGAGAGAAAATCTGAGAAACACAAGATCGTTAGACGTACAACCCACACTAACCTACATCTCTTGTTGAATCGCAGCAAAATTTAACTTGAAACCACCCAAAGTTAGTAGTTTTATCCGGAATTTATGTTTCCTCACCAGTAACAATGTGACTCAAAAAATGTGTCTCCTTCTTCCTTACTAGAAGACTAAGAAAGGATAATGTAGCTTCCATTCGTTTTCCTGTATCAGATCTTCAAAATCAATCAACGCAATCTTTCAATAGCCTTTCAGAAACCTCGACTGGCAATTTCATGAGAGAAACAAGTCTCAACATTTCAGAAAAGGACAAATTCAATTCCTCCAATGTAACGTCCCTTTTTTTATTTCCTTATTACTTAGACTGTAAGAAGATTTAGGAATACTGTTGCTTTTTGTACCAGTAGGATAACCCAGCAGTTCAGCAACATTACCAAATAAAAGATAGACATCAAAGACCAACATTGTTCCTGAAAAATTAAATCTAAAATTTGAATTCGATGATTCTACCCCCTCTACACATTAAATTAAGATTGACTAAACAGTTGAAAAAGAAGGCAACTGTTTTAAACATTTAAGGGATTCGTTTTTAAAGCCATCTGATGCAAAAGTTCGCGAAGAAATATTTGTTGGTCCACAAATTAGGAACGTACCATGAATGATTTAGAACAGGCTTCTGGCTGGACTTGTTTTAAAACATTTGGATTTCTTCTCTACGGCTAATTTAGGAAAGATGGTTGATGAACTGGAGGAAAGATTCCATTCAGATATTGCAGAAATAGAAAAACCATATCGGGGTAGGTGGAAGCTCGTCACAATGGGAGATTATTGCTGGTTTCCTCTTAGAGGAGGCAACAGCCAACATAAAAGGAAGAAATAACTCTACTTATGCAGAATTTTGATATGTCAAATATATGTCAAGCAATTTTTCTTTTTATATGTACAGTTGAATGTTTTTGAAAATCCTGAAAATTAAACCACACACACAGAAATAATGATGAGAAAATACTTAAAATAGGTCTATTTATTTAGTTTTATAATACAATCTTACGAATTAATTAATATCCAGTAATATCATACAATTGCGTAGAGAATTAATTTAGGCAATAATTTATTTTCAAAAGTTTGTATCGTAGTCTGGTCTTCTCGCACTATTATAACCATTATGGCCATGTCCTATGTTATTACCGTAATAATTATTTCCATAATATCCTTTCCAATCTGATCGCCAACTATCGTACATTCTATTATCGTGTATTGCATCGACAGATCTCTGTTACAAAAGAAAATAAATAAATATCTAGTTGGTAAATGTAGTGGAAGAGGACATACCTTCTTTGGCTTCGTTTCAAACTCCCTATCATCCCAAACATCCTCCATATTATAAACATCTTCAGCACCATAATTATCAATACCACCCATATGATTCTTATTCAGTTCGTGAATCATTTCGTCAGTTAATGGTATGGGGGCCTTCTTCTTATTATTCTTTTGGCGGTTAACTAACTGTATACATAAATCGGGATAAAAATAATTTAAAACTAAATTCTAAATTACATACCACGGTAACCCCAAAAATTATTACGAAAAGTAAAGACGCCAATCCAATCACTATAACGGCGATAGCCCATTGCGGCAGTAAAATATCATCTTCAGCATAGCCTGTTGTCGGTGATAAATGAGGTAATACTACCAAGAAAAAGATTAGATCGATTGTAGAGGAAATAATTAAATTACATACCGACAAAATCTGTGTAAACTGGATCTAGAGTGTAGTTGCCCAAAACTAATTTTTCTTGGATTTTCTCGCCTAAATCATTCGATTTGGGTTCCCGATTTGAAGCCTTGAAGGTCTCGTTTAGTGAATCGTGGAAGATCTTCTTCATCTCCGTGGTGGTCACTTCGTTTGGAATATCGTTTAATTCCACTACGTAATCTACTAAAATGCTGCCTTCGCTGAAGCCGTCGATTCGAATCTTTTTATACCATTTATTTAATTTCGCCGATCTGCTATAAACTTTTTCCAACTAATACACAAAAAAGATAAGCAATCAATTGATATAAAAAGATTACTGTGTGATGAGCAAGCAACTTACCTGGGATTGTACTTCGTTCGCAAGTGTTTGCCACTCTTCTGTATTGCTATCCAACAATTCTGGAACCCATTTAGCACCACCGACCAATTTGATCGTTCCAACCAAATCACACTCTTCCCTGCAGATACCCGGAGTTGTCGGACGTGGTGTTGTCGTAGTAGTTGTCGTCGTCGTTGTGGTGGTGGTCGTTACTGTAGTGGTAACTGACATCGATGTAGTCGAAGCAGTTTTAGCTGCTTCCAATAACTTCTCAATCGAAATAGGTGTCGTTGATGGTGTCGGCCATCCGGTAAATTCAGTAGTCGCCCTAATTTTTTTGCGTGTATTTAATTAAATTAATTAATTATGATTCACCTACCTTGACGGCCAAGATTTCAAAATTGTTGGCGGTGTATTCGATGGTGCATCGTTGTGTACAGCTCTAGCTGTGGTAGTTGTCCTAATCGTCTTCTTATTCTGCCCAGGTCTGCTTGGGAATACAATTTTGAAACTATTACCGGAAGGCGATGGGGTACTCGATGCTTGTGGAGAAGTAGTTTCCGCTGGTGTAGACGTCGTTTTTGCTACAGTACTTTTAGGTTTAGACGTGGAGAAACGTCGTTTAAAATCGGGGGGTAAGAATTTTGATAAATCATCCGGTTGCGCTTCTTCAATCAAATCAATTACACTCTTAGTTTTATTCGGTTTTCCTTCCGGACTGTTCACAACTTTAGGTTTAGAACCTGATGCAGCATCAGGTTTGTAATCTTTCGGTAGAAAACTGCTGATATCTACCGGACCTGCATCCTTAAACAAATTACTCAAATTATTCGGTTTCTTCGTGGTTGTGGTAGCTTTAATAGTCGCCGGTGCTTCAGTTAATTTAAATCCTTTCGGTAAGAAAGCGCTGATATCAACAGGACTAGCGTTTTTAAACAGACTCCTTTCAGTTGTTGGTTTACCTTTTTGTTCGACTGTAACAGAAGAATTTTCAGTCGATGCATTACTTGCTAAATCGTAATCAAGCGGAAGTATCGAAGTATCATTATTGTGATTAATTTTCTCTTTATAATCAGGAGGTAATAGAGCTGCAGGATCTTGTATTGCAACTTTACTCAATAACTCCTCTAATAATTTAGAGCTATCGATTGATTTTTCTTTTTCTGGTTTGTATCCGGGCGGCAAGAATGCGCTGACGTCAGCAGCGACGACTTTATTCTTTAAAAGTGTTAAATCGATCGGTTTCGATTCTTCTGTAACAGCTTGTCCGGCGGATGTAACCGGCACTTTTTGGTAGATCTTGTTCCTGAGACTTTCGGGGAGTTTTCGTGGACGTGGGGTCGTCGATGGTCGCACGCTCGGGAATTTTTTGATTTTAACCGGAAGTAATGTTGTTCTTATTGTACTAGCTGTGGTTGGTACTGATGTTGTGGTGGTTGTTGTAGTGCTCGTGGTCACATCTAGGAAGTAATATGTTGGTTAAATTTATTATAATTTTTA
Organism: Holotrichia oblita; assembly: GCA_023690525.1. Lineage (NCBI taxonomy): Eukaryota > Metazoa > Arthropoda > Insecta > Coleoptera > Scarabaeidae > Holotrichia > Holotrichia oblita. Next base: position 770,472 of record CM043020.1, on the reverse strand, counting down.
ATTATTATGTTAAATAAATTTCTATATTGATCGTGTAAATAAAAAAGGTGTTAAATAAATGAAATAAATTTAAGGAAATATTGGAAAAAATGACGAGGAAGTCCTACAAGAAGTATGTTTACAAAGTGGTAAGAAGATGGATAGATAGAAAGAGGGAGACAGTTGGAAGGAAATGATATAGCAGAAAATGCTGCAGCAAGTAGAAGCTGTCTATTCATTCATCAAATAATATTAACAACATGTAGCCATTATTATCAAAAAAGATGTCCTTCAATTATTTTTTGTCGAGCTCTAACAATTCTGTTCAAGACTTGGTCAAAAAACATGCAAGCTGTCAAGAGCTTAATGATACTTGAATTATTAAAATTGGCTTTCCCAAAACATTCAATTCAGGAAAGAAATTACACAATTGTAGAAAAAAGAAAGTGTCTTGCAGAACTGAACCAAGATTTGATTGGTTTTAGAAGAGCAGCGTTAAAGGTATTTGAAGTCCTTCTAATGTTTCTGTACTGAGCCTAATATGTATTTCTGGAACGCTGATTCATGCTCTACAATCCTTAAAAATTGTGTTGTAAAAAAATTGCTAGGGTGTGGTTGGAAAGATTTTTGAGTATGAAAGTATTTTTCTAAGAAACGACGTTTCGGCCATTATGAATTTTTGTCTGGTTCCACGGAAGTGTTCATTCAACTTTCTGATTAATTTTTTTCGTCTTATCTTCTGTCATCTTATCGTTCGAAACAAATTAATAGAAGTGTGGTACGGTTTTGACAACAAAATAATTTTGGAGATCACATCCAAACAAAGGTTACTGATGCTGTACTTGCCTTCTTTTTAATGTGATCAATCAGAGCTGCACCTAGCTAAATTATTAACCAGAGCTTTTGACTGTATAGATAAATCGAACTCTTTCAAATCATTAGAATTACTATACAATTGGTCACTTCACACGGATAATTGAGTTTCAATTCTTACGTGGAAATGACTTCTATCAGTTTTTCTGATAGTACAGTACTCTCACGCTAATCCGCCACCACAAAATCGCAACCATGGACGGATTACTGAAAACGGCGGATTCATTTAAAAGCTCATCATTAATTAAATGTGGCTCATATAGTTCAGTGTTCTCTACAGACCAACCTTCAACATCTTCGCGTGTTAAGCCTGAATTTGGAATTGTTGCTAATTGTATTAATTCTTGTAATCGTATCACATCTTCCTCCCAAGTCTCGTCATCTTCGGTAATAGTAGGCCACAAGTTTTTTCAAGATGATTTGGCTCAGTTAAAACTGCGTCTTTGATATTCAATTGTTTTCAAATTTCAGAAATGTTTGCTTCTCGACTTATCGCATTAAGTAAAATCTTTTTGTAATTGTTTTTTTATCATTTGTATTATATTTTGGTCCATTGGTTGGATCAGAACCATCACTAGATGATAATTCATCATTTGGGCCGTACCCAGGATCATTATCCAGGACAAGAAGAGCTGTTTGTGGTAAATTTTGAACGGCCTAGGATTTTTTTACTTTTCCATAGCTAAAAGCTTCAACTTGTGAATACCATTTGCATTGGAACAAAGCACAACAATTATACGCCATTTTGAAAAGCTAATTACTACACGAAAACACAAAAACGGCGGATTATAATAGTTGTCGGATAGTCGAGCGACGGATTAGCGAGAGAGTATGGTAATGTATCTTAGAAATGTGGCATGAAAAAAAGATTGATCAAAAGCTTAATCTTCTGAAAAGTCTGCTTTGTTAGCAATATATTGATGTAGTATCTAGTTATAGAAAAAAATATAGAAAGGTCGTTGAATATGTTGTCGTCTTTACTTGCTTCTGGGGAAAAAATAATTGCAATTGTTTCTAAAACAACATCCAAACACTTTCACAAACGACAAATGGAAATAATGTTCAAGGTCGATGCTTTAGTTGTGGAATAAATGATCAGATTGTGATTTAAAACCTCTATTGGCAGTGACTCACTAGTTGTGTTGGTTTCCAAAAACTAAGAAGCTGATTTCTACCTAATTTTTCAGTTTTCTATAAAAGACGTGGGAGCAGAGACGTTTTTCTTTGATTCGTGACCATAGCACCCCTGAAGGAGTGGTCATTGTTTCCAGCAATAAAGCATGAAACATGGCTCCATCACGACACACTTGAGACCAAGGAACAATCAAAAGAATGGACTGAAAGGGGAGAATTGGGTCAAAAGAAAGTGAAGACAATCCTATCTGTCGGTAAGGCCATGACATCAGTTTTCTGGGATGTGCGTGGGATAATTTCCATTGATTATCTTCAGAAAGGAAAATATTAGGAGTATTATGAGAACTTATTGCAGCGTTTGATTGATGAAATCAAGATAAAACGGCCGCATTTGGCGTTGTGTCATCAAGATCATGTACCAGTTCACTAGTTATTGCGATGGTCAAAATCAATGAATGGAAGTTTGAGTTGCTTCCTCACGCATCCTATTCGCCAAATTTAGCCACCTCGAATTATTTTCTGACTTCTAAATTGCTCGGTGGTAAAAAATATGCCAACAAGGAAGAGGTGGAGTCTGCGATTGTTGACTATTTTGAGGAGTTCGACGTTTGTCACTATAAACAGGGTATTGAAGCTGAAAGAAGATAAATCAAGCCACATTTTATCTTTTTTTGTGTTTTCTTTGTTAGATCGGGTACTTCTGGGACTCCTCTCGTAACTCTTTGGTACAGACGATAGAAACATGGCTTACAAAGGATCTTTTGTTACCATGTGCTTTTTTTTACAGTTACAAAACATGCTTGCGTTTTCGTATAGAAGGTAGACGAACAAGCACCTACACGAAAATGTTGGCTTTAATTTTGATCATCGTAGATTAGCCTGATTGACCTACATAGACTGCTCTAAAATAACAAAATCCATTTTACCACCCAAAAAAAACAATGAAATCTGGGAGAAAACTCTTATGCACAATGTATAGAGCCACAAACATGCCCCTGACTGTTTTACAAATAAATTGGTTCAGAAAAAAGTTTGCGATTTAATGAAGAAGAAAATTTTACCTTAAACAAACTTATAGAATCCATTTTTAATGTTTGATTGATTTGTGCAAAACAGAACAACATATCGGTAAATATACATCAATACATAAGATTAATTTGTGACATAATATACAGGGTGTTTCTGAATTGATACGAAAGATTTCAAAGGGCGATTCTTTAGCAGTTAAGTTAAGGGGGGTCTTTCATATAACTTTTTGTTCAACACCCTTTTCCCTCCAAGTTACAGCCCTTTAAAATTAGGTAAAAAAATTTGTTTTTATTTAATATATCCACTTTGGAAAAATTTAGAAGAATGAAATTTGGCAGATAACTGATGCTAATAAAATGGCAGTTTTTGAGTATTTTTGTTACCCTAAAATGTAATCACAAGGGGCTGAAAAAAACAACCCCTATAATATTTTGCATCAGAACTTTTTAATGCGCCTATATTTTTCTATTTAAGAAATTGATTTAAAAAGACAGACTCAATCTGCAACTTTTTTATGTCTTGACTTACAAAAAGGCAACATCAGACACGTTTTGGAATAAATTGGCTCTTGCAGAGATATGAATAGATTTGGACACTACATGATTTAAAAATTATAGCTTCCGAAGTAACGACTGTATTAAAAAATAATAATAAAAAGATTTATTAAATTCATACCTTCAAGAACACCTTCCTCCTCCTCTTTACCTTGCGTAAGAATATAATTGTTACCATTATTATTCAATATTAAGAGCTTATTAGATAAATCTGATTGCACACGATCCAATTTATCAAGCAAACTCTCCGTTGATGTTCTAGGTTTCGTCAATTGAGCTATTGTTGTTAAATTCTCTTCCGGCTGTTCCTCCACGGGCTCGTTAAGCTTCTTCTCCCGATTTATATCACTAATCAGGGTCGTCTTCTCTTCTTGCTCCACTATACCAGCCGGTAAATATCTAGCACCAGAAACACTACGACTAGTCTGCACTGAAGCGATGATTATCCAAGAATCGGTGGTATTATCGCTCCTGCTTGTTGATGTGCTCATTTCTTCGGTTATCAAAGGAATTGGCGTCACTGTATCAACTATTAAAAAAGGATTATTAATAATACAAATCATATTTTTCTTAAGCTTATTATTCTTACCTATTACAGTATTATTAACAACACTCTTCGTGGTAACCACCGAAACAACAGACACAATGTTATCCTTCTTTTTCTTCTGCTTATCATTAACACCATCAATTTTAGCAACATGAACGTCTACTTCAGAAGCCTCATTCGAATTCGTCGTTAGAAGCGATGCATCGGTACTATCTATATCACTACTATCCATGAATTCTTTAAAGTTATCATCTTTCATGCTTTTGGCAGGTTTCATAGTGACAACTTCGAAACTCTTATTCATCGTAGCCTCTTTTATATTACCACCAACTTCGTTGCTATCTAACACCTCCTTTCCACCATCGTCTTCATATTCTTCAGGGCTATCGTAGATTTGAACGCTGTTATCGTCAAAGTTTTCCGGGAGAATTGGCGATTTTAATATAATATCATTTTGTACTTTAGTTGTAGTTGTGGTTGTGGTGGTGGTGGTGGCGGTGCTTGAATCAACTTCTAATTTGGCAGTACTAGTCGTGGGGTACTCAGTTTCGGCGAAATCTGTGGTAATTTCTTTTAAATCCGACGTTTGGTTTGGTTCAATTTCTGTTGTTGGAATATTGGTTGTGGGTTCAATAATTAAAGCAGTTTCCGTTGTTATTTCATCTTGTTGGCCATCTTCTTCTAGTTGAGGTGATGTTGATACTATGGTGGTGTTTTCTTCAGTGGTAGTTTTTGTTTGATTTTGTACATTCAATTTATGATCATCATCGTAGGATTCGTATTCAGCTTCGTTTGGTATTTCCTCTTTCGAGGAATTTTCATCTAAAATAATAAGAATTTTATTAATTTCATGTACATTAGAAATATTATTTTTTAGCGACTCCGAAAAACAGGTAAACTTGATAAAAAAGAGAAATCAGAGATGAACTGGACTTTCTTCCACACTCCACAGTTTTTACGCAGAGGAGAGCTTCAATACGTAGTGACCGGTTAAGATCCCAGTAAGTGCTCATAAAGACTACTTTTCGAAGCCTTTATATGCCGGTAGTGCATTCAAATAGAAGCAATGCCTGATCTGACAAAAGCTTTGGTGTTGCCATAGGCCATAAGGCTTCTGTTTTCGCTAAGGCTGGACGCCACCTGGACGCCCACTCACAAATCCCATCCACGGACCTCTGGAGTCAACGACAGACTAAGGTATCATTCCTAGAAGTCGTATAGGAATGTGGAATGTCGCTGGTGTACAATAGGAAAAGCTCAGGGCCCAACAACGAATCCTGAGGAACTCCAGCGTCAATAAGCCTTCGGAGAGATAGCTCACTCCCCCAACTTTACAGAAAAAGTTCTGCCGGACAGGTCATCTATGAATGGTCATTCGCTGGCACCTCTTGCTAACTTGTCAGCTATTTCGTTGGCTCTGATTGTAGAGTGGGTTGGCACCCATCTCAGCGTAGTCCTGCGATGTTCCACCAGTTTTTCTAGCTACTTATGGGAATCAAATACCACCCGAAATCAAACCTGACATCCATTTACCTGAGGGCAGTTTAAAATGCTTTCTGCATGGACCTGAATATCAGAAAAAAAGATATTGTTGGTCCAGGTTACAGGGAGTTAATATTTATTTACTTCGGAGGAAATGATAAGAAAAAAGAAGAAAAGATTTAAGGAACAAATTATCTGCAATTAGAAAAGCTCAGTTTATGAAAAGATTAATGTGTTTGCCAAACAGTTAAGTAGTTAAGACGCAGTTAACAGTTAAGTTAACAAGTCAGAATTGACAAAGCAAAATTTCAACAGTAACAAACTGAAAATAATTTGTCTTGCTCGAAACAAAAGATACCAACGAATTTGTTGTGCAAACTATTTATAAATCGAGAATGCCCTTGCAGATTATCAATCATTTATTTCGATTTTGCATTGACACCATAATGATGGGTGTGACTTTCGACTAGAAGGTACTATCTAACCTATGTTAAGTAGTGGTGTTCGTTGATCTGTACTGCCATCCGTAAAGGAGACAAATTCTAATGTGGTTGGAAAGAAGAGAAAGTGGATCACACACCATATCACTTGGAGTACCCCAAGGTAGTATTCTAGGACCACTCCCTTGTTTAGTGTATGGACACATGACAAACACCTCACATACTAAGTACGAATTGATTCATTTTCTTCGAGAAACCACCTATGACTTCAAAAAATTTTGATGATCTTATATGGTTAATTGAGAAACTCGTGATTAAGCTTGTCTGGGAGATAGGCCAAGACGTACCATTATCGACTAGTGTTTCTTTCATCGAGATTTGTACGAAGAATATTCAAAGCACCACCCCATGGAAGTAGGAGAGCTTAATAAGAACATGGAGACGAAGGTGATAGAAGAAAAGATGAAATTGCTAAACGACTCGATTTTTTGCTTCGGGCATGAACAAAAGCTTCTTCAAGACACTTTTTAAGTGCAATCTATTCTTTGAAGAAGCAATTTTCACAACAGATGGAATTGTAAGTTCTTCAAACTTTGGACAATGAACAATTTGGTGTTCTCTGGTTCCCTTCTAATAGGGAAAGATTCCCTAATTTGGACCATCATCACCTAAATTGGACCAGTGTCCTTGTTTTGTTTTCGTCATTGAAATTTACGCCATCTTATAATCATTTGTTGTACAACACAAATTGAACCGATAACAGTTATTTAACTGTAATTGTCACGTGCAAGTAGTTGTGCTGTAATATGCTAATGTGTCATTCTACACGTGTTTTGTTCAACAACTCTTTCATGAACATTATGAAAGACAGATTCTGTCTTAGTTCCACTTAAGAACGTTCAGTCCAATTTAGGTACCCCTTAGTCTAATTTAAGTACCGAAGCTCCTAAATTGAACCGTAACACTATTTAGCTATTTGCATTTGCTCTTGCTCTCCCTTAGAGGGTCCAAATTAGGGCATCTTCCCCTACTTGGCCTGTCCGAAGTCCAAACCCAACGATTATGATGATTACCTTCAGGACTATTAAAAAATGATTTAGATTTATTTAAAACGAAGAAGAGAAAAGACTTTATGAATCACATTAGATTACACAAAATTGATGGTGACCTGTTTATAATTGTTAATATGATTTTAGTCTTATTACCTGAATCTTCATATTCGTAATACTCCTCATATTCCTCCTCAATTGGCTTCTCTCTATCCTCCGTAACATTACTCATCTTCAATATTTCAGGTAAAACAGTTAACGGTTCCACATCCACGGTTATAGAATCAACAGTTGTCACATCAATCTTTTCAGTCGTAATCACCTCTTCAGTCGTCACCTTCTCAGATATTACTTCCGTTTTATTTTCATTCAAATCTAAATCCGTCTTCACCGTAATATTACCTTTCGGAATTTCATAATCCTCCTCATCTTCATCAACATATTCGTAATTCGCTGAGGTAGTATTTTCAGCAGACGATAAATAATATTCATCGTCTTCATCATCATCGATTTCACCGCTGTCATCGCGCCCTACAGCGCTTACAGTAAATAATTGATCGGGTGGGACCGTAACAGGTTTTAATAGGCTTACATCTTGCAAATCTTTCTTGTATACTTCTTTAACAACGTTCGATTCGGTCGTCGAAGGTTTTAGATTTAAATGTTTTTCGAACGAATCTGTGACGAGCTTGGATATAAACGGATGCCTCACAATTTTCGAGTTAATAGTTGAAGTTTCAGTTTTCGCCTTTAATATGGGTTTAAAAGGATTTTTCCTCGGAGTACTACTCGGTAAAGGTGTCGTAGATGTTGGTTTAGGGCTGAAAGGGTTCTTTGTAGTTATGTATACGTCCCCGTTACTGTTGACATAGAAATCTTTTACTAGAGGTTTAGATTTGTGCCCCTTGTCTTCGTTTGGAGTGAATGATCGAGTTCGTTGATTCAGGAAGTTATTTCTTGTATTTTTACCTATAACACAATCAATTTTAATCCCTGATATAATTAATAAACGCTACTCACCTAAGGCTACATTATTAATTCCACCCCTTCCATTATTACTCAAATTCGAACCGATTTTCTCGCTAGTTTCACTCAATTTAGTATTTCGACTTTTCTGATCCGGCCACTTCGCGAACCCAGTACTCGTCGGTCGATTCTTATTTAGCGAAAACTGCAGCGATGGGCGAAACCCGGATAAAGACCCACCGTTCGTATAATCCTGCGTATCCTGCGAATTATCCGCTACGTTATCGAAAGTCGTTTCCCTCAGGAACTTTTCCGTCCTCGTAGAGGACGCGAAAGGTTTCGGAAAAAGATGGGAGTAATTCGGACGGTGCGTGGACGGGACGATCCTGTCGTGGAAATTCTGATGATTGGCGAATTGAGATGGGCGAAACACATTCTCGGATTGTAATCTAAAACCCGCTGGTTCGCTTGTAGTCAGTGATAATCCGGAGAATCGATATTGCGGCAGTGTGTGTTGGAGGTGTGTTGGTAATTCTGAGGTTTGTAGATCGCCGTGGAAATAGGGTTCGATTGCTGATAAGTAGCTGGATTGCGTTTGATGATGGTAAGGTCGGATGTCATCGTGTGCGTTATTGAAATCGTTTCCGGTTTGTTGGAATGATGATGGTAGGAATCTCGGTTGCGTTTGATCGTTGAAGAAGTAATTCGATTCTGGAATAGAAAATATGTTTTTTTTTAACTTAAAAAAAGAGATTATGCTAATGAGTCCATTAGGACTAATTAACATGCTTCGAGTGAAACGTCCACGAGAGATCCACTTGAATAGGTTTTACGATGGCTTTAAGATCGCCATAATAAGTAGTAATTTATTAAATATTTACCGCTTTACGACAAGTAAAAAGATCTCTTCGTAAACTAATTATTGTAAGTGAATAAGTGAAAGTAAAATGCATTATAAATTACACTAATTCTAAGTAACGTTTATTTAATATAGCTTCGCTAGTATCTATAGTATATTTATGGAGCAATACTTATGTGAAATTATTTCATTAATTATGGAGTTTGACATATATGCACGTACAGAAAGCTACTACTTAACCGACAAAATAAGGAAATGGTGAGTGCATGCATGTATTGTTGAATGAATCGAATGAATGTTCGTATATATGTGGTGGAATGTGAAATTTTAAAATGTACTGTTACTTGTGTGTGTGACTAGAAAGATGGTTGGATTTATTAGTACAAAATTTGATAGGAGAGATACCTTTAATAAATTAGAACCAATTCTTTATCTATTTAAACATCATTGTATTCAACTGAAGATATGTTTCATATATTAATCGTAATACTATATACATTTAATCAATAAAATAAGACTCCATTTCCAGTATATTTTGCAATTGAAGTTTTGAGAAGTTCAAAAATAAGTGTTGGATTTCGTTTTAATACTATGTACAGTACTGTGCAAGAAAATCTGGGACAACTCGTACTGTCAATGTCTATAGTTGTGTTGTGTAAAAAAAACTGGGACATATTATACTGTAAATCTGGCTTCGGCGTTGTCATGTGATTAGAATATGATAAATAAAATAGCAAGAACAAAGCGTCTATCGACGTTCCACCCACGCGTTTATCGAAAACCTTCCAGATTTCTGTAATCAGCAAATATACAGTGTGTCTCCGTATGGAGTTGACAAAAGGAAAAAATCTTTATTATTAATTTTACGACAAAAAGTCATTCTTTATAAAAAGTTCTGCTTGCTGTGTAGATAAATTAACCATCGCAAAATTTAAGATTAAATGTACAGAATGTCCACAAATTAAGATAACATCAAATATTTCAACAGAAGAGTATCATTTATTGCATGTTTTCTAGTTTAAGTACAAAATTTCAATTAATGAAAGTCAACAAAAATTATTTTACAAAGCCACCTCCAACTTCCACATAATAATAATAATAATAATAATAATAATAATAATAATAATAATAATAAGGGAATAATAATAATAATCCATGCCTTAGCATCCTCCAACAGCTTGCGCCAATTACAGGGGGCATCGGCTGGCCATGAGTTATTATTACGCCTGCGGCTGTAGACCGACTTAAGATGTTACCTTTCCGCATTTGCCGTGGAATTTGGAAAACTACAGAAAACCAAACTCAGAAAGGAAGCACCGGGGTTCGAACCCGGTACTGCCGGACTGCTAGTCAAGTGTGCAAGCCACTAAGCCACCAGCCCGACTTCACATGCCGCATTTGCGTAAAAGTTGAAGCTTTTAGTTATAGGAAAGTCTAAAAATCCTAGGCCGTTCAAGAGTATCTACTGTTATGTTATTTCGGTGATGTTAATCAAAATTAATTAGAAAATATATTAAGAAGCACTGGAAATTTAGAATAGATTGAATTGTCAAAATTACACGTACACACATGCTACTGCTATTTAGAAAAACTTTTTAAAAAATAAGGAGATCAATAAAAACAAACAAAGAAACGTTTTTGAAAGTTGATTAAAAAAAAATAGAAAAGTCAGGTGAGGGAAAAAGTTCGTTTTAAAAACAAGAAACGACATTAATAAAATAGAAAGGGAAACAGTTGGAAAGAAGATTGAAAAAGAGAAAGGTCAGGTGAAAAGAAAAGTGTTTAGAAAAGAAGAAAGACACTAAAAAAATATAAAGTCAAAAGTTTTGAGATAAGAAAAGACATTAAAATGATAGAAGGACAAAAGGAGACGAAAAGAAAAGAGAAGGAAAAGTAAAAAGCTTTTTCCTGAAGAAGATTAAAAAAACCATTTAAAATGTAAAAGTGCTTAACTGCTCCTGGAAAGATCATCAGAATCATCAGAACAGAGCGCCAGTTTTTTTTTTATTATTATTATTTTTTTTCCCCCAGACCCGTCCGACCTATAGCCATCGGTAGGCACCGCAGCCATCAGGCTTATTGTGCCACATCTGTTTGTTCAAGTCACCCACTCTAGCACGGTAGTCCCCTCCACTAACCTGTACAGGTCCCTAACGGAGTGGGTAAGGTATATCTCTGGGTCTCCTTTCGATATCCCAAACAGATTTTGCCTTCTGCGATCTAGTGCCTCGCAGTCGCGTAGTATGTGATCGGCTGTCTCCGGTTCTATCCCACAAAGTCTACACTTTGTGTCCCCGTCAAACACTCCGATTCTTTGTAGGTGTTCTTTCACCGCAGCATGTCCGGTCATTAGTCCCGTTACGATGCAGAGCTGTTTCCTACTAAGATGTAGTAGTTCTCTAGCTCTTTTCCTGCATGGGTTCCCTATAAAGGTTTTGCCATGTACTATACCGGGTAAGGCTCCCCAGTATTCCTGCTGTTTCGTACGAATCCAGTCTCCTATATGTCTCCGGGCCGTTTGCCTTGTGACCCCGAAGAAAGGTTCTGGGCCGTAAATTTCCATCTCTGACCCTTTCTTCGCAAGTTCGTCAGCCCTTGCGTTGCCCTCAATCCCCTGATGGCCCGGTATCCAAGTCGTCGAGGCATTCCGTCACCAGCCTCGACGACACCTTCCGGCTTAATAACGCCTTCAATGCCGCTTGGCTATCAGACATGATGTGAATTCGTCTGTTGGTCACCGCTTTCACATTCATTGTGTGTGCGCATTGGAGAATAGCATATACTTCCGCCTGAAACACCGAAGCATACTCCCCCAGTGCGTAACTGTGGCCCTCATTCTGAGAGCATATCCCTGCACCAGTACCGTTAGCCGTCTTAGATCCGTCCGTGTACCAGACTAAGTCTTGCTCTTTGATTCTCAGTGCATACCTGGCAGCCTCCTCCCGTCCGTCCGCTATAGACACCGTGAAGGGATTTCCATACCTATGCCTTACCGGCATGTGGTCGGTCCGCATTTCCAACACCCCCTTTCCCACATGCTCAGTTATCGACATATGATTTGTGTTGACCCTTTTCGGAGTCGCTGTGTGTTGCAGCCTGTATGCCCCCATCCTTGCCCCCCCCCCCTGTATGACCAGGTGCAACGGTGGCAAGTCCAGGAGTGCCTCCATGGCTGCAGTCGGTGTCGACCGCATTGCTCCCGTTATTCCTAGGCAGGCAAGTCTTTGCACCTTGCTCAGCCTCTGAATAGCGTTCCTTTGTTGCGTCTTTGTCCACCATACCAAAGCTGCATACGTCATTACTGGCTTAACCACCATGCTGTATATCCAACTCAGCATGTCTGGTCTTAGCCCCCATTTTTTTTATTTACGCAATAGTTTAAGTTAAAAGGTTTAAGGTATTTTTTTCCTTGATTTGATTTTAGATATAACACTACCTTCCAGTTGTTTATAAGAGTCAAAACAAGGCCTGGGTAACCAAGGAATTGATGTTAAAGTCACGAAATTTACCACAAAAAGCTCTTCTTGCAGGGCCCAAATGATGAATTATCGTCTAGTTATGGCTCTATAAAATCCATTTTTCTGCCTGCTAATTGTACGCCTCTGATTCAACCAATGGACCAAAATGTAATGCAAACGAGAAAAAACTATTACAAAAAATAAATTTTACTTAATGCGATAAAGTCGAGAAGCAAATATTTCTGAAGCTTTAAAATAATTGAATATCAAAGACGTAGTTTTAACTGTTTCTGATGCTTGGAATGAAGTAGGTGAACGTGCCATTAAATCATCTTGGAAAAACTTGTATAGCCTACCATTACCGAAGATGATGAGACTTGAGAAGAAGAAGATGTGATACCATTACAAGAATTAATACAATTAGCAACAATTCCAAATTCAGGCTTAACACGCGAAGATGTTGAAGGTTGGTCTGTAGAGAACACTGAACTATATGAGCCACATTTAATTAATGACGAGCTTTTAAATGAATCCGTCGTTTTCAGTAATCCGTCCATGGTTGCGATTTTGTGGTGGCGGATTAGCGTGAGAGTACTGTACTATCAGAAAAACTGATAGAAGTCATTTCCACGAAAGAATTGAAACTCAATTATCCGTGTGAAGTGACCAATTGTATAGTAATTCTATTGATTTGAAAGAGTTCGATTTATCTATACAGTCGAAAGCTCTGGTTAATAATTTAGCTGGGTGCAGCTCTGATAGATCACATTAAAAAGAAGGCAAGTACAGCATCAGTAACGTTTGTTTGGATGTGATCTCCAAAATTATTTTGTTGTCAAAACCGTACCACACTTCTATTAATTTGTTTCGAACGATAAGATGACAGAAGATAAGACGAAAAAAATTAATCAGAAAGTTGAATGAACACTACCGTGGAACCAGACAAAAATCCATAATGGCCGAAACGTCGTTTCTTAGAAAAATACTTCTATACTCAAAAACCCTACTAATTTTTTTATAACACAATTTTTAAGGATCTTAGAGCATGAATCAGCGTTCCAGAAATACATATCAGGCTCAGTATAGAAACATTAGAAGGACTTCAAATACCTTTAACCCTGCTCTTCTAAAACCAATCAAATCTTGGTTCAGTTCTGCAAGAGGTTGATATATTTCGTTCTTCGAATTTGTCTGGGTATAATCCTCCAGATTGAGGTACTTTATTTTTTCTACAATCGTAGAATTTCTTTCCTGATTTGAGTGTTTTGGGAAAGCCAATTTTAATAATTCAAGTATCATTAAGCTCTTGACAGTTTGCATGTTTTTTGACTAAGTTTTGAAAAGAATTGTTAGAGCTCGACAAAAAAAAATTGAAGGACATCTTTTTTAATAATAATGGCTACATGTTGTTAATATTATTTGATGAATGAATAGACAGCTATTGTGTCCTCTTCTACTTGCTGCAGCATTTTCTGCTATATCATTTCCTTCCAACTGTCTCCCTCTTTCTATCTATCCATCTTCTTACCACTTTGTAAACATACTTCTTGTAGGACTTCCTCGTCATTTTTTCCAATATTTCCTTAAATTTATTTCATTTATTTAGCACCTTTTTTTATTTACACGATCAATACAGAAATTTATTTAACATAATAATTAAAAATTACAATAAATCTAACCAACATATTATTTCCTAGATGTGACCACGAGCACTACAACAACCACCACAACATCAGTACCAACCACAGCAAGTACAATAAGAACAACATTACTTCCGGTTAAAATCAAGAAATTCCCTAGCGTGCGACCATCGACGACCCCACGTCCACGAAAACTTCCCGAAAGTCTCAGGAACAAGATCTACCAAAAAGTGCCGGTTACATCCGCCGGACAAGCTGTTACAGAAGAATCGAAACCGATCGATTTAACACTTTTAAATATATGAGCCACATTTAACTGAGGATGAGCTTTTAAATGAATCCGTTGAACTGGAAAACTCATCAAACGAAAAAGTCAAAGGTTGCAAATTAAAATACATTAGCACTCTTGGATATAATCCGGGTTAACTTAAATTTTGAGAAGGTCTTCACTAGATCTCTTGGTGTGGAAGTAGAACACTAAACACTTCAACCCAAGAAACTCCAAAAAACTTTTTACTACTTTATTATGGCCTTGATAATGACAGTTTTGCTGTTGAAAGGCATCGAGTTTTTAGTAAATAGTTTTTTGGTGTTTTGTGGGTTGAAACGCTGTTTAGCGTTTTAAATATGGACACATCTGTAATGGTGTTTTAGTGTTTAAAAAATTTCATTTATGTTGCTGTACAATTTAATAATTTCAACTATAATGTCTGAAAATTTAGGGAGAGATCTTTTCAGTCCACTTAATCCCGGCTTGTATGTACTTGTATTTGATTCTGTTTCTTTGTGTAGAAGCGTTTTGTATTATTCATTCCAATGTGTTTGATCTTACTAACACACCAACTTCCTAATATAGCAACTTAGGATTTTGATTAAATAATCTTTATATTGCGAAAGTAAAAGTCTATTCTTTAGAAATCCTTTCTTTGGACAAGCCTGTTTCTATACCAATTTTGTCATTTTTTTCCCGATCAAGTTTACAGTTCACTCACAATCAGAAGCACTTTTTAGAATATAATGAAATAAGACTTCAAATCTAAAAGGTTTTTGCTCTGGAAGAAGCCAATCATAATGTAACTGGCATTACTTGTGTTAATAGCAGACGAAAACACGTGTGCCCACATATGAATCAATCTTAAATAAAGAAAAAATATATGTTTACATATATATATAGAGAGAGAGAGAGAGAAAAAGAGAGACTAGCTATGATTACATTTTTTAATATTATTTGACACATATTAGACGTCAATTTCTTCCACTAAAGAAGTATTTTCAACGAAAACATAATCAATTATATTCTGGAATGAATTGTTGTTTAATTAATTGTCGTTTTAACTTTGTTAAGTATGGATCATTTATGTACACAAACCTTTAAATGTTTACGGTGTATATATAATCGATAATCTGTTCATATTTTCTAATCAAAAATTTAACACGGCACTTTCTAGGTTCGACACCAAATAGAGAAGCAAATAATAATTTCATTAGATACACAAGGATCTTCATCGGGGCGATCCTTCACTTTCACTATATTTCGCCTCGGGTCAGCACACGAACTAACAGGTTAAAAAGGAAAAGTGCGAATTCATAAAATTCTTATTACAGATTCGGTTACCTAATTTAAATACCCCGTGCTGATTAAATAATAACTTGTTGAACATATAACATGATACTGGCCGAATTAATTGGATGTTTGCCGGTTTAATTGTCCGGAAATTGTTCAGGAAGAATTAGAGTGTTTGATTATTAAAAAATTAAATATGTGACTCTTTTAAGAAAGAACTCAATCACGTAGGATAATATCTAAAGCACATTCTAAATTTGCATCTAGATTAGTTCATGTTCAAGAATGTTAGAATACTCAGTATAGACAATAACCAACTACAGTAAATACCAAACACACCCAGCTATAGTATTTACACGTCACAATGACATTTCGTATAAATTGTTTTATTACTTATGTTACTCCTACCTCTAACTATTAAATTGAATTCTAATTTAATACTATCTTGATTTTCTAGGTCAATTAATATAAATATGTAGATAACAAAACATTACATATGATGAAACATGTCCTTAAATGACTAATTTAACAAAATAAGATAAAAAAAGGTTTTTTAATCTTGCTCTGCACATCAAGCCTCCGCAGCTTCTATCACCTCTTCGTTAGAAGAAAATTTACGACCTTTTAAACGTCTTTTTTTTCAGTTGAGGACAGACAGGATAGTCGGACAGAACAAGTCTATCGATTACAGCTTTGTTTCTGAATGGGTCATTTTCAAACCGAACACAGATCGAACAAGATGCTTTAACTTTTGGACACATTGAAATTGACCTTCCCGATCGGTGTGCCTCTTTAATTGAATAAAATAACTTTTCAGCAGAATGGAGCTCCATTAAAGCAATCTCTAGGTCTTGGAAACATTTTCCCGTCTCAACATTCTAATAATAAAATAAATTCGCGAAAGAAGGAACAAATCAACTATTTTAAATTAATAAAAGGTATTTATACAAGACTCGCTAAAAGTTGTATCATCCATGACTAATAAAATTCTTATGTTAATATCCCAGGTTTATTTACCAAACACAGACAACATACTTAACGTGCAACATCGCATACGAAATTCTCTTTCTTTCACCATAAAACATAAGCTTCGTACAGATTGTATGTATGTATGTATCACCTCAATAGATTTCGCTTACATAATGTTCTCTTTCTATTACCATGACGATATGCGTAATAACCAAGTACGCAATGAGAAGTAATGTTACAACTCGAGCGACGCAAGTTACTCGTTAAATTAAGTGCCGGGGCTAAATTTCTGTTACAGAAATTTAACAGCGTGACAAATATGTATGTATATACCGTTTATTCAACAATATATATGTACTATAGAGTCTAACATGTATATATACATTTATATATAATATAATAATAAAGGTAAATAAGAGACTATTCGCCTAAGGCGTGACCTTTCGATTTCTCGTTCACTTCACGTTCACTTTTAAAATCGACCAAGGTTGTTCTTCGGACGAAACAAGCGCTCCGTTATTTCAAAGCCGGTTTGGCATATAACTTAACGATGCCATTGTTCGGTGGTTGTTGCGCTTTGCAAGTCATATTTTGTATTCAGGTGTATGTGTATGCATATCATTCGGATGCGATCCAAAAATATGCTCTTTTATTTCGATAAAAATAAAGTTGAAAACAACTGATAAGCATCAATTACTAAAGAAATTTTAACGAGGTATGGAACACCTGAAATTCTTCATGATTAGAATTCGTATAATATTCATAAGGTATAGAATCAAACAATATCATTCACGTGCTTTAAAAACAACCAATAATGTACCACTATCACTAATCTTCCTATTGTAATCCTCTTCTTTCTCTTCTTGGAGCTTCCATTTCTTTCTCGGAGATTGAACTGATATTTTCGTCTTATTGATGCTTTTTGACTTATTTTTTATAGTAATTTTTTCCTCCATTTGTAAAGAAAACTCTCCAACACCTCTAGAGAGGTTATTACTTTTGCACCTAACTTTTTTTTTTTACATAATTAGGATGCACGATATATAGTAATGGTCTCTTTTTTAATATCTACAATAGCAGTAGAAGAGTCGAGTGCATAATGGAGATAAGTAACAAAATGTAAAAACGGAGATAACTCGTTTTAAAGTTTTAAAAAGTAATGTTAATTGTTCTATTTTACTTTTAGTTTGATGTTGTTTAAATTTTGCGAGTTATTAAACCAACATGATGCTTTTACTTCACCAATTATATAAAATTAGCCACGCCCAGAATTTTAGCAAAAAAGATTTTTTTCCTCAGAAAAAAATAAACACTATCGTTGACTTATTTAATGTAATTTATTTTAAACAAGCCTTGTCTTCTTGTTTGCCTATAATTCCGTTATAGTACCATCTATATGGTTCTTTGACATATTGAATTTGGGTTTTATATTTGCAACTTTTTCGGCAGATAACTCTCCAGTTTTTTGGTATAGGAGTGCTGTGTTTCTTTCATTATCTCTACATACTTCTTTATTTCTGATTAATAAAACAACAACAATTATAACTGATGACTTCAGAGGATTGATCTTCAAGCAGCGTGATCTAGAAATTTTTACTAAATCAGCAATATCACGTTTTATAAGATTTGTAAATTGCTATATTTTACTGGCATTGAAGTTACAGTATTATTGACTATTGTCAAGAAAGAAATAGGGTGTGCAATAATCAATGTTTCTAGAAAAGCAGATACCATTGGATAGTACAATGTTCGTCGAGCAGTCCCTCTTTATAAACGCCTTTTATGTTCTACAAGTAATGTATGACTTAAATAAATTGCATCCAAATCAAATCCAAAATATTTTAATTTGAGATGATATCGTTGGTCACCTTAACAAGAGCTGTAATGGTAGAATGTTCGTTATTATGTCAAGATAAATATTAATTTGTTTAACCATTGCTGTTCCCATGATATTTGAGAATAGAGGAAGAATGCTTATGGGACGCAAGTCCTTAAATTCTTCAGGATTATTTATTTTACATAATAAAAAAATGACGGCTTTTTTTCCAAATATCACCTTGTAAAAAGACATTATTAAACAGTTTCTAAGCATCTTAATAATCATGTTGTCCACACCAGCTGCATTAGTTTTAATATCAGAAACATACCAGAAAATGTCAGATGTGTCAATGAATTTAAAACCAAATTTATCATGCAGTTTCTTGATCTGGAAGCAAACCAAGGAGGATACAAAATGTTTGTTAATCTGATGTACATCATTCAAATGATCTGGGACATCATGATATTGCATGCGAATGATTGTCAAATCATGTATGGTTTGGCACAACTTTTGCCTGTTATTTTGTTGATAAATAAATTGTAAATAGACCTTTTTTCACTACGTATAGCGTTCGTTGTGTAATTTTTTATGAATTTATAATTATTCCAGTCTATCTGAGAAGATTTGATTAATAGTTTAATAATATCTGTTAACCATGGAGTTTTGGCTTTGAATAGTATCATTTAGAAATTGGTCTATTAAGTTTACATCATCACACTTTGTCGGTGGGTAAAGATTAGTCTGGAAAATAGGGTTATCATATCTACAATAGATGAAGCCACCTTAACGGCAAGGGCTGGGGAGGATACCCACAAGGAGAGGTACTCTCGCCTTTACTGTGGGCAAACCTAGTTGACGAACTGCTAGAGGAACTGTCAGGCAAAGGCTTTTACTGCCTCGGATATGCAGACGACCTGGTAATCATAGTGAAGAGGAAATTTGCAGGAGTGATTTCGGAACGAATGCAAATAGCCCTAAATACAGTGAACAATTGGTACAATCGAGAAAGGCTGTCAATTAATGCCATGGAGACACAGATTGTCACATTCACAAAAAAGAGAGACCTTAGGGAGCTCAAACCGGTAAGGCTAAGGGATACAGAAATCCCAATTGCTAAGGAAGCAAAATACTTGGGGGTTACCTTTGACCAAAAACTCACCTGGAACATACACATACAGAAGACATGCAATAAAACATCTATGGCCATTGGCAGATTGCGAAAATTATGTGGAAAAAACTGGGAATTAAACCCAAAAATGACCTTATGGTTAGGTATATACAAGGGTGATCAGACATATTATAACATATGGGTCAGTGGTGTGGTGGCCAAAGACCCAACATATGCATCACGTGGGCCATGAGAACTACTCCAACATCGGCTATGGAAGTCTTATTAAACCTACCACCTCTGGATATTTATATACAAAGAAAAGCAAGGTCTGCCACGTACAGGCTGATACAAAATCAAACACCCATCACACATGGGAGAATTTATCAAAAAGTTGATTAAAGAACTAAAAACCGGGGAGGAGAACGAGAACAACGGAAAAGCGGTTTTCCCGTTAAAGCCTCTCTTGAACTAGGGGTGACCCTAGCTTGGGTACTGGGACACGAAGGTATTAAAGGAAATGAGAAGGTTGATGCCCTGGCTAAAAAAGAAACGTCTAGGCCACTCATTGGACTTATATCATCGTGTGGAACCACGAAACGGGAAACAGCCAAGAGCATGGAGAACCGGTCGGAAAATAAAACCCTCCAATGGTAGAAAAGCTTTCCAGGACAGCAGCAGGCTAAAGAATTCATCATCGAATACATGCTTAAATACACTGATGACTTTCTAAACAAAGGCAGGAGAACGGTCAGGCTGATGGTTGTAGGCCTTTTAACAGGACATAACAAACTCAATAAGCATACTCCGAATTATTTGCGCAATAAATTAAGCTTTCGAACTTCCTTTTTAATATTACAACAAATTTACTTTTATTTTTAGAAAACGATACTGCCAACATATTTCGTTTAAACTAATAAAAAATTATTCTCACTAGAAATATTTCCAGTCTCCATATAATTAGCACGATTTTATATTATTTATAACAATACGTTTACATTGTCTTTAAAACGAAATCGAAGTTTTTCTACACAACACCTTGCGATTAAATAATACTCGATTTTATCTAGCACACTTTCTATCCAATACGAAATAAGTTTTTCGCAGTAAACGCCTCTTTATAATTACATTCGTAAATATATCTTTAAAAGTTAAAATATACAAATTTACGTTTTGTTTACGTATATGCTGGAGAAATTTCCATATTACATCGACTTTCATCGTGAATTTATGTAAAAATCTCGTCGAACAACACGTTTCCGCGTGTATTTAGAACTCTTGCTTCCTCATCAAGTATTACGGATTGTAATTCACGTAATTTAATAGCGTTGAAGATGCGAGGAATAAATAAAAAAAAAGTCGATAATGTCGCTGGTACATCCGTACCTATAAAGAAAATTACGCAATATATATCCATGAAAGTCATCTTCGGACTAACGAAAGTGCGAAATTTGATCCTGTCAGGTTCGCGAAAGGGTTAACGACACTTCTTCAGTACGACTCAAACATAACGTATACAGAGGAGAAGATGACATCCGTGTTAAAAATCCGTGACAATTTGTTTAAACCAAAACGATATATCGTAAAAATAAAACTTAACGATTGTCTCGCGAAGAAACGGAGGTGTAAAAAGAGTAAAAGGAGAATAAAACGCAGGTTGAATGGAAGGTCACCGTCTTTACAAACAGGCCCACCTCACGGTTATATCCAATATATTCCATACTATATGCATATATGTTTCATTGCTTGGAACGAGCAGATTGATTTTTTACGGTTCTCAAACTGTGATAAAATAAGACGAGAATAAGAATATCTTGTAGGTGTGGATGAAACGGGTTTTAAAACGTTCAATCGCAGTATACTTCAATTGATTGTATTGGATGAAGCTACTTTTAAAACTAGTTAGATATTGAATAATAATTAATCACTAATTGAAACTGGAGAGAATGTCTTATTTAAGTGCAAACAATCAAAACAGTTAACATCCGAAATAAACAATAAAATCTTGAACAATAGGCATCGCAAACAAGCGACGGGTATTTATAAAAGAAGCGGAAAACAATACCTAACGTTACTTTAAGTGCCTGCCTACGTACACACACACATATACATACATTTCTTCGGACAATCGAACAATAACAGCAAAACGAGAACTCGTCTGTACCGGCGGAAATGCAAGATTTGGTGAACGGACGACCTACAGAGTACGATTTAGTTGTGTCGATAGATAATTATGAAATATATTGGTTATAAATTTAATGATCGGCAATGACCAATGAGGCTGACGCATACAGTAGGTGTTGAATTATATCCGGTTGGAGAGAATTACTTAAAATGTTAAAAGTGAAGAGGTTAATTCCGTGATGTAATAACTACGTTATGTGTGTGTGTACAGATGTCGACATAAAAGCAGTTGTTCTGTTAACATAGGTAGCCACCTGTAGTATTAGTGAGTCATTGTGGGATAAAATTGAAATTGTGTATTTTCTAGAAGTAGGTATTGGAGGAATTCGTTTACGTCCTTGGTTGATCTTACACATTTTGTTAGAAAAATGAATCGTATCCTAATCTATTCTGGGTAAGCTTTACATCATGAGTGACATGTACGAGGATGTATTGATATTTTTTCCCGTCAAAAAGTCAAATCAAATTATGAAAATCGAAAACTTGGAATATTGAGCCATCATTAAGTATTTAAAAGGAGATTTAGGAGGATATGCTTAACCGCCTTCATGTGTAACCGTGAAGAATTGGATTGCAAGCTTCAAAAGACTGAAGATGAATTGAAGATGAACACCGATCGGGACCCACATTTGGAACTGACCAAACCGATAATTATTTAAACACACATTTTAGTTTTACCTTCCCTTCAGTATCAGATATAGATACCATCATTTCATCTTTAAAATCTACTTCCTGCGGTTCAGACAAAATCAATCTTAAAATGGTACAATATTGCTGCCCATTTCTCCATCCGGTGATTACACATTTAATAAATTCTTGTTTAATTGATGGTATATTTCCTTCTTGCTGGAAGAGCGCTTTGATTACTCCCCTTCCTAAAACATCTAATCCTAATACTTTCAGTGATCTTAGACCAATATCCATTCTTCCCTTGCTTTCAAAAATATTGGAGAAGGTAGTTGATAAGCAAATTCGTAATTATCTTGATGCTAATTCCATCCTTCCAAGTCAACAATCAGGGTTCCGCCCTGGATATAGTTGTGCCACAGTTTTGTCACATATTACAGACGAAATCTTTAAAGCTATGGATGAAAGTTTGGTAACGGTATTAGTTCTTCTTGATTACTCAAAGGCGTTTGATACTATCAATCACTCCCTCCTACTAGCTATTTTGCGTTTTGTTGGTTTTGATCAAAACTCTTTAAATTTCTTTCATTCCTATTTGGAGAACCGTGTACAACAGGTCCGTGTTAATGATAATGTGTCAAATCAGCTACGCGTTATATCTGGTGTTCCTCAGGGGAGTATTTTGGGTCCTCTATTATTTGCCATTTATAGCTCTAATATAACTAAATGTCTAAAATATTGTCAATTTCAACTCTATGCTGACGACACTCAACTCTTTTACTTATTCCATCCTTCAGATATTGTCACCGCTATTGCCAATATTAACTGTGATCGTCAATCACTTGTTACTGAATCTGAACGTCATTCTCTCTTCATCAATCCCAAAAAAATCTGCGGTGTTGGTCTTTGGGCGTACCAAACAAACACATTTGGTCTTGCCTCGGGTTAAGGTATTCATTAACAACGTAGTTCTTCCTCACTCAAATTGCTCTAGAAATCTTGGACTTTATCTTGATACTAAAATGCGATTCAGGGAGCACGTCTCCAATCTTATTCAAAGAGCTTTTTATAATCTTAAGATACTATACGGAAATAAAGATTGCTTAGATACTAATTTACGTAAAATGTTATGCGAGTCTCTAGTGCTTTCCCAATTTAATTTTTGTGACCATGTATACTTCCCTTGTCTTGACAGCGTTGATAAACTTCGGATACAACGAGTACAGAATGCTTGTTTAAGGTTTATTTATGGTATACGTCGGTATGATCGCGTTTCCCATGCACTAAAATGGGCTCATTGGCTTAATATCCGTGATAGAATTTCTTTTCATTCTATTATATTTTTCCATAAAATTATTTACTTTAAAAAACCTAGTTATTTATACCGCAAGATTGGTTTTCGAACAGATGTTCATAACGTTAATGTTAGGAGTAGGGACCTGCTGACACCTCCACAACATCAACTAGAATGTTTCAAAAGATCCTTCCGATACAACATTGTAAAATTATATAACTCTATTCCTACATTTCTTAAACGTTTATCTATTCCGTCATTCTGCCGTGGGTTAAAGGCAGCACTTTCTGTCCTTAGGTCGTGGATGAAAGCCTTGTCGAAAATTGTCAACTACTTCATACTAGTTCTCTGATATTTTATTTTCATTATTTCATGTTCTTTTTGTGTAATTTTATTGTATTATTTCCATGTTGCATGTGTGGCTCAAGAGGTGGAGCAGTCGTGTGATCACTCACTCGGCTGATCTTGAGCCTATTAGCTCAAATCTGTACCTACATGTATTTCTTCAGTTTTGATGTCTATATATTTTTGTACCTTTATATTTATATACATACTTATTTGTATTTTTTTTGTTGGGCTAATAAAACACTATTATTATTATTATTATTATTATTATTAAAACTAGGACAATCTCTCAAAATAAAGCATAAAAATTACTTGTTTTGCAATATTGGCACTAAGTACCTACATTGCAATGGTTTTATAGTTACCTATAATTTTTTATCTAAATTTAATTAGCAATAAACGTTTCCAAAAGGAAGCATATTGCGTTTAATTTTAAAAAACAATTTTAATAACTATGCTGAAAGTAACTACCGCGTGGAATGCTAATGTTAATTCTCGCGATCTAAATCAAATGTAGTGTTGCAAACTTAACCAAAAATTTGACAGTAGCTGTCAGTTTCAAGCATACATTTACAAACACCCGATACATACATATAATAAATGCCGAACCACGATTTTGAAGTCAAGAGAGACTGCACACTTGACACTTGGCACTTGAATGGGCCATCTCTGAATCTTAGAAGAATTACGAGAACTGGATAAGCTAAAAAATCATATGACACCAAGGTTCGACTTCGACACACACTTTGAACTGGTATCTAATTTATGACCGCCAAACAAGGAAGCACAACGGATCTAAATCAGGTATCCAAAATCGATTCAGGGGTAGACATATGTATCTATGGCCCGAGATGCAAGATTTCAGTGGGGCTTTGAGGCAGTCAGTCAACACTAAAAGCTTTAGAGGGCTGTACTTTTAAATCTGGCCCAAAGAATATCCCACAATTTTATTACACTGATATGGACAACAGAACATTGGGGGTGTGAGGGCAATGAAAGCGATCCATTGAAAATGAACACCGATTGCAAAGGCCTTGATTTGGAGCTTGATTCTTTCACACCATCGAATTGGACTAAATCGAATATCTAAGGCACTGAATGTGTCTATTACATAATTCAGGTCGATTTAGACATGAGAAAAATTTCTGCAAAATGAAGCATGCAAGGGTGAAAGCATCATTTTTGATTTGTGCTCGGTTTGAAATTGATGCAGACTTCTTAAGACATATTGTTACTATGGATGGAAAACTTGGGTACATTTCTACGACCCAGAAACAAGGCAACAATCAATGGAATGGAGACAAACTGGTTGGCTAAGCCTTAAGAAGTTTCATGTTCAAAATCTGCTATGAAAGTTCTTGTTTCAGTTTTTTTGGGATTGCCATAGAGTAATCATGATTGATTATCTAGATGAGAGTGGAACAATAACTGGGAATTATTATTCGACGTTACTAATCACTCTACGAGAAAAAATTATGAAGAGAACAAACAGAAAGTTGTCCAAAGGTGTTTTGTTTTTGCAGGAAAATACTTCTGCGCAGAAATCCCACGTTTCCATGCAAACAATTCGTGATTTAGAGTTCGTCCGACTATCATGTCATTTCCTCAACTGAAACAAAAGTTTAAAATGTCGTAAATTTTCTTCTAACGAAGAGGTGATAAAAGCTGTGGAGGCCTGGGGTTTGCACAGCACGATAAAAATGTCTTTTTGAATTTTTCAATACCTTCTCGTATAAGGTCGCTTGGGGTAATTGAGGATACTTATGTCAAGTTCGAAATACTTTGCGAGATGCCGATAAAATCTGATAAACTAACGCCACAAAATTTAGGAATAAGATCAAATTGACCTTCATGTTAATGTATAATATTTTGCTGAAGTATAGAAAATATAAAATTTCTACAATAATATATTTCTTTAATGATTCAGATGTGTCCTATTGCCCCATAAGAAGGGCTAAATGAAGAGACGCCATTATTTTACATTGTAAGTGAATGGATATCATTGTGGGTAAAGAAGGACAAAGGAAAAGAGAATTATCATAAATTACTAAAAATTGAAACAGCTCTATGGGTTTTATTTAATCATCAACAAAGTTTATCTAAAGTATTTAAAGTAACCCATAAACCTTAAACGAGAAAGTTTGTCTCAAATCTGAAACAAAAGAATTCTTGCTTGTCCATAGGGTAATCAAAATCAGCTCTAGTCATAATTTTGTTTTTTTAATTTTACTCCGTAAGCTGTATTACTTGTCTGGCTATCACTGCAACTCTTGCGGTGTAGTTTAGTGTGTGTAAGTTGTGTTTAAATGGCTTTGTGACAGCATCATATCGCCTTTCATGATGCCGCGCTGTTAATCACTTTGCTCCCAACAGCGAATGGCAAGTCGATCCGGGATTAAACTCTCTGAAAAAATGTCACCGTCTCTCCAGAGAATTGAACCCCGGCACCTATTGTCCTCTCACAACAATAGTCAGCCGCCTAACCACTGCGGCCATCGACCCGTTTTAAATTTTTTTAATTAGTTTTAATTAAATCAGCTATTATCAAGCGAAAGCCAGATACAGGCAATAAATTTAAAAAATTATAAACTAATATCATATTTTTCAAGAAAAAATCATATTCATGGAGGGGTTGCAATCTTTGTAAAGAATAATATAAAGGCGGTATCCAATGACCATGTTTTAAAATACTGTAAGGATTTAGACTTTGAGGTGTGTGCAGTTGAGTTGACCGCGTTGGGTACTGTGGTGTGTTGTGGCTACAGGTCCCCGGCGGGCGGTTTTGAGGATTTTTGTTGCCTCTTGACGGAATTTTTAGATACAATATCAATATCTAAAAAAATAGTTTTTGCGGGTGATTTTAATGTCAATTTTGCGGTGGTTTCTTTGGCTTCTTTGGAAATTCTAAATATTTTTAACAGTTTCGGTATGCACGAAATGATTACGGAGTACACGAGAGTGACGCCCATTTCAAAGACCAGAATCGACAATTTGTTTACTAACATTGAGAATTCACATTGTGAGGCACAAGTATTTGACCCATGCCTGTCAGATCGTGGAGGTTTGTTGTTCAAATGCAATCAATCAGAAACGCTACCTGTAGCAGGAGTTTCTAAAACAATAAATATTATAAACAATTTTAATATTGAAAACTACAAATTGTCCTTTTCCAATACGGACTGGTCTAATTTCCTTAACATGACAGAAGTTGACTCTATGGCTGAAACCCTATTAAATAAAATAATTACAAGCTGGCGGTTGTCTTTTCGCGAAAAGAAAATAAAATTCAAGGCAAATACTAAACAACCATATATAGTAAAAGCGCAAAGGACATGAAAGATAATTTAATGACGTTGCATAGCTTAAGTAAAACGAATTGTATTTTTGTTGAAATTTATAAAGAATACAAAAAAATATATAGACAGACCTTAAAAAATGATATTATGAACTATAACAGTAACTTGATATTGAATTCCAATAATGTTCAAAAAACCGCGTGGTCTATCATTAAATCAAACCAGGCCTCAGCTGCGGTCACTGAGGTTAGTGCGAACGAACTAAACGATTTTTTTGTTAATGTGGGGCAGAAACTGATTTTGAATCTAGGAGAAACAGCCGCGAGACATGAGGGCAGGACGAAGACAGCGTCCATGTATCTAGAACCAGTAAGCGAGGCAGAGATCATAAACTACATAAATACTCTAAGTAGTACTAAGTCGAGAGATTTTTTTAATTTAAACAGTAATTCATTAAAACTAGCCAAAACAGAACTTTCACCATACATAACACATTTAATTAATTGTTGTTTTAGCGAGAGTGTCTTTCCCGCATGCCTAAAAAAGTCTAGGGTTGTGCCAATATTTAAGAGTGGAATTAGGAGTGCTCCAGAAAACTATAGACCAATATCATTAGAGCCAGTACTTTCAAAAATCATTGAATTAGCCTTCAAAACCAGACTGATGAATTATTTAGAGGGGGAAAACGTTTTACAGGCATGCCAGCATGGGTATAGACAAAATAGGTCCACTAAAACGGCTTTGTTAGACCTGATAATACATATTTCAAATGAACTAGAAAAGGGAAATATAGTAGCGGCACAGTTTCTAGATCTTAGCAAAGCTTTTGACAGCGTTTCACATGACCTGCTGCTACTTAAGCTTGAGAAAATTGGTATTCGGGGGAGAGCTTTTTCTTTTGTGAAAAGCTATATATCGGGAAGATCACAGATGGTTGACTGTGGGGATGAAAGATCGTCTATGCGACCTGTTGACTATGGAGTACCTCAGGGTTCCATTTTGGGGCCAATACTATTCACTTTATACATTAACGACATGAGCGATTGTGTGTTTTCTAAACACATAACCTATGCGGACGACACATGTATTTTATCATCTGACAAATGTTCGGACGTTTTGAAAGAGCTGTCACGGGTGGCACTATCGGAGGCTGAGGCCTATTTTTCAAGTACAAAGCTCACTTTAAATTCAGAAAAAACAAAATCTCTACTCTTTACTTTAAATCCCAACATAGACCTTAGCTCAAACATGCCAATCAAATATTTAGGTATAATGTTGGATGGTAGATTAACATGGGAGGCACATATTAGTAACATAACAAAGAGACTCTCCAGTTGTATATATTTACTAAAACATTTAGCGGAGACAGTCACGAAAGAAGTTTTGTTATTAGCATATTATGGTCTTTTCCATAGTGTTATGTGTTACGGTATTTTATTATGGGGGGGATCTGCGCATATGAATAGGGTCTTAATTTTGCAAAAGCGCGCAGTTAGGATTTTGAATAATGTTTCCTCTCGAGAGACGTGTAGATCACTTTTTAAGGATACGTGCATATTGACGTGCGTGAGTCAATACATTTATGAGTGCATTATGTATGCTTACTCGAATAGACAAGAGTTCAGTGTACAGAGCAAGTATGACACCCGCTGGAGACCGGTGCCCGCAACATTTTTTCGTTTGACCAAGAATCTGAGGTCCTTCAGATTTAATTCCATTAAATTTTACAATAAAATACCAAATGAGTGGAAAACATTAGCACACGGGGATTTTGAACGTACGGTAAAGAAATTTTTGAAGGGGAGGGTATTTTATGACATCCAAGAGTTTGTTGACTGCTCAGTTTGAGTTGTAATCAATACCATATAATATGTTGTGCTGTGTTATTATGTATTACGTTTTTACCTGTATATGTATTTTGTAATTTACTTTTCTTTGTACGAATGACGAGTGTACACGGTCGAAAGCTGTCACACACAATAAAGATCTTATCTTATCTTATCTTATTTGATTTTCGATATCTTTGTCTAACGCAGATGGTCTACCTTGGCCTAATATTTGTAGAGATGACTTTCTCCCAGTAATCCTATGATTAATAACATTCTTGGGAACACCGTAATGTGCTGCCGCATCGCGATATGAATGATTATGGTTCATTACATCCCTGACACCAACTTGAACGTCATCAGTACTGTACATTCTCGGTGGCAGTTTTTCAGTAATATATTTTTTTTAAATTTTGTTTTTATATTTTTCTGACTTTATTTTACAAGTTATCGAAAAATAAAGTTCTTCATTGGCACTTTTATAGCTCTATAAGACTGTATTTTTATATTTTTTGTTCGACGTTTCGTTCTTGAGAAACCATCATCAATTTCTTTTTTTATATGGACGGAGAAAAAGTACATACTGTATCGGATGGCATTTTTCGCTACGAATTCAACGATGTATCACACATTATACATATTTTGGAAATTACTTTTTGGCCTGATAAAAAAGTAAATTTATTTATCTTTAGATTCTTACGTTTTTCTAAATATCTCAAAAACTAAACAACTTAATTGAATTAAATAAACACCAATGTTATATTTATAAAGTCTTATGGTACTTTGAGTCAGTACTAAAGCACATCACTGTACATATTTGTCACACCACTTCTACATATATCTTAAACTTAATTTTTCGAAGATTGTATACACTACACGATTAAGTAGTGATCAAATATACCATGACTAACGGTAAAACTGTTGCAATTTCAGTTATCCGGGATTTTATTATATCCTTTGTGAGTCAAGAGAGACCGCTTCGACTGATGATTATTACACGCGGTTCGCATTGATGCAAGTCAGTCGTAATTTGATGTGTGTTGCATGTGAAACATTCCGACATGAATTGTTTACACAATAAAAAAAAGCTCTAATAAGCTGCTGCGATTACACAAAAGATAATAAAATAAAATTATATTATTCTATTTCGTAATAATATACCTAATTAATTCACACATTTGTTTTAAATTCATTTACAGCGCGGAAACATTCACTCCAAAACTCAAAATTATTATCCTTTGTGCGACTCTATAAATCTGAAGAAAGAGAAAAAGTTTACGTGCTCTATAAATAGCAGTAATAGCAGTACAGGTGCTATAGAGCTACGGTACTTCATAATAATTACGGGTTCGATTTATAACCGGTTGGTATGACTCGAATCGCCGTTGTGTCCTTATCTTTTTTTAGTACGGTACTATAGACATAATAAGTGAATCATAACTAAAATAATACAAGATGAATCTAATAATTGATGATGATAAGTTTGTGTGAAAGTTATACAGGAATGCATGCATGAACTGTAATTATTACCGTTCAATTGAAGTAATCATTTCGATAAGAATTAAAAAAGAATTCCTATTCCTTGTTGACATATATGGAAAGTAAATGAAGAACAAACGTGTCCCACTTTCTTGTTTGAAATGTACGATATTTTAATGAGATAGCTAATTTAGTCTGCTTAATTAGTTTAATGAAAGAGATCGAATAGAATGTAATTTATTAGTGTTTATTACCAGTATTCACGTGCAATAAATTCTGAATGAATGCTGTATTTCTCTTTCATTTAGTTTGTGATGATTAAATAGTTACAGATAAGAGCAAAAAGAAATTGTTAAAAATGACGAGCAAACTATTGAATGAAATTATAAAAACAAATAATGAAAAAATACAAAAAAACATATTTATACAACAACGAAAATTACGTCATGAGTTATCTAACCTACTTCGACAATAACAAGCGATAAAAGTTCGAATAAGCAAGACTACATTATTAGCAAATCAGACTGACAATTACCAAGACAGTGCTTTTATCAAGAAATTATTTTTCCGACTCAGATGTGGTGAGAATGGTCATTGTTGATCATCCATTCCTAAGATACTGATAAAAAAACACACACACAAGAAGGAACTAAAGGCTCTGCTTGATCTAGCCATATTTAATAATAATAATAATAATAATAATAATAATAAATGGCCTTTATCTAACCGTTCTTCTCAACCCTTACAAAACAGAAAATTAAAATAATAATAATAATAAATGTACTACAGAGTACACAGGTAGAAAAGAAAACGGAAAAAATCAAGAGGCGAGGATTCAGACAAACAATTCAAAGAATTGTTCCCTGCTCTACCACCTAAACCTCTACAAAAGTATGAACTAAAATAGGAAGCAAAAAATACCTAATATTAGAAACCTAGATCTAAATTCTGCATGAAATAAGACAGAAAAAAGAGAAAAGAAAATAATAATAATAATAAATAAATAGCAAACTGTGGCGCTATTGCTTCGCAAACAACAACTCCCTGGCAGCACGTCTGAACACAGAAGGTGAGGCAACCTTCAAGGATGACGGTAACGGATTAAAGAGCTTATAAATGGAAAAACTGAAACTTCTCTCAAGAGGCCTGATGACGTTCCTGCGCCTAATATTTATATTATATAAGTACGGAGGAGTTTTGAAAAGAATAATCTCTAATAATCACTGCAACAACATTCGATTTCCCATGTTCAACCAAGAGAGGTTATTTAACTTACGAGAGACATGGTCATACCTTCTTGGAGGTGATCAAACCGATAATGATTTAAACAAAAAACTAGGGCAAGTTCTCAAAATGAAGCATAAAAATTGTTTGTTATGGAACATTAGCACTATAAGAACATTATAAATACTGAACCACAACATTCAATTCAGAAGACTTGGCAGTTGAATAGGCCATCTCCGAATCTTAGAAGAATGGAAGTCTAACCGATTTAAATCAGGGATCCAAAACCGATTCAGGGATGGGCATAGGTATCTACGAACCGAGATGCAAGATTTCAATGACGCTCTGAGACAGTTGGTCAGCACTAAAGGCTTTAGATGACTGTACCTTTAAGTCTGCCCCAAATAACATCCCAACACTTATACTGATGTGAACACCAGGTCACTCGGAGGGGGGAGGGGAGGTGAGAGCAACGAAACTACAACCATTCTGTAATCTCACCAAAGCCCATCGCCAAAAGCTCTAGGGGCATGTACTTTTGAGTCAAGGGACCCTCAAAACTCTGCTCCAAAGGAACACAGTTACATTGATGTCGGTACAAGAGCAATGAGAGTGCGAAGAGAATGAGATTGCCAATGGTCCTGAAAAGAAAGGCTTGGAATCTTGATTTATTGGACTAGAGTCGTTTTGTGGCCTAACCAAAAGCCACATAAGAGGTTTTCTTCAACAGTGGGAGACTAATCAAAAAATTTCCTAAGATAATCAAAAAAGTTCTATCTCTGCTGTAACTCAACAGAAGAAACTTCAGCACCTTGACACCTTTACTCACTGGCCACCCTCCGAGGTATCACTTAAAAAAGATGTGCAAAATCGACTGTAATAAATGCCGATTCGGTTCGAAGCATATTGAGACGACTAAACACATTATGTGCAATTGGGAGGCGGTGGCCGTAAGTCTTCTTATAACCTGATCTAATGAGAGGAAACTTTCAACACACATTAACTTCAGAAGTAGCTCTACCTTTGAGTGCATCATAACAGAACTTGGAAAAAATTTGTTATTCATTCAGACAGATCTATTTGATATCTGATCAATCCGAGTTCAGAAAACAACGATAAACATGGAAAGGCCGGAAAGAATAAAGTGAGGAGGTGGAAAGCAAGTGAGCCAAAACAATTAGAAAATAATTTGAAAAAGAAATGGTGGATTGAATCAAGACAACGTGAAGCAATAAGTGGTGACATCTACAGATGTAAATGGAGTAACAAAATTACAGAAGAAACAACATTTTCAATTGCAAAACTTTTTGGAAATTCGATACTGTCATTAATTAATGTTTTGTTTTGTTTAAACTATACTGGAAAAGTTATTTTTACGCTGATGCTTTTTTCCCACACTTCTGATCTACTTTCATTGCTTATAGTTACTGAAGTCAAAACTTTTGGACTTGGATTTAGATACCTAATAATAAATTAAAATTTATTTACATGAATCGAAGCCCTATTCATTTTAAAGGTTGCAATACATCTAGCTAAAGAATTCGATACATTATATAACCTACAACAATCACTGTTATTTTTTATATAATTCTGTATGCGTACATATATATATATATATATATATATAAAATGTAAGTATATAATTATTGCAGATATGACTTACATAATATTGAAAGCAATAATCTCCCAATAATGTATTTAATATATTTCATAAGTGGTGATTGTACTGTAAATATCACAATGACTTAATTATCCACTCTAATGACTTCAATTTGAAGTCAACTAGATCTACGTACTTATTACAAAGTAAAAGTAGAATAAATATCGTTAATTACAAGTCGAAATTACTACGTATAGGACGCAAAACTAAATAAATTGGTTTTGATGGTTTCAAAATTTCGCAGTTTATTCACCTTGCAAAAAAACACATCCAATCAAACGCGTTTGAATTATGAGATGCAAATGAGTTACTTATAAATACATCCTTGACATTTAGTTCAGATCTGATCTAACTGGTTATATAGGTAGACGTAAGTAAATTAATGAAACAATACTGAAAAATATGAAGACCTAAAATTAAATTAGTTTATTTTTTATTTTTTGCAAAATTACCGTCTTTCCTTTATTCAATACAAGTAGCTACAACAACACACCTTTAATGTATGTATATATGTAAATAGCCTTGAAACCCGTAGATCTTGTGCAGCGCAGAAAAGTATATTTAATTCTCCGAGGTGTGTCGAATATTTTCTTCATTGCACAAGAAGTGAGTATGTTAAATTAAAGGAAAGGACGACAATATCTACATATGTATATTGTTGTATAATTTAATAACTGCAATAGCAAGTTGTGGAATTATGTTTTAGTCAAATTATAATTTTTGAAACTAGGTTAATTTGATTGTTCTAGTTCCCACAACTATTATATTCTAATATACTTGTAGAGGATAAGAAGATTAGTTCTGTGTTTAAATTCTTATAATCTTGCAAACACAATATAGATACAGAAAATAAAAAGAAACCGAATTGGCAGCGATAATTAATAAATATTAAATAAAATAAATACTTGTATAGCAATGTAATAAAAGAGCTGTACATTCTATTGCAAAATTAGGATATGTCAAAATGTATCCTTTTCATTTGCAACTAAATTAACAAAGATAATAAATCTGACTTTTTAATAGAAATATTCATTAATCTTACTAACAAGAACTAACAGACAGGATTTTGCAACGATTTATGCTGGAAATGCATGAAATTATTTTAAAGAATTCATGGCGATTAAGAACTTATTTATACAGGAAGAACGTCAGATACGCAGAGGGGATCAAAATAGCAATATATTTTAAGCAAAAGGAGATTATCATTTCGATGCAAAAAGCAAGAAAAAAAGTATGCAGTATTATTTATTGAGATATAAATGTTTAAAGTTTCGTTTTTCAGCGCCTTTATGAAAATGCGGCCAAATATTGAAGTACAATATTGAAGTACTGACCTCAGATAGTTTCCATAGGGTATTTTTTTGTGTTGGCTTGATTGCAATTTTTTTTCAGTTATTGGCCACCATGAAAATATATCTGACGTGACAATCTACGATGACAATCATGACATTATTTATCTAATTTTCGACCAGTTCTGAAGTAACTTTCGATTACAAACTTTTTGCGTTGTAACTCCAACATGTTGAATAGTAGATTTGTAGATTTATAGATTTGTAGATTTGAAATGCCCTCTTGCGTGAGCTGTAAGCTGCTGGAGTATGCCCGCTCCTAAAGCTCCCCATCCAGTCTAAGAGCTTTGATAAACTGCATTAGCTGTGATGGTTTCAGAGAAGGTATATCTTCTTCGTCTATAACGTCTTTACCGAGATGATTGGCTCGGGTTTCTGTGATGATGGCGGTGCAGTAAGATGTCAGGTGTTCCGGATTTTCATCCTCAGCCCCGCAGAACCTGCAGTCGCTATTCTGTTTCAGACCTATCCTTGCCATGTGTTCACCAAGGTGACAGTGCCCTGTAAGGAACCGTGTGAGAAAGCGCAATCTATTCCTGCTAAATTCCAGCAAAGTTTTTGGCTCTATGCTTATTGTAGCTTCCAAGGAAGATCTTGGATTGTCTCAGACCAGGAAGATTCTCCCAGAGGGATGCTCTGAGCCTCTCTTCCCGATCTTTAAGTTATTTTTTGTAGGTGCTCGTTCCTATACCACAGAACGATTCAGGTCCCACAAACGGAGTTGTTGTTGCCTTTCTTGCTAATGAATGAGCTTCTTCGTTGCCTCTGATTCCAGTGTATCCTGGTACCCAGTATAGTGCAACTTTATTTTTCTTGCCCAGGTTGTTTAATCTATCAAGACATTCCCAGACTAATTTCGAGCTGATCGTGTTAGAGCTCAGCGCCATTAGGGCTGCTTGACTGTCGGAGAAAATTGCAATGCTCTGCTTCCGATAGTTCCTGTCAAGGTTCAGTTGAGCACATCTTCCAATGGCATTGATCTCCGCTTGGAAGACGCTGGGGTATGTCCCCATTGGCTCGAAATATTTGGTTCCTGGCCCAAATATGCCTGCACCTGTTCCTTTATCGGTTTTAGAACCGTCCACATACCACTTGATAGTGTTTTCTTTTAGGGAGTACGTGGAGTGTTCTCCTACCCACTCTCTTTTATTGCTTAGCTTGGCGAGGAAATTCCTTTCAAAGCTATATTCCTTGACCATTTCATCATTCGGTAGGCTTAGAAGTGGGGAGAGCCCGGCTTGAGATGTCCATGCTCTCTGGTGCGGAGTCTCGCCCCTTCCAGTCCCCGCCCTGGTCAGTCTGTGCATAGCCGCAAGCGCCGCTCCCTCCACCACTATGTGTAAGGGGGAGAGGTCTAAAATAACCTCTAGGGCCGCAGTTGGGCATGTTCTCATAGCTTCGGTGATGCATACACATGCCAGCCGTTGCAATTTGTCAAGGGTATTCCTGATTGTAACTTTAGTGACCTTCTGGAACCAGGTTATTGCCCCGTACGTTACCATAGGTCTTACTATACTGACGTACAGCCATCGTAGTATGTTGAATAAATAATCAAATTGAAGCTCCTCTAATTTCGGTTTATCACTGACATCTGTCACAATTTGAAGTATCTTATCTTATCTTCAAATATGTCAAAAATTTGACAGGATGAAAGTCATTAATAGAGATTCACTTAAGTAATTCTAACCTAAAAATGTTGCAGCGTTGCCAAACTAAATATTTACTTCAAACATTTATAGCCACTCGGTAGCTAGCAGTATAGCTAACCTACCACAGTGTCCCCAACTGTTAATAATAAAATATTAGTTTTAGACTAGTGACGTCAAAAAGGGGGAATTTAATGTTCCTTTTGAAATTGTGAAAAATTTTAATCGAACAGTTTTGTGAAACGACATAACATAGAAATAAAATTTTCGGATTAATAGATACCTAAGCTATTGCCTATATAGTTCACCATGGTATTATCACATTTTGATTTGTCATCATTTACTGCAACTATTACATCAGCGATTCAGTAAAGATCATCAAATGAAATTAGATGAGATAGCTCGTGAAACAAACATTTCAACTAAACAAGTATACAATTTATTTAATTAAAAGTTCAATTATTAATTTAACCATCAGCTCTTGAAGCAAAACATCCGATGTATGTCCAAAGATGAGCTTGTCAAGTACTTCCAGGTAATAAAATGTAGTGTTTCCGTTTTGTTTTCCAATCAGTTTACACTAAAGATGGCAAAATAACTCTTGAGACAGCGACAGAAAGTTTGATTTGATAATATCATCACAAAATATTCAAAAAGATGTTACTATTAGATAACACACTAAGTCATCCTCCAGAGTAATAACTGAGAAGCAAGAACGGATCAATTTTTGTAGTGTACATACTGCCCAACGTAATTCAAAAAGCAAAAGAATGTTCGACTATCTTCAAACTTAATTTCGTCGGATTTTTTTCGGCCAGATGCCAATGAAAATACTGTCAAAAGAATGGAGTTATCCTGGAAAAGCAGCCCACAAGAAAGCAAAAGGGATCTCAAAGGTGTAACCGTTATTTATTATTTAAAAAAAGGCAAAAACGATAATAGATTTATATTATGCTGATTGTCTGACACATTGCTCTAGATCTGCCTAGCAGTGACTTAGTCTTATTTCCAAATTGAAAAAAAACAGCTCAATGAAAAGAGATTTGGGCCAAATAAAGAGGTGATATCCAGAACAGATGCATATTTTGCAGAATTGCCGAAAGATTAGTACTTACCTATATATATTTATGTAGATGGTTAAAAACAAATGAAAATTTGCATTGATGATAAAATGGAAGCAAGATTTGACAGCATGGACGGAATCATAGCAAGGGAAAAGGGTCCAATGTTTATCAACGTATCAATTTCCTTCATTACTCAAAAAAACTTTGGATGACCTTGAACCCACCATTTCTCAAAATTTAAAATCCGGTTTTAGGAAAGCGAGAATTTATCCAATTAACAAAGATGAAATTTTAAATCGTTTTCCCTATCAGGATCGCACTGCTGTTGATAACTAGTTTCATAGGGGAGCTATTCCTGGCAAGACATAAGGAGCAACAAATTATCTGTCCTACCCGGCCGGAGTACCTATTAATCCTGATAACATTGAATGTTTCCGTGTGCAAATTCCAGACAAATTAGAATCAAAACCTCCTCGTAAGATGGGAAAACGGAAACAAAGAGTTGATTCCTCTGATTATTCATTAGGTATCAGTAGAAGACGGCAATTTTAGTTTTGCTTCATCTGGTAGAAGTATGGAATCATTTTGTTCCTTGGAAAATTTAGGGGAATTTTGAAAGTCAAATGGACGAACCTATTGCGTCAACTAGTGTAAAAGATGAAACCCCCGTAGAAGAATCATTAAATCGAGCTTTGCAGCAACCAAATTCAAATGATATTGTTCAACAAATCAAAACAAATCAGGAGATTATGTTGTCGTAGTATATGATGACCAGCGGTATCCTGAAAGAGTCATTACTGTCACTGATGATGGAGCAGTTGTTGACTGCATGAAAAAAGGCAGTAAATGTTGGAGATGGCCCACAATTACAGATGTTCTATTTTATAAGGCGTCTGACATAAGAATGAAGATTCCTTACCCCAAAAAGGTCCGAAAAGGCTTTTTACTCGTGCTTGAACTTTATCGTTAGTCTCTATTAATCAAATAATTGTAATTTTGTAAGTATCATAAAATTTAATAAAACTATGAATGTTTCTAAGTGGGTATAATGTGTCATAATTATACCTAATCTGTCTCCTTCTTTAGCCCAATAACGTTTATAATAGATACTATATAAATAGGCAAAATATAATCTGAGCCAAAGTAACCTAAACTGGCGTGGAAAATATTGTCCCAAATTTCAAGATGTCATGGTTCGAATCGTTTTCTAAAAATTGATCATCTATTTATTCTAGTGTCTTTTGCAAGGATTAAGTAGGCTATGGGCTTTATGTTAGATTTTTTTTTGTTGACAAAACACTATAGAAATTAAGCCCTGTTTTATTGAAAATATTAACAGTGGGCTAAAGTAACCCTGTTTTACAGTACCTACAAGTAGAACGACTAGTCTTATTTTTTATACATACATATCTGTATCAACTTGCCTTTGGACGGTGTACCATCTAGTACCTACCGCCTACCACCCAAACATGCTATTGAGCCTTTGAACAGCAGAACAAGTCCACTCGAACTCGATTCTGTTCTAAGTGAAATATCGATTCATATCGTGATTTAAAAGCCTCTATATTTTGTTGAATTTATTGAATATATTCAACTACATCTAACATGACAGTCTTCATTGTTAATCATCACTAAAATTTCAAGATGTTTTGCTTCAATATGCGCTTCAACTCCCTTGAATATGCCATCTTCTCATCTCGATAAAATGAATCATAAAGAATTATATCATGATTATCTACTGGAAGACAAAAGAATACGACAGCGTTAAGTTAGGACTTTTCTAAAGTAACTGCTTGGAATTTTGTTGCACCAACAGAAGTACCATAAACCTGGACTACAAATGATTTAGGTCTTATATATATATATTTGGAGAAAATCTGATGAGACCAAAAAGATCGATACTATATGATCAGTTTCTAATGCTTGACCTTTTTTCGTTGCACTCGTTTGTAAGGCGATTCCAATAATATACCATAAACACAGATATTACAGATATTTCTTGGTTATTGTGGCATATCTTGACGTTTTCAATATTTCATAGTAGGTAAGCTCGAAAACTATCAAAATAACCTTTGAAATCATATAGTTCCACCGGTTTACAATATGTCCAGTAGAAGCCCTGATTGCTGACAGAAAAAAAAACCACAGATACTGTTCTGTTACAACGAGAAATAACCTAAAAAAACCTACTAGACATCGACAATGTCCAAAACAATGAAAAAAAAGTGAAACTTCGACGTTTCGAGAGAAAAATCTTCAGATCTTTAACCTTTTTCACGACCACCTAAATATTAATTATCTAATAGATACCGAAAAAAAAACAATTGTCGAAGTTAAAGAGATCTACAATGCCAGCGATTTTGTTCAAGAAATCAAGTTACAGTGACTATAGAATGGGTCGAGCACATTCATAGGCTTGCATAGGACATCTGGTCAGATCTAACAACAATGGGAGCGACCCAACTCTTATAGACGATCGAGTGGTGCAAGAGCCAGCCCAAGAGCCACCCCAAGAAGAAGTCGCCAAATAATCTAAACCGATCCAAGATCACTATGCCAAATTTTAATTTAATGGTAATTGGCAAGCTTCCAGGTATGCAAAATAGAACTGTCCACAAAATTAGACAATCTTCTGTCTAATACATCAAAGGATGTAGAAGCAGCCAAACTCCATATAGATATTCCGCCATGTTTTTATATTGTGAAACGTTAACTTAAAAGTTAGATTTGTCCGAATGGTGCAGTCAGACAAGACCCACCCCAAGAAGAAGTCGTCAAATAGTCTAAGATCACTACGCCAAATTTTAATTTAATGGTAATTGGTTGGCAGGCTTTGAGGTATGCAAAATAGAACTGTCCACAAAATTAGACAATCTTCTGTCTAATATATCAAACGATATAGAAGCAGCCAAACTCAATATAGATATTCCTCCATGTCTTTATATTGTGAAACGTTAACATAAAAGTTAGATTTGTCCGAGTGGTGCTGTCAGACAAGACCCACCCCAAGAAGAAGTTGTCAAATAGTCTAAACTGCTCCAAGATCACTATGCCAAATTTTACTTTAATGGTAATTGGCAAGCTTTGAGGTATGCAAAATAGAACTGTCCACGAAATTAGACAATCTTCTGTCTAATACATCAAAGGATGTAGAAGCAGCCAAACTCCATATAGATATTCCTCCATGTCTTTATATTGTGAAACGTTAACTTAAAAATTAGATTTGTCCGAGTGGTGGAGTCAGACAAGACCCACCCCAAGAAGAATTCGTCAAATAGTCTAAACCAATCCAAGATCACTATGCCAAATTTTACTTTAATGGTAATTGGCAGGCTTCGAGGTACCTATGCAAAATAGAACTGTCCATAAAATTAGACAATCTTCTGTCTAATAAATCAAAGGATCAAAGGATCGAAGGACATGCTTGATCCTAGGACATTGTGTATCCAGAATCCAAAGGATAAAACGCCAATTAGAATGTAGATATTCCTCCATGTCTTTATAATGTGAAACGTTAACTTAAAAGTTAGATTTGTCGGGTCTATGAACTTTTTATTTCAGTACAAACCATGTCATGCATCAGGTACTTATTTAAGGAATTTTTTATCTGGACAGCGACATTTTTCACCTTTCTGCCACTCTTAGGTAGGTATGCGTTGCAAAGAACAAAAGAAACACCGTATCAGGTTTAAAACCGCAACCACTCAACAAATCATACAGTCCCATAACCGCTAATTGACAAAAGAGACAAGTAAAGTTAAATCTGAATTATAATTTCGTTGCATCTATTTTTGCGCTTCCACCAAAACATTTTAATTTGCAAGGAAAATATTAAATTTCCGATAGGAACCCTACATTTATCCAAATAGGTACATAAATAAATTTACCTACCTTGCGTATCAACATGCAGGACAGATATTCCAAGTAATATTCCTATTTTGAGTACCCACGAAGTATCTTTCGTCCAGTCCATTCTTATAATTCAAATTTTTTCGCAAAGTAATTTTGAACGCGATTTAAAACACTACACTAGGTCTATAAAAACACATCAGTGACAGATTGTTTCGAATAGTCTCTTTTATACATTATCACCTGTATACTATCATTAAAGATAACATCGAAAATATTACCATAATTTTCAAAAATTATCCTTTTCGCTTTTCATAATCACAAAATAATCACTTGTTTAAATAAATCTTAACGCAAAACATACAAATCTAACACTTCTATCTGAAGTGTTAAGTTATTTCTGTTGTGGTGTCGCAACTATATTCTATCTAATCCAATAACGTTATAGTAGACTGCCGATGGCCACGGCATGCTTTAGAAAGTGAAAACTCTCTTACATGAGAGAGGTACGTTACGAACGGTCTTATGTCCACTAGTTAACTGCAGAACGTGCGAACACCTCGTCTGATAGAACGACGGTGTGTGTACACAGGCGTATATTGAGGCGGTCGTGAACTGAATATTGCGTTGGAGCTGGGATATTGCGGAGGTCTCTCATACATATATTCCGTGTTCGCGGCTTGCCGTTCTTGTCGTTGCGAAAGAATTGTCGAATTGAAAAAGTAACACAGAGTTACCGTGATGTAGATACCCCTACGCTCCTGTAGATATGCGAACTGTAAATACATATTATATATTCCTACTGTGAATGGCCCACGCCATACAAACGGTTTCCTAATTGTTTATGAGTCGGCAGTTTTATTATTTTTAGTTTTGAATATATTTATACTTGATTTTATGGCTTCCAGTTGTCGAGTATTGCTGTCATCGATTTGTTGGGTTATTTTGTTCGTTTTAGTTTTATATTCCTTTGTGTCTTTTCTTGTAGGTACATACATTTACTTGCTTGTGTTAGGATCTGAATTGTAAAAATGTTGTAGGTACCTAATTTACAAGAGAATTTACCTATACCAGGAAGTACGAGGGAGTGTTTTTATATTCGTGGAATGGGGGTTAAGGGGTTGAAATAAAAAAACCAAATTATTTTTCTTTTTCAATATAAGTATTCACCTGCAAGACGGATACATTTTTCACATCTTTCAATTAATTTATTTATACCCTCATAAAAAAATGATTTCTCTTTATCTGCAAAATACGCCGAAACTGCCTCCTTGACTTCATCATCGGCAGTAAATTTTTTACCCCGGGTAGGGTGGGTGATTCACAATTTCGAAGCCCACCGTATGCAGGGCAGCTAACGCAACGCGGCTCTTGTGGACGGGCGCGTTGTCGTGCAAAAGCAGCACACCTTTCGTCAATTTTCCCCGTCTTTTCTCTTTAATGGCTTCTTTTAGTCGCTCTAATATTGAAGCGTAATATTCTCCGGTTATAGAAACACCTTTATCTTTATAATCAATCAACAATATTCCTTCCGAGTCCCAAAATACCGTTGCCATGAGTTTCCCGGCTGATTGTGACACTTTAAATTTCTTGGGAAGTGCTGTGCCCTTTTTATGCCACTGTATGGAGTCTTGTTTGGACTCAGGTTCATAATGATGAACCCAAGTTTAGTCTCCAGTAACAATTCGATTCAATAGGTACACCATCCTTGTCTTCATTACAGAGGTCCAAAAATGCACGCGAACACTATTTTTTCCATATTTCACTTTTCACTCCTGATTATGTTACTTGGTTGACGATAGCTCAAAGACTAACTGTCTATATAATAACAATGAAACTTCGTATTTATACTAATTATGAGTCGCTGCGCAGGCCACGCCCTCAATGCGCCTAATCACCCCCTTACAACCCGCTCATTCTGCGAATATAAAAACGCTCCCTCGTAGGTATACATATATAGGTACATACCTATATACCTATTGATTGTATTAAATTAAATCATTAACTGAAAAATGAACACACAAAATCTAATATGCACAAAATAGAACAAAATATTGAGATTATTTTAAATTGCCTCTAATAGTAGTAGGGTAGGTAATTTCACGCTAAATCTAGCAGTAAAGGATAGCAGACATGCACGCAAACAAAGACGGTATAGAAGATAATATTATTAAAATAAAATTATACATAATTTAGGGGATTCACAACAAATGAGGCACAATGTTTCCTCCTCGTCTTCTTCTTCATTTTTGTCACTGTCGCTTTTATCATTGAATATTTGTTTGATCACTTGTTTCTTCTTTGCTATGTTTATACAACTGTTCTTTTTTTTTGTTCTTTTTTCAATGCATTAATTTCGAGAGAGTGTTAATATTGCAGTCACACGGCGTTTACGCCCTTTAGGTGCTTTTGGAAATGGCTTTAGGCTTTCAGGTGAGAATTCAGAACTGGATCCTGGCCTAGACAAGGGTTAATCAACTTCAACTTGTGTCCCTTGTAGGTATTGGTCTCGC
Organism: Holotrichia oblita; assembly: GCA_023690525.1. Classification (NCBI taxonomy): domain Eukaryota; kingdom Metazoa; phylum Arthropoda; class Insecta; order Coleoptera; family Scarabaeidae; genus Holotrichia; species Holotrichia oblita. The sequence goes on along the minus strand of CM043020.1, from coordinate 726,646 downwards.
AATCTCTTGAAAGATTTCTCTATTGTATATAAGGGGAAATTCCGCTTGTTGTTCCTTCACGATTGATGGTAAGTCGTAGATCGTCATGACTTTTCCATAAGGATTATTATAGGTAGGTACCTACCTATGCATCAATGCATCTTGATATGTATGCACGGAATTGAATTTCCGGTTGCAGTAATACCTACCTATACCTAACGCATCAGTGTGACCAAAGTACCACGCTCCTCAGATGTTAATGCTCCAATCTATGCTTGACTCCTTTTGTTGTGACAATCTTTCTAGGTTTGTGCATGGACTGTGGTCACGCCGGTTTCATCCATGTTCCAGATTTGTGATGGTCTTAAATTGTAGGTAGGTATTTTTTGAAAACAGCCTCCAACTTACCTATCAAAAAAAAAAGACATTTGTCTTATTAAAAGATGTGGCCCGACTTAAACTTGTAGCCTCAGGTATAGGTAGGTAGATACGCGAATTGATAAAGTGGGATTTCGTTTTAACCACTCGGAAGAACACAGAGCAAATTTACCTAGGTTTCGGTTGCGCGAGCAAGAAACAAAAAAAATTTTCTCTCAAAACCTGGTCATTATTTAAATTAATAGCACTAAATTGTTAACCTACTTCCATCAGGAGACTAGGAATCGCGACCGAACTTGATGGGGTTATTCGTTTAATGTAGCATTGAAATCACCGGAGTGTTTTACGTTAATATAGGAATATCAGCAGATATCTTCTGTCGATTGCGATGGAACTCTACAAACTGAAGGTGAAGGTTAAAATAAGAACTACGGATGTTTTGCAGGAGTCGAATGTCGCCCTTTCCTTCTCCCTCCCTCAAAATTTGTGCGAATTTTCAATTTTTAAAAATATCTCCGCGACATTACACTGAGAAAAATGGTTGGGTTAATTCAACACAAAAGATAGTGTTACGGTTTTTGTGTTACGTCAACATAAAATAATGTAAAATCAAAAATAAATTGCGGTTATCTAGCGCTATCAACGTTTTAGTGTTAGATAATATTTTTATTTTGAACTAATAATAATACTAATAATTGTTACTTCAACACAAAAATATGAACAGTAAAAATTTGATTCAATTAATGGCGATTAAATGTTCAATCAACACTATATCAATGTTGGTTCAACATATAAAAGTGGAAACAATTTTCTATGGTGAATTAAAGAAATCGATGTCAAGATTAACATTACAATTGTGTTGAAAGAAATGTCTGTTACATAAAGATGGGGCATTTATTCCCTCCTTCTATTCCCTCCTCGTCCTATTGCCGATTGACTAGCCGTGGCCTAGCTTGCATAATGTTGTTGAAAGAACCATACTTAAAATGTTCAAACAACGTAAACTGCCATTCGTTCTACACAATATCCCAACACTATTTTGTGCATTGAACCAATTGACCACGTGCGTTGTTTATATAGGTATACCTACAAGGCTAAAAGTGTGTTGTATCAAACTGTTTTGCGTTGACTGAACACTTCTTTTTTCTCAGTGTATAGGTAAGTATACCTATACCTACCAGATATTAAAAATTCTTTACAACATAATTTACAGTAGTATAGTCTGACGTAATCTACAGTTACGAAGAGGTGATGATGGGGGAGCAGAGGGTCCCATATCCCTCATTTTTGATGGGTACCTATAATTTCATATAATAGGTAGGTATAGAATGTTTGTTGTGACTTTTGTGAGACATTATGACATTATAGATGGGGGAGAGTGGGAATGAAAGGGGCAGCTATCGAAAGGGACATCTTTGATTGTGAGCAAAGTTAATCTAATAAAGTTTAGAAGTTCTATACCTCAGCAATAGTCACCAATAGGTACCTACCTAGGTACATCACAACAATATTGTGAGTGTAAAGAGTTGTCTTGCGAATTTATGAAAAAATTACCTTATTGAGCAGCAGATTTATAGGTAATTATTGGAGTGAGAGTATTTGATGGCCTTACCTACACAGTAAATAGATACAAATTTTCTAAATTGTATTCCTATACCTACCTAAATCATCAACTAATTGTTCCTTTCATTACATCGTGTGTCCCTTTCATACCGAACCAAGTGATGAAAGGGACAACTGTCAATCTTTAGGTACTTTAAATGAATAATTGAGTTTGTTTGAAGTTCTTTTTTGATTATTATTTTTATAAGTAGGTACCTATGTACCTACTACGGCTTATGTTCTTTGCAATGCTACCTTATAGGTACTTTCAATAAATATAATTTTTAATAGGTACCTACTGTAAAGCAGTTATAAACTAAAAATGTCCTTTTCATCCCCACACTCCCCTATACATTTAAAACAAAGAAAATCTAGAAGAAAATAAAAATCTTGATCATTCGCGTATCTATTAGATAGGCCAGAAGCAACCAAGACATCTAACACTTCTGGAGACACATGGAACATTTCTTCTTCTGCGTATGTTTCTTTTAATATACCTACCTAATGATTTTTACTTTCCAGTGTATCTTTAGATATTTCACCTATGAAAAACAAAATCTCGTGTAGACAAAACATTCGTTTTGCCCAAGATGATTAAAGTTTTTCAACCAACACTAAGAAAGAATCATCAATAAAACACTTACATGTTGTTCTGTGAGATATAAACGCAAAACTTGAAAACTGTTTAAATTACTGCATACTTAAACAATTAAAGAAAAAAACTTGTCTTTATAACAATCAATTTGCATCAATTTAAACAACAACAACATAAATTGCTCAAAGATGACATTAGATACTTATAGGAAGACGACAATTTTAAAATCGCGACTAAAATAATCGATAGATACTTACAAAAAACTAAAAATAAATAAACAAAACCTTCAGACTCGCAGTAAAAACAATCTAACCTTTCCAAACTAAGCGATCTCACAAAAACTACAACAAACTTACAGCAAGAAATAGTAACAAATACAATTTTATATATGCAGCAGATGCATAGGTACTTACCTAAAACAATTTTAAAGGTGGCAAAACGTATAATAAACTGAGATTTGTATACTTATAGGTACCTATTAGGTACCTACCTACCTATATCTAGCGACTTATTAAAATCACAACTGAAAATGATACTGAAATGGACGAGTGATGAGTGGCGGGAGAGGGTGATGAAGGGGTGCTCACAGGAGCAACGGTAAAGTCGAATCAGCAGTAAAAATAGTGAAGAATCTTTTGAAGAAATCGAGGAAGATTTCTGGTAGTTGATGCGATTGAGAATAACACAATGTGGCAATACCTACAAGACAATATTATTATCCAAAAATGATTATATAGGTAAGGTATCTACGGATGTTTCGAAGAAAATTAGCAGGATATCAGCAAAGATACAACAACAATTAACAGATAGAGCTTACTAAATCTTACTTAATGTAAATGGTACGTCATATAAAAACAAGAAGCGAGCAAAGAAAAAAAAAAGAAGAAAACAAAGAAGAAAACAAAGAAAAAAAGAAAGAGAAGTGAATTGGGATGTAACAATAAAATGAACAATGAGTTATTCTCTCAATAAGAGGCGATAGAAAATAAAGATCAAGTAGGGGAGACCGGTGTCAATTGTAACAGGTGTCGAAAGTAACGCGCCCGATAACAGTGGCATCTCTTTAAATTATAGGAAATACGAGTGGGAGGTAGAGCAGAAAGCTATACGGTTATCTCTGATTCAGTTAGTGTGCGTCATCTAAGCACGCCGCTCTTTTACTAGGCCACTGTTTATAAACCACTGAAAAAGTAAATATCTGATGAGATGCCAGAAATTGTTCTCTTAAGCTTGAAGTGTTTAGGTTGACAATATTTTAAGGTAAGGGTTGGCTTTATTGTAGTTTTAGCTTTATTTTTCAGTGAGCAGTGGTTCGTTGTTTTGCCCAAAAAACTCAGAAATATAAACAGCATATTTCTAGGTTATGGGGTGTCGATTGTACACGTGTTATGGTGTCGATTGTAACGTCTTACAATTGACACCTAAAGTTACTTTTCTCACGAAATATTCTCGTTACAGTTCATGCTGAAAAATGGTAAAACCGAGACCACGGAAGACAGATAGGAAACTGATCCCTAAAATTATTTATGAAGAAGCAGCAAGAAAGGTAAATAGATAATAACCAGTCTGTTAGAAACATAGGTAGCTAAGGAATATGGAATGTGTCATGTATCGTTAAATCGATTTGTGAATGCTCTACGAAACAACGTACAGCGTAATGTAGGATACAATCCTCACAATAGGGTGTTTAGTATTGAGCAAGAATCACTGCTAGTAAAATACTGTGAAAAGCTGTCGATTTGTATTTTGGTCTTACTACAAAGGATCTTCGTAAACTAGCGTTTCAGTTTGCATCTGCTAACAGGCTTAATTATCCACAAAAATGGAATGATACAGAACAGGTTAGTGAAGATTGGCTCGCAGCTTTCCTGAGAAGAAACCATCGTTTAACACTTCGCACCCCTCAAGCAACCAGCCTTGCACGCGCTATGAATTTCAATCGAGAGAATGTCTCCAACTATTTTAATAAACTGGCAACTGTAATGGAAAGACACAGTTTTGAACCACACAATATTTACAATATTGACGAGACTGGTGTCTCTACTGTTCAAAAACCAAGCAAGGTAATAGCTAAAAGGGAACTAAGCAAGTAGGATCAGTAGCATCCCAAGAACGTGGAACACTTGTTAGATACCCTATGTGTGGCTGTAAACGCAGTTGGCAACGCAATTCCGCCAATGTTTATATCCCCCGGTTACACTTCAAGGACCATTTTATTAGAGATGGTCCTATTGGATGTATTGGGAGAGGAAACAAGTCCGGATGGATGCAAGAGAATGAGTTCCTTGACTTTATGAAACACTTTGTGAAGCACGCTAAACCCAGCGCGACTAATAAAATGTTGATATTATTAGTCAACCATTCTTCACATGTATCTATTTCATTGATCGATTACTGCAGAGCTCATTTTATTACATTATTGTCGTTTCCCCCACATACATCCCATAGGCTCCAACCACTAGATCGAGGAGTATATGGTCCTTTTAAAAAGTATTTTAACAACTCTGCAGATCAATGGATGAAGAATAATCCAGGAAAACGTATGACAATATATGATTTACCATCAATTGTTAAAGAATCACTCCCTTTAGCTACTACTCCATCAAATAGTCAAGCTGGTTTCTCTTGCACTGGTGTTTGGTCGTTTAACCGTGAAATATTTCAAGATTGCGATTATCTCCCAGCTACTGTAACTGACAGACCATTAGATGTCGACCATCCGGTGGTTGAAGATAATGTATCTAATGGTAAAAATGAATCAAGAGAGCAAAAAAACGAAACAAAATTACCAATAACTAAAGCTGCCAGTTTAAATGATAGTCAACCACAACCATCGACGACCACAGCTACTACTTCTTCGCCGCAACCAGGGCCATCGACAGCGAGAAGTAGTACGTTTTCCCTCAATCACGATCGACTGAATTCATTTCACCCGAGATCCTGAAGCCATTACCTAAAGCAAATCACTCTGAATCTAGAAGAGGCGGCCGAATGAAACGAAAAACTGCAATATTGACAGATTCTCCAGAAAAGCTCTTAATTGCAGAACAACATTCAAAAAAAAAGTTGCAGTAAAACGCAAAATCGGCCAAGGTAACACAAAAACATCCGCAAGGTTTTGACAACGGATAAAAGTAGGTAGATGCAAACGAAAGAAAATGGCCAAGAAAGAGCCAGTAGTAAAAGACTCCTCTGATTCTTCAGATAGTGACACTCTATGTTTGGTGTGTTGTGAACCCTATTCTACGAGCACAGAAGATTGGTTACAATGCAGAGCGTGCAGAAAATGGGCACATTTACACTGCATCGATAAAAGTCCATTGTACATTTCCATAAACTGTAATTCTGATTCTGAAGGATAACTAATCATTATATTGTTATTATTTTACTTTTTATAACTTTATGTAAAAGAATACATATATTTTTGAAGTTTTCTTAATTACTTGTGTCACTATCGATGACTGTTACAATTAACACCACCCTTGTTACTATTGACACCAAGTAGGTGTCAGTTGTAACAGTTGTGGAAGACTCCTAAAAAGTTGTTTAACTTTGTAATAACATAATTTTGTAAGGTTTATTGCCGAAAAACTGTAGCCAATGTAGTACCACAATTTTACGAAAGTAAATTCACCTTTTCAAAAGGCAAGATAAACTCAAGAAAAATTAATAAGTAAATTTTGTTATAACAATTGACACCGGTCTCCCCTAAGAAATGTTGAAACAGTTAGTGAAAATGATGTTAAAGCTATAATAACACAAAACTTTATAAGTGTAGACCGACTACCTACAGTAGATGAACTGCGGGCGTTCTGACGCAGCCAGTCTTCGTTGATACGCTGTATAAGCTGTTTTTTGACAGCTAACACCTGTGTAAAACCACCAAATTGTCATAATTATGACCGCTTGATAGGTTTTATCTGTCGAAATACATAGCTTATATAGCGTGTCCACGAAGACTGGCTGCGTTAGAACGCCCACAGTTTATCTACTGACTACAGCGCATTGTTAGACCAACTAACAAATATATAAAGACTGTCTGTATCCGAGCGTAATTTGAATTGCATTTGTTATTTAGCAAGTTTTTATTCCTTGTCATTAAAAAGATATTTAACAATAACTAATTCGAAAATAGGAAATCCGATTCAATAACTTTATTTTTATGAAGTTTAAAAATGGCACGTCAAAAGGTTTTTGTTTATAATTTTTTTGTCAAACCAGATTGACGTCGTATTACAATGTTAAAAAACAAGATACTTACCTACTTAATAAAAATAAGTAAGAAGAGAAGCTATAGTATTCGACTCGCATTGAGCGAGAAATATCTACTTATTAGTTCGTCGTTTTGTAAGAAACACCGTTTGTTTAAAAACGAAAGCAAGTCTCCTCAAAATTTTGCATGACGATTTGGGTATGAAGAAGGTGTCTGCACGGTTGACACCCAGATTGCTTAGGTACACCTGAACAAAAACTGTAGGTACCTACAGAAAAGAAGTTTCTCAAAAAAAATTTGGCCGAGAGGACAAAACATTTTTATCTCGTATTATCACCGGGGATGAGACTTGGGTACATCATTGGAACCATCCTACTAAACAAGAATCCATGCAGTGGGTTCATATAAGGGCTCTCCACCACCAAGACACAATTTTCTGGAAAAGAATTTTTTGCCAACTGTTTTCTAGGATGTTGAAGGAGTCTTGCTTATTGAATATATACCAAGAGGTTCTACCATAAATGGAGAAGTCTTATCCACAAAAGAACTTGTTGCTGCACGACAATTTTCGGGTTCATAAGGCAAACAAAGTTCAGCAGATAATAATCAATTGGAAAAAAAGATGGAATAAGTGTGTTAGTATGTTGTTCTCTTATGTGCTTTTTTATTTCAGGAATGCAAAGAATAATTACAGAGATGTATCAGTAAGTACAAATCTATGTATGTGTGTATGTATATACAGAAACAAAATAAACAATACGGACATACCAAACTGTTATTATGCGTAAAGAGAATGCGGTTATGGAAAAGTATTTACGATTTTTAAAGCGATTATTATAAGAAACAGCGCGAAAAACCTTTACATGCACATATTCACACGCAATCATTTAATGCTTAATAGATATACCTATACCTCCATAAATTCCGCTAAATAACAGTACACTTCAAATGTCAGAAGGCGAAGCACTGATATATTACTAACGTATTGTTTACTCTAACCAGCGTAAATAGGTATGCTAATTGAATCATTTGTAACTATTTTTTTATAACTACATTTACATGTCATCTGCGTGTAATGCGAAACATCTTACATCGAATGAGAGGTGATGTTTATCAAGTTACTACTTTGTATATACAAGTTATAAATTCAAGAAAGTCGCTCGAGGAGTTAGTGTATGCAATTGCAAACGGAATGTTTCTCATGTTTGTAAACAAAAGCTCAGGTTTCTTACATCCGTGGAAGTCTATAACATTAGATATACAAACAACTGTTTTCGTTTTATCAAATCGAGATGTGCCTGGCTGAGTATTACCATTCTACCTTCGTAGGTAATTGCTTCGGAATTACTTAAACACGTACCTATAGGTATCTCTATATACATATATGTATATACCTACCACAATAAAAGGACTTGTGATACGAAGGTGTGTACGCAGAATATGTATATAGATGTAGATACATGTCTAAGATAAAATGTTAAATTTATAAAACAGGTTTCCTATAAATACTTAAAATAACATTTTACCTTGTTATAATGGAATATTTTATACGGACTTCCCTAAATACCTTTGTGCTGAATCAATCAAGCGTATTAGGGTATCCACTAATTTTAAATTAACGAGTCAAAAAATTCTGGGAAGGTATACCACATAAATAATTTTCCTCCGACATATAGACACGTTAAAACATCTAGGTACATCATTTTGACAAATTGAACAACGTGAGTGTCGTAACCGACCAGGACATACGTTATTACATGAATAAATTACAAGATTCCAGAATGTGTAGGTACATCTTTAGATACAGACATGAACAAATACGGAGACTTCCCAAGGAACATAAATTCCTTGAGCATATATTCCTATGTTGCGGAGTATAGCGATTGCAGTTTCCTTTTTCTTTCTTGTTTTGTTTGATGTAGAATTATGAATTCCTCGCGTACTGTTGTGATCGTGCAAGCTTGCTCGACGTATTACAGGATTATATTTGCTTCTCTTGAAGTTGATGTATGTCTTATTCGATTACAATTTATGATTTTGTTTTGAAAGATTCTGAAGTTCATTGAAAATTATCAAAAGTGTTGCTGCTACCTCCAACCTACAAGATCGTCGTAACTTTTGGATAGAAATTGGGATAATTTTGAATAATATAAAATTTCAATCCAGAATTATAATCTCTCGAAATCTCTAGCACTTAAAATCCCCGGAAAAAAAAATAAATATGAACAGTTCAAGATACTTACACAAAATATTTGATCCAAGATCAATGTATGTATGTTATCTACAATTGAAAATATAAATAAAAAGCCAACATTTCATTTTCAATTTAATTTAATATTCCCGCCTTTTAGTCAAGCCACAAACCAATACATTTGACAGCTTCATGTATCAGGATCCGCTTAATAGAGGACAGCATTCACGAATAAAATTCAAATTGCGAGAGTCTTTATTTGCCTGATAATTTGTTTAATTTTCTACTGCATAAATAAATTATGACGTGTTTTTGTTTGGACAGTGCTGTTTCTTTACTAAATCACAGTAAACAATATAAGTTATTTTGACGTCATATTTAGATTTTACAGTTTAAATAATGATTATCTCATTTAACGAATGAGATTAATAGATTCCTTGGTATTTTTCCTATAGAATTTAATGATTTTAAAACTCATTTGTAACAATTAAATTTAAAATTAAATTTTCTAAATCAGCGCCATCTATAAACTTTCGATCGAAATACTAGTAACATTATAATTCTAGTATATGCCATTAGATAGAGCTAGTTGAACTGATATAATAAAAACAATCAATTAAATTAATCGTACTCTAAATATTGTTTTACTTCTTAAATAAAAACGGGGGTTATTGATTATATACTCATAAATTTTGTGAAAATAAAATGAATTTACCGAAAAGATGTGCTATTTAGCGCCATCTATAATTTTTAATTTAAACACCAGTGACATTATAATCCTGTTATATTCCGTTCGGTGGAACCAGCAGAATTCATATAATAAAACAATTGTTGGAATTAAAAGATTGTACTATAAATATTGTTTTGCTCTCTAAAATTAAGAAAATTATGAAAATAAAATAAATATGATAAACATGTCAATACGCACCATCTATATTTCTCTAATCTAAATACTAATGACATTATAATTCTATTTTATTCCGTCAGATGGAGGAAATAGACCCAATATAATAAAACGATTGTTTAAATTAATAGATTATATTAATTAATGTGTTTTTTGCTTTTCTAAATGAAGAAAATTGTCAAATTTATTATGTGCTTATAAGTTTTATGAAAATAAAAAAAATTTACGATAATACTACCAACTAGTACCATCTATTATCTAATATAAACACCAACACCATATAGGAACATTATAATTCCGTTATATTCCGTTAGATGGAGAACGTTGTATCAATGCTATAAAATAATTATTTAAATTAAAAGATTGTAGCATGAGTGTTGTTTTGCTACTCTAGAAAAAATAAACTATCAAATTTAGCATGCACCTATAAATTTTATGAAAATAAAATAAATTTAGAGTAAAAACGTGAACTAGTGCCATCTCTAATTCTTTAACTTAAACATTAGTGAAGTTATAATTATGCTATATTCTGTTAGATGGAGCCAGTGAAACTAAAAATAAATGTAAATAGGGCTTTAAAGCTTTTAGTAAAACTTACAAGTATTGTAAGCTTAATTAATTAATACATAGTAATTTATTAATGATTTTATTTATTTTAAATTATAATACTTTATTTCATACATCTACATCTAATATCTGTTCTTTAGGCGTTGGATAATAAAAATTAGACGATTTATGAGTCCTCAAAAAATCCCCACCTAACTCATCATAATCCTGCTTCGTTATCAACGTCTTCTTGAAATCATCCGTATGAGCCCAGGCTTTCGCACCATACCAACTTGACAAAGTACAATTCGGCAACACACTGACAGCGCTGAACGATTTAAAAGGTCTTATCGATATCAAATCCGAATGGACTCTCTCCTGTAATCCGGGTAAATTAGCCGGCCCTCCTGTTAAAACAATATTAGATGCTAATCTTAATTGATCATCATCATTAAATAATGACAGCACGTAACCGATCACTTCGGATAAACCAGCTTCCGAACTACCAATCATATAAGGTTTAAATATGAGTTCTGGTGCTCGATATCTTTCGACTCCAATATGGAGTTGATGTGCTTCACCGGGACCGAAAGTATCATCTTCTTCGCTAGGTTCGTGTGTTCGGATAATTTCTTCGAGTTCTAAAAGTTTCTCATTTTCAGTTTCACTATCTGAGTCCGCACCTACGATTTAAATAAGAAAATAGTGTTTTAAAAATAATTTATGAATATTGGATTTACCATCTCTGCTAATTGTTTTGTATATATCCCAATCTTCATCGCGTAAACCGAAATCATCATTTCCTTTCTCTTTCCGAGCTAACTGCGATATAATCCTCATCCTTTCTTGCCCAGCAGCTGTTCTCCGTTTAGCCATATCTTGTTTCCGTTGTTTTCGAGCTGCTTTTCTATTTAATATTTCTTGCCGCTTCTTTTTAGCATTTTGTACGAAAGTCTGCAATGCTTTTTCAGTTTCGAAAACAAATTTATTAGTTTTCACTTGTTTAATTGGCGGTTCTTCCACTATTTCTTCACCGTTCATAGCCGCAGCAATTTTTCGCTTATTCTTTTCAATCCTCGATGTTAGGAAGGCGATATTTTTCTGTAGATCTTCATAATTTTTAATTTGGTATTCGGTGAAAGCTTTTTCTTGTTCGTAATCATTCCAATCGTTATCTTGTATCTCTAAAAGCTGTTGCAGCTTCTCCTCATCTTCGGCTAAGCGTTCCTCACGTTTACGTGCATTAATTTCGATAAGACGACGAGCTAATTCTTTTTTCCGTTCCTTTTGCTGTTCAACTAAAATAATAAAAAGATCATCGAACTCGTATAATAATAAATACTGACTCACCAGTTAAACCTGCAGTGCAAACATTCGCTGTATAAGGCAATTGAATTCGTTTCGTATTTGTCTCATAATAATCGGGATCCATCCATTTATTTAATTCTACTCTATAATCAAGTGCGATCAAACATATCGTGTGTAATAGTTCCTCTGCTCGACTTAACGTTATAGCATTTGTATGTGCGGGATACTTCAATTGTAACATCCTGTGAAGAAACGAAACAACGTGGAAACCTCCTATGTTCATACGCCGACTATTACCAAACATAATTTCCCCATCTAATACAGGAATGATATGTATCGTATGATATCCCATGCTAACGATTAATGCATCTGATTTCGGTGGTTTATCAGAGTAATTATACGAATATAATCCGTCGATTCCGTACGAAACACCCGGGACAGAATAACATTCGAATAATAACTCGGACATCACTGAAAATAAAAACATGTTTACAAGATTATTATTTAATTTCAATCAACCTACGTACATTGTCGTGAGGAATTTGGGTTTAAAAAAGCTTCGGTAATTACGATTGGATGAGGGACATTATTTTCAGTATCTATTCCGAGATGCATGAACGTATAATCGAACAAACGTTCTTGTGCTTCGAAATGTGTCACAACATTACGATCAAATTGTGTTTTTAACTGGAAACGCACAGCTTCGATATTAACTATATCGTTTCCAATTTGTAATTGGGGGATTTCGACGGTTTCTTTTTTAGATCTTTCTTTACGGGGTTTAGCTAGAAGATTCTTAAATGTAAGAATGGGAGCGTCGCTGTTTGCCCAACCAACACGGCATTGATATGAACCTAAAATTAAATTAAATTATATTAGATTGTTGTTTGTGTGGAATTTTAAATATTAAATTACCATTATCGATTATAATCGGTGCATTATTCTCTTTTAAAAACGATGTGTATTCATGAATTATATCGGGTGTTGTTTTCAGATCTTGAAACGTAAGAATTTCCATAGTTTTTTGGTCAAATTATTTACAATCATCTAGAATCTAACCTCAAATATTAAACGTCAAATATTTGAATTTTTTTTTTTTTTTTTGGGGTATTTTGTTTTTATATGGTTGAGAACATTGGAATTGTTATCAATTATCAAACGAACATGGAAGAAAGTTTTATTGCCTAGTATTCTATTATTTCTTTTTTTATACAACAATAAATTTAACATAAACAATTTCTTTAGATTAGTATTAATATTAAAATATAATTTGTTTTGTGTGAGTGATTTAAATACCGCGCCAAAACGGTACTTATTTTTGAGTGATTTCATTGGCTCTTGCACAGGCAAGTTTAATATTGAAAATTGTGAATGAAGTTTTTGCCAGAAGCATTTAACTTAAAACTTAATTTATATGCTTACAATAATTTATTAATATAAGGCTTAAAATTATTTATACTGCCTATATGAGGAACAAAATTATTATATTTGTTTATGCACCTAAATTATTTTAAGCTGCGTGAACCGAGTTTTGGCGCGGTATTTGAATCACTCCTTCTTATTCTGGAACGAAGTATAGTAAAATACTAGAAAACAGGACAATATTCACAAATTTACCACAATTATTTCAAGGAGAAACCATTCTTGTTTAAGTTTGGCATCTTTGCTGGATTTTTAACTATAGTTTACCTTTTTTAATTGTAGCTTTATTATCTCTTGAAAGCTTTTAGCTTTTCTTTCCATCCATAACTGGCGGTTATTTTGATGTTTTCCGATAACTGTATCAACCCTAGTTTTCTGGGGATTGTGGTGGACGTAAAACTGGTTAAAATTGAAAATCAAATCAGGTTTTTGTGCCAGTTGAAGTTCTTTGAGCGTAGATTCAAGCAAATTATTACAAATGAATTTATTTGTTATATTGTAGCATTTCCAACGGTCACAAATTTGTGTCATCCTACAACAATAAAGAACACGGGTGAGGTAACTGAATCATTCCCGAGTCCAGTTTCTGGCCTAAAGAAAGTCAATTTAACCAAAATTGATTTTTGCAATGTAAAAAGGAAAAAAGAGCCATACTGTAACCAAGACTTCAAGATGTTGGTTTCAAAGCTTAATATTAAACTTCAGTGCTGTTACTTCTGCATAGATAAATCCCTTTCCTGGTTGCTATAGACGTCTTGAAGATATTCAGGTTAAAGTTGTTCTGATATGAAATAGAAACAAAAGTTCCTGGGCAATTCAAAACTTTATCCTATCAATCTTCAAACCAGCATGTAGGTATTATTTCCTCCAGAAAATTTGAAAATTGAACGAGCAATTGTCTTTTATGTGATGATTCTGATTTTGTGCTAGAATATGGTCTTTCTATAACTCTCACCATTCTGCCCTAGACAATTTTATGTGCCGTAAGTTTTGTTAAATTGCTAGGGCACCCTGCCAAAATTCGCACCAAATAGTTCGGAATAGTTCGTTTTGGATGCATCGCCTTCTCAATGATGACGTTTAGATTTTCAGAGTCCCAAATCTGACAATTCTACTTATTATGTACAAAGCCACTGATGTGGAAGTGGGCTATTTTCAGTAAAAATGTTCATCTTCAGCTAAGCGATTTCCAACCTATTGGGCGAACCGAAAACGCACCAGATGGTCATGAGGCTTCAGTTCTTGGACTAATTGAACTTTGTAAGCCTTCATACCGAGGTCTTTATGCAAAATTTTCTGCAGAGAAGAGCGAGTTCAGTTCTTGAGAATGATGACGAGTTGATGTTGATATTGTGTGTTCACGCACAGTCTGAACAACAAAGCTTTTTAAACGCCAATATATCTCTTTATTTTAATTTATTTTTTTCTAAATTTATTTTGGAATTAATTTGTAGCGTTTTACAAGAGATGGCGTAGGTAGTACCAGGAGTTTTACTTCATTACTTTAATATCAACAAAAGTGCTGCTGAAGCTCATCGTATTTTAGTGGAAGTGTATGGTGAGCATGCCCTAGTTGAGCAAACGTGTCGAAAGTGGTTTGCTACCTGGATTGCCGAAGCAATTTGAAGATAATAAGTTGAAGGCATTGCTTAATGAAGACGAAAGTCAAACACTTCTAGACTTGTCTACATCATTGGGAGCTGACTTATCAACGGTAGGAAAACGTCTCAAAACTTTGGGCATAATCCAGAAGGAAGGACATCAGGTTCCATATGAATTGAAACTAAGGGACATTGAGAGGCGTCTTTTGACATGTGAACTGCTGCTTCAACGGGCGAAAAGGAAAGGTTTTTTGCATCGAATTGTCACTGGCGATGAAAAATGGATTCACTACGACAATCCGAAGCGCAGAAAGTCATGGGTTAAGCCTGTCCAACCATCAGCATCAATGACAAAGCCAAATATTCATGGGTCTAAGCTCTTGCTCTGTATTCGGTGTGATTTATTATGAACTGCAAGCTCCTTTAATAAGCAACATCGTCTCAACTATTGCTGATGGAAGAAAAATTTCCCATTTAAATAAACCAGCTACTCTAACTGTTCTACTATTAGTAACAACAGGTTGCATATAATACAGCTACAGGACATCAATGGTGATTCTTAGGTACAACTCATTTGAGCTGGCTTGCTCAACTGGATGAATAAAGTTATTATACTTATGAAGTAGTAGAGAGTAGTATAGAAGAAAGAAAAAATGTATGAGTACATGAGGACTTACCAGTAACAAACGAGATCTAACACTGCTTACAATACTAAGACCACTTATGTTTCTACTAAGTATAGATTTTCTAGACAATTTACAAATTTTGCTTGAGCCATGAAAAATGCATTCTAGATGAATGATTCAACATGAAATAGTAGTCCAAAAAAAACTTCTGATGCGTCATACATTTTAATAATTTAAATAAATGTCTTTATGCAATTTTAACAAAATCATTTCAAATCCTTCTTTTTTTATGTTAATAATGGAGATAGGTTCAGGAACTATCCTGTACTCTATAGATACATGATGTATGCTTTCCAAAATTCCGAAAATTGGACTGATTATTTTAGAAATTACATACAGAATAAATTATAGTAATAAAACGAAATTATAGGTAGAATAAGTTTCCTTGCGTGCCCTCTACTATTAGAAAAATTAATAATTATATGAGTAACTAAAGAAAATTCTATATAATATCCTCTTGATCAATTAAATAATTGCTCTGTGCAAGTTTTCCCATAACTTAATCTCATTAATTATGAACGATTTAAATTTTCAATAATTAATTCTGTACTAATTGCGAAGTATAAAAAGATGGAATATGATCAATATGGAGACAAATTGATTATAGTGTTCAGAACTAAATCTTGCTGGGTGATAGCTAGTATGACAGACGTAAGTGTTTGTAATTTTAATCTGCACATAATTGTACCTACATAAAGTTGAAATTAATATTTGAAATTATAAATTTAGAGACCAAAACTCTTGGATTTCACCAAACTTCCACGCAGAGTCTTATGGTGTTTCGGATTCTATTTTGGTGATGACATGGAAGAACACATCTTCCACCGTTTAATCTGTATAATATCTTTAACTCTCACTATACCTTTTCCAGTTATGATAATGGGAAAAATATTACTGGATCTCAGACATGATCTTCAAGCTCTGTTAGAAACCCTTCATTATTTTTTCCTTCATTTCTGGATAGTCGTAAAAATTATGCTATTCTTATACGGTTTCCGTAGGCTTCGCAATCTAGAAGCTTGGTTACAAACTGAAATATTCAACAGCTATACAAGAAGACAAGACCACTTTCTGAATAAGGCGATGAGGAAGCAAATGAGTTTTTTCAAATTGCTTTGGTCCAGTACACTGTGTTTCACATCGATGTTTGCTTTATTCCTGCCAAAAGATAAGGTATCCTTGAATATCCCTATTTGGATGCCTTTTAAAATGGACAGAATATTTTGGCATATTTACGAAGTCCTGTGCTACGTCATTACGGCCAGTACTTATCCGGCGATAGATTGTATTATTACCGGTTTGGTGGCCAATATGACTGCTCAATTGCAAATATTGGGTGATAATTTGGAAAGAATCCATTTAGATCATGAAGGAGGACTTTTAAAATGCGAGGACAAAATTCAGGAACGATTTAAACGGTTTATCCAGCATCACATCGCTATTTTGCAGTAAGTTGGTGTCGAAAATGTGTTGTTAATATTATATGCATGCAATATTATCAGCTCTTTTTTTTGAGTGGATGATTTAGGTTGATTGATCTATTGTGGCCTCTTGCATGAGTTGGAAGTTGCTGGTATTTGCCCACTCAAGAGCTTCCCATACAGTCTAAGAGCTTTAGCAAACTACAATAACTGTGATGGTTCCCCTTCTGTTTAGGTTTTTGCTCTATGCTTGTTGGAGTGTCTCAAACCAGAGGATTCTCCCATACTCTGAGTCTACTCTTTCTATCCTTGAGTTCTTTTTTGTATTGTAGATGCTCATCACTATACCATTATACAAACAAAGTTGTGGCAGCCTTTCAATGTTATCTCTTTATGGAATTAATTTGTCTTCAGAGTCTTCAGATCATTTCCCTTTTACGATTCAGATTTTAATAGGGTTTAATTCCATCGTTTGATCAAGTGTAAGCTTTCTGCAAAATCTAACGGTGATGCGTTTTTCCATTTGCACAATTCTAGTCTCAATTCTAGTCTCTTCTAATTCTCAGATTCCTTCTCTTTTGAAATAATTCTGTTGTTGTAGGCAACAGCTAAAGTGTTATCTTGCCATTCAAACTTATTGTTTTTGGATTGCTTCATTTTCTTTTTGTCTTTAAGATATCTGAGGTGTTTTCTATACAAAGGTTGCATCTGAAAGCGTCCCTTATAGAGGTTCTGCACTGTTGTCCTTATTTATTTTCTCTTTCTTATCGAAAATGTCGAAAAAAATGTTTGAGGAATCTTCTAGTGATTTCTTCTTGCCAGCTATTTTATGATAAAATTTTTCTTCTGTATAATTGAGATGCTGTAAAGTGCTGGATTTTGACTCGATCACCTTTGGATTTGTCTCTGTTATTTTCAAAGCTTTTAACCACATATTGCTTCTGAGTTGCTAAGTCAAAATTTTCTCTTTCGGCAGTTAAAGAGGGTAGAGTTTATTTTAAGAGTTTAAAATGTTAAATTTCCTTTCAGTTGCTTCTTTCTTTCGAATCATTTTAATTTTCATAGCTGGTGTTTGATTTCCGATTTAACTTTTTTGACAGTTTAAGCAATTAGATTTTTGGCTTCTTTCTTTTTAAGTTGTTTTTACTAAATAAATTAACAAAGTAGTGTTCTAAAAAAAGACATTAATTATATTTGTTTGTTTTTATTATCTATTCGTATGTCATTCGGATTGTTATTCTTGTCCCTTACATTTCTCAATTTTTAAATTATTTTAAGTCTTGTTTGTAAACAAATTATTATTTATTTTGTTTGCTCTAAATTAAATTTGGAAAATTCCGTTTTTTTTTCAGATTTATTAATGAAACTGAAGCAGTATTTTCATACAGTTTATTTTGCCAAATATTATTTAGTGTGCTTGGGATTTGCTTGTCAGGATTTCAATTCTTATTGGTAAGATACAAGGGCGTATTTTTATGTTATCTACCTAGCTATAAAACAAAAGATTGACGATATCAAACGAATTATTGAAAAATTGCTGTCACTGTTAGAAGTACATGTGCTAAGTTCTACTAGTCGATAAAATGAGTGAAACTAAGGTAAAAAGCAATTAATGAAAGAATGGTTGCTGTGTATGGGGAAGATGCACCATCTTATTTTCAAGTTAAATATTGGTCTAAACTCTTTTGACGGGGACGCTGATGACCGAAAGTTCAGACCACCTGTTGAAGCTCGAACTGAAGAAATTGTGCGAGAAGTCGAAAATTTAGTACTGAAAGATGGGTGTGTAAAGATCTCTGTCACTGCCAATGAAGTCTGTCTATCCGAAGCGTGTGTCCTCAAGATCTTGCATGACGATTTGGGTATGAAGAAGGTGTCTGCACGGTGGATGCCCAGATTGCTTACAGCTGAACAAAAATTGTACATTAAAAAAGTTTCTCAAGAAAATTTGGCCGAGTTGGAGAGGGCCAAAACATTTTTATCTCAAATTATCACCGTGGATGAGACTTGGGTACATCATTGGGACTCTTCTACTAAACAAGAATCCATGCAGTGAGTTCGTAAGGGCTCTTCACCACCAAAAAAGGCCAAGACACAATTTAAAAAAAAAACTGATGACAACTGTTTTCTGGGGTGTTGAAGGAGTCTTGCTTATTGAATATATTCCAAGAGGGTCTACCATAAATGGAGGGGCCTTATCCATATAAAAACTTGTTGCTGCACGACAATTGCCGAGTTCATAATGCAAACAAAATAGCCCCTCTGTCTGACTTCTTCTCATTCAAAAATTTAAAAAAGCATCTCAGGGGAAAGCTGTTGAAGAATATTTTGCTGGGTTACCGAAACATTTTTTTCTGAGGGTATGGGTCAATTGGAAAAAAGATAGAATAAGTGTATTAGTGTTGAAGTTGTTGTTCTCTTATGTTTTATGTCTTTTTTTTCATGGCTATAGATAGATAACATAAAATACATCCTCGTATATAAACATAAAAGGTTTCCCAGGATGAGCTTGGAAATTTTTATTTACTCTAGGTCCCTCCAGGTAACACCAAATTTATGCTAGCATGTGGCTATTTAACTGTCATGTTCTTCCAAATTTATTTCACTTGTTGGTTCGTTGAAGATTTAATAATACAAGTAGGTTTACATTAATATTATAATAATTGTTTATAATTTCTGTTTATGAACATTTTGTTAGGGTTCTGATGTTGTCACATCTTGTTATGCATCAGAATGGTATAATTATGGCAGTACAACTAAGAAGTTAGTTTTTATTCTAATGGAAAGGGCAAAGAAACCGATTAGTTTCCGCGCTGGATATTTTTTTACTTTATCTTTAGCTACTTTTGTAATGGTAGGTGTAATTTTGAATATAACTTGATATTGTTTTAATTAATGTAATCTATTTTTTTACTTCAGATACTGCGTAATAGTTATTCTTATTTCGCAATATTAAGACACGTGTATAAAGAATAATAACTACTTAACAATAAGGAATTATACAAAGAAAATATTACTCTATAGTTAATATAAATACATCTGAATTAACGACTAAGATTGACATGTAAATTATAGCATCAATAAATTAGTAATTAGTTAAATTAATGCATGTAATAGATGACGTTTATAGTTTATTGTCTTTTAAAAATTTATTAAGTATTAATAAACTAATCTTGTCTTGTTGGATTTCACATTAATAAGGTGGTGATTAAACTTAATAAAGATTTATTCATCAATCATTTACATCTTCGATTATGTTTATTTATAATTTAGTAAACAAGAACGGGATGTCCGCTTCGAATTTAGCAATAGATATTCATCTATAACTGGTATGATCTGCGTCTAAAATTATCATTATCAAGCATCGATAGATAATGTTTGTTATTTTAAAACGCATTAGGAAAAAGCCAATGTTTGGTGTGGAATCTTATATAAAAAAATTAGTAAACTTTATTTTTAAATAAACGTACCTATAACATATTGTAAAAAAAAAAAACATATCTTTAAATATAGAGCGGTCATCCTGATTCAAACATTTATAATGACTCATCGTCACAACATGAAACTCGACATATTACTACTCTTATTACTACTTATACAGAATGGTCCATTTAAAGTGTAACACTGTAATATCTTCGAAACAATTAGTGTTATGAAGAAAAGTGTTAAACAAAAGTTTAACTATATGAAAGGGCCTATCCGATAGCAGTACTGTTGTCACTATAAAGAAAAACGCAAAGGTCATAGCAAGGTCAACTTTTTTTCAAATAGGGTCAAGTGATGTAAAAATGAGACAACCAAAAAAAACGGGTAAAAATGAGACAGTCACATAACTATCACTACACATCACTTTAATGTAATGCAAATGTGGCATAATGAAATCTACACATAGTAAAACCTAAAGTCATATCGATTCAAACATTAATATAAGCCAAACATGAATAATTAAATCTGACTTAAAATATTAAAATTTACGTTGCGAAAACTTTTAAAGTCGATGCGATAACTTTTGTTGCTACGCCTGAACAAGACATCGAACACGCTCAGCAAATGTCGCAACTTGACGACCGCTGTATAATGAACGCTTTGGGAACGAGCTGGACAGTCTATTGCCGAATGAATCGGAGTGAGCACGTGTTTATTTGTTGGGGTAATTGTGAGACGGTCTCTTAGGTAAATATGAGACACGCCATGGGGTAAAAATGATACATAATTATATACACATTTTAGGTTCTAGACGGCCATAATGCCTAGACGTTATGTTTTAAAACCGAAAAGATACACAGAGGAAGATTTGCAAAGCGCGCTTACTTTAATAAAACAAAGTCAGTTGTCTATTTGAGCTGCTTCGACAAGATTTCGAATTAATAAATCAAAATTAAGCAGGTGTATCCATAATACAAATAATGCAAAACGTGGCCGAAAGCAGGCCTTATCCGCAGAACAAGAAACAGATCTAACCCAAAAAATTACAATATTGGCTAAATGGGGATTTGCGTTATCCAAAAAAGAAATTAAGTTAGTTGTGCAAACATATGTAAACGAAAATAATTTAACAACTGTTTTTAAAGATGGCAACCCTGATGACGATGATTGGTTTCGTATGTTTTGTAAAAGAAACGGGCTTAGCCAAAAAAAAAACAGCTGGAAAAGTGTCTCGGTGAAATAATTCAACAGCTTGGTTTGCATGTATAATTTAAAATTGTTTTCTACTATTGTTATGGAATTGTTTGGTTATTTTTTTGAATATAAGTCTAAGAAAAACTATTTATTGTTGTATCATTTTTAACCAGGTTGGTTCAGCATTGCCCCAGAGGTAATAAATAGCACGCGCTCTTCAATAAACGCCTGAAAACATATTGTCTCATTTTTACCCAGCCCCTGTCTCATTTTTACCATAAATGCCGGTTAAAAATGAGACGTGGTTTTTTTCTTTTTTTTTTCAAGAACCTTAAATTCAAATATGTGGTGTTTATATTATTCCCAGTCGAATTCTTAATGGTATGGTAAATGAAATTGAAAATTAATTTCAAAAAGAAATCCATCGTAAAATTAAAAGTTTTATAAAATGTCTTATTTTTACACCACTTGACCCTACCTTGTATTTTCTTATTTTGTTAACAAGACACATCATTTCTTTACAATTTCTTTTTTCATTTATTACAATAGCTTAATTTTTGTAAAAGATACAAGGGTTTAAAAAAAAAAATTACATTTTTACATTTTTCCTATTAAGTTTTGAATGTAAGCCTGGTAGATTGGTAACTTAATTGAGAGCATGCCAAGACGAATTGCAGCTGTTATCCGTGCACGTGGAGGAAACACTTTGTATGAAGTGTTTTATGTTTTTCATTTTCTTTTCAATTCCTTTTCATTAAATTCGGTGTTAAGTTAAATTCGTAAACTTATTGTTAGTACCATAGGAAAAAAGGTAAAAATTTAAGATTTTTCTTAAACCCTTGTATCTTTTACAAAAATTAAGCTATTGTAATAAATAAAAAAAGAAATTGTAAAGAAATGATGTGTCTTGTTAACAAAATAAGAAAATACAAGGTGGAGCAACTTTGACAATCCATATGTGATTTGAAAGTTGATTTAAAAAAAACAGACTTTGTGTCACCCTGTATAAAATGATGTATGCCAAATTTTGTTAAAATTCCAAAGATGTGATAGATTACATTTAAATTTACCTACAATATGCAAAAAAATGAATAAAATCGAATTTAAAATAGCATATGGTATTTATTTTTTATCAAATTTTAAAAGAGCAACAAGTTGTGAATAGAAAAATAGTAAACCACATATGACCTCAAATTAATATTAATGGAGATATTTCGAAAGAATGAGGACATAATAAAAGTCAGTGCAGCAATGTTTTTCCTTCGTTTTTTAAATGTAAAAGTAGAAAATAAATGTTAATAGTAGCTATAAATTGTTTATTTATCATCAAGAAAACAGGAATTACATATCGAGGACAGTTAAAATATAACTAATTCACACAAAACCATATTTTATTTAAGAGAAAACAGTATTGTTTGTTATTTACAGCACTATAATGACACTACTCATAATAGCAAATTTAACCGTTAGGCGTTAATAACATTGGCGAGGCAAATTAATAATTTAGGCATTTATCCGATTATTTTGATCGATAGGACTCGCAGCAACTATCTGTATATATGGCTTGGATAGGCAATAGAGCGCTTTGATGGATAACAAGTTTCTCAGTTCAAATATTAATTGAAGAAGAAAATGGAAATGTGAGAATTTCTATGTTCTGTGGACCACATAAGGATCAGTGGATGATTTTAAAATTCGGAACACCTATACAGAAAAACAAAGATTTTTTGATTCAGATAAGAAAAATTTCTCTATTATTTAATTAAAATAGATTCAAATTTAAAATAGTATTATTTAAAGAATATATTATTTACATCTAGGTATTTTAATATAAAAAGTGATTGATTGGTAAACATCTACATAATAACACAGAGCAACAAATTAGAGGTAGATAATCTCCTTAATGTGTTTAGGTATTCTTTCTTTTTTCTTATACCACCTGTCTCGTAACATATGAATAGCTTTCTTAAGACGAGAATAAAAAATATCAGGGTCATGGTGTTTTCACCTTATATATAGTTACGATATTTAATAGTAATATCTAATAATAATTATAATAGTAGTAGTAACGACCTTGTTCTAATTTGCATCAAAAGAAGGAAATTTTTTTGCAAACTGTATCTGGTAGCTGGTGACCAAGAGATGCCTAGCTTTACGATCTTAGCCAGCATCGTAGATGAGAATTATTATTCTGGAAAACACCTTTGTCGGGTTGTAAACACACGCTTCTTAGTCAATGTTGAAAACATAAAAAAAAGATTAACCTCTAATATAATTATCATATATTTTGACATAATTTATTGAGTTGTCGTGTAACTAATTAATAAAGCCTACCACTACTTATAATGTTCGACTAATGCTTAATCATTTAAAATGTTAGAAAAAAAAACAACTACAAATTAATACTACATAATTTGGCGATCCATTTAGTTTAAAGGATAATAAATTTGTGTGTAAACTAATTATCATTGCGACGCGGCTAATATATTTACATAACATTTCAGCTATATAAACGGATATTAATATTAGCCATCCAGTTAAACAAAATAATTGTTCGTGGAAGAATATTTGTTCCGTTAAGGAACCTTTTATTGTTATAGTTCTTTGTGGAAAAAAAGGAGTGAGATACAGGTGAGTTAGTGTTAGTTTGTTATATATTGATAATTGAATCTTAAAGTGGTAAGGGTAGGTAGTTGCCCAATAATTTTTTATGTGGTCTCTAAGACCATAATAATTATATATTATAATAACACAAAAGCTTCAGTTCTTTGCTGGTCTTTGGATTCACTATGAAGGGCTTCATGTATTAATTCATTACCTATACGCCTTGAGGAAGGTCTAGATACCTTTTATTACATTTCTTCAATGAATTAAAAAGGCCAGGTAGTTTGTTTTAATAAGAAACAAGCTTTAAACAACAATATAATTTTTTGCAACAACATTTTATTGTCATATAGATAATAGAAAACTAAAAAAAGATTATCAAAATAAATCTGTTTCCGAAACTACTTTTTATAGTGGGGATTATGATTATTGTGAAAACTGTCAAATAGCTGACAGCTGTCAGATCAGAAAAATAAACTGTGTAGTAGTAGTAGAACCAACCATTTTTCTACAGTTTGCAACACTTCCAGACAGTATAGTCATTTTGAAATCTGTCAAATTACAATAATGTATAAAAAATAATGATTTTTCAAAGTACGAATTTGTGGTTGAGTCCTTATAAATGTCTTATGAAGGGTGTTTTTTTTTATTCTATTTTTTGCAATTAGTTTTTTAAGTTTGATACTCGTAATATAGGACAATTTTGTGACGGTTGGCATTAGTTTGGCATTAAATTCAAATAGATTGAATTGACAAATTAATTTGACATTTCATCGTTAAATTATTTTATTTATTTATAAAAATGTATTCTACATTTTTCATGTACAGATGTGTGCAAAAATGAAAATGGAACAACTCTTGCTGGCATGGCTGTGACATACAGCATACATAAGATTGTCATAATACTTGCTTAGATTTTATAGGTTATACATGAATATGTCACAATATAGATTATCAAAAGATTTCTGACACTTTCAATTTCCAACAAACACTGACATTACTTCAATTAATCAAACGAACGTCTACTTCACACAGTAATAGTTCAGTAGAAATATGGAAAATTGTTGAAAATGGAGTTACTAATTTACTTCCGGAAAAGTCATACTGTATGAAAATTTTGTTAATTTAATAACAATAAAATGTCAGATTGACATTTCCATTATACTGTTGCAATCAGTGTTGCCAGAGACTTTTGAAAAATGATACCAATCTCTGGTGAAAAAATGCACCAGATTTTATCAGATTGTACAGAAACAAGACCTATAATAGGCGTACAGCGTTGGCAAAATGTTAAGAGATAGTAAAGCGGGTGACTATAAATGATTGTGAATGTTCAAGTTAATTTGGTAATACTTCTGTAATTTTGTGTTAGTATGCCATCAGATATTTAGATTTGACTATGACAGATACTTTGTGATGATGATAGAAATGACATAATCTACAGATGATGCAACTAATACTAATATCATCGACAACACCAAAATGCTCAGCTTACTGCAAGTTTCCCTTCATCGAGGAACTCACCCCAAGGATATCTTCACTTTTAAGATATTTACCTTTAATATTAGGTTACTATAATAACAACACCATTAACAGGTTATTTTCGAAATGTAAATCAAAAACACACTTCCTCCTTAATTCGGGAGTTGTATATTTTGTTAGTTGCTTGCAATGTGATGCAATATATGTGGGCCAGACCTTACCATACTTAGAAAAAAGGTTGAAACAACATAAACTTGATTGTCACTATAAACAACACTAGGCCATATTTTTGATTTTGAAAACGCCTCTATCCTAGAGTTTGTACAAATATTCAAAATGTACTTTTATACAAACGGTTCCAAAATGTACCAGATCTGTACAAATGTATAAGCTCTGGCAACGCTGGTTCCAATGTGACCAACTTAAAATAAACCCGCTTAAATATCCCATTTTTATTAATTTTCTTAACTGTTTTGGTAGATATGTTACACTTAATACTCGAATTCGGACAATGTCCAAAAAAGATGCAAAACTAGATCCGAAATTTTATTTTTAAACGGCTATTGAGCATCATAAAATGAGCAGAATTAGTTTGCTGCATTTTCCAATAAGCAAAATTACTTCTGCGCATTTTAAAGTGACGCTTTTTTCATTCAGGTGTATACTGACCCGGGACAATCCGAATCTACCATCGAAATGAAGCCAACCCCTCCCTCCTCTCCTCCCCTACAAAGGGGTGGTGAAATGCTTGCATACGAAAATAGGGCGTCAAAAATGCAACCTTTCAGTTTTTTCTCATTTTTCGAGGTGAAAAAGCCATTTTGTGAATATAACCTAGATATATTCTTAAAGCTGAGAAATTTGCTATCGGCCAAAGAAAATAGTCGTGGAGTTTCGCTCCGTTCACCTACAAAAATCGGGGTCAAAATGTTTCTATGTGGAATTGGAGCTTTCGAGATAGGTGCTATTTTTATATTTTTTGCCAAACAAAGCCCTTCAGGCCGAATCGGCCATTTTTTTCGTATTTAGCATGACCAATTACATATATGTATATCCAAAATTTTAACGAAATCGAACACCCTTCGAAAATTGTCAAAAATCCACATTTTTCCATTCTTGCGATTTTGAAGAAAATTTCGACCTCTTTCGATTTCCTGAAATTTGAATATATATGCAATTGATCATGCTGAATACGATAGCAGATTTGAGGCTAAAGGGCCTCGTTTGGCAACAAAAAATATAAAAATAGCACCTGGAAAGAACCCCTCCAATTCCGCATAGGAAAACTTTTGTCCCCGGTTTTTGTAGGTGATTTGCCAAAACCCCACGACTAGTCCTTTATTCAACAGCAAATTTTCTCAGCTTTCAGAATATATATATAGGTTGTGTTGACAAAAGTGACTGCTTCATCTCGAAAAATGAGAAAAACTCAAAACGCTGCAAACGCTCCAAGATTGGCATCGAATCTTTGCATCATTTTCGGTTTTTTTCAAATTTTCGGTGAGAAGGAGAAACATTTCTAAATACCACCTATATATATTCTGAAAGCTGAGAAAAATTGCTATCGGATAAAGAAAATAATCGCGGGTTTCGCTCCGTTCACCTACAAAAACCGCGGTCAAAATGCTCTATACGGAATTGGAGCGTTTGTGATTGGTGCTATTTTTATATTTTTTTGGCCAAACAAAGCCCTTCAGACCAAATCCGACACCTTTTTCGTATTTAGTATGATCAATTACATATGTATCAAAAATTTGAACGAAATCGAACGCCCTACGAAAAAATTGTAAAAATCCACATTTTTTCCTCTTGCGATTTTGAAGAAAATTTCGACCTCTTCGATTTCCCCTGAAATTTTGAATATGTATGTAATTGATCATGCTAAATACGAAAAAAGTATCAGATTTTGTCTGAAGAGCTTTTTGTTTGGGCAAAAAGATATGAAAATAACACCTCGAACAAATATATGTAGCTCCAATTCCGCATAGGAGTACTTTGACCCCTGTTTTTATAGGTAAACAGCGCGAAAACCTCGCGACAATTTTTTTATTCGATAGCAAATTTTTCTCAGCTTTTAGAATATATATAGGTTGTATTTAGAAAAGTGGCTGCTTCATTCCAAAAATGAGAAAACTCCAAACGCTGCAACGCTCAAGGTTGGTATCAAATCTTCTTGCATCGTTTTGGTTTCTTTCAAATTTTCGGTCATTGAGAAACATTTCTTAATACAACAAGCTCCTGTTCTGAAAGCTGAGAAAATTTGCTATCGAATAAAGAAATAGTCACGGGGTTTATTTCTTGCATGTGGATTAAAAAGTGTACTACCAAAGCATCTTCAAATGTTGTCTGTAAATAAATGCCATTATTATTCATGTTTGACAGCCAAAGTGATACTTATAATTATGTACAGTTTTGCAGATTTTTTAAGAACAAAGTTTATTTTTTGTTCTGTTTATAATAAGGTTCGTTTGTTGTTGTGCAATTGTGTCTAACCTGTCAAAAATTTCTGTTAGCATCAAATTTTAAGAACAATCTTATATTGTACTATTTTAATAACTCTGTGACCATACTTGCAGTTTACTTCAGCTGCTCTCTTGGCAGTAAAATAGTTGTAAAGATAATTACTTTTCTATAGCTCTTAACAGGTCAAAATATTCAAAAGATTCTGTAGGTACTTTTTCACAAAATTGTCTCCCGCTCAAATTATTAAATGATGAAAAATAAACTATACAAAAAAAGACCCAAAATGACGTTTAACGTTTTCTGTCCAAGTTAATTAAATCAGAGAAACAAAAAACAACATCATTATCATTTTTTATAGAAAAAAATGGAATTAAATAGCTCAACGTCTTATATTCCTTGCAATCTATTCATTATGCCTGATCTATTACGGAAAATGAAATGCAAATATTGGATAATGAAAAAGTTCACCTCCCCATCGAAGGTTCTTTTTCAGTAAGTACAGTACCGTGGGCTATAAAAGAAGGATTGCATCAGATAACAACGAATATCTATAACGAATTTAAATCTAAAGGATACAAATACGGCGTTTACTCACTTCTTTTAGACCGATGTTTATCCCCATGATTGAATCTAATCCGACAGATCTTTATTAAGGATTTTCAATATTTTACCGAGAGAGGGATATATTATAACGGAAAAGCGGACCCATTGAGTGACACCAATTAACTATCGAAGGAACGAAATGGAGACCTTTGCAATGCCCAAATAAGATCCGACTTTCTCTTCGGGTAAATTAAAATCTATGTTTTCAACGGTGTTGGATTGTGGAAATGAGTTAGGCGAGGAAATAGAGAAATTACGTATAAGTAAAGGGTACATGAATATTAGGGAGATGGGTGCTCATTACACGACGAACGTAA
>CM043020.1:529645-697211 GCA_023690525.1 Holotrichia oblita | reverse complement strand
AGGTTTGTCGCTGGCAGCTGTCACAATTTGAAGTACAAAGACTACTGACGTAAAGTACTATAGCATTTTTTGTGTCGCTTGATTGCAATTTCTTGCAGTATTGGCTATCAGAAAATACTTCTGACGTGAAATTTTATGTTGACAATGCCTGATTTTTTCGACCATTCTGAAATGTGTGTCAAAATTTGACAGGGCAAAAGTCACTTGAGTAATTCTAACCTAAAAATGTTTCGGGGTTGCCAAACTAAATATTTACTTCAAACATTATACACAGTAAGTATAGTTAATCCATCACATTGTCCCCAACTGTTAATTATAACGTTAAAAACGAACAAACAAAGAGTCACCTTTAGTTAAATGACAAGTAACAGCCTTTCATAATACAGAACATAATTTAAATTAAATGTCATTTTTGTACTCGCCTATCAAAACCTGTTATTTGACGGTTCGATTTGCGTGCGTAAAAAGTCACTTTAAGCACGAGTGCGTAAAAGTAAAGTTGGTACTTACTGGAACTTGATTAATTTAGTGACATTTTAAAATCGTAAATCCCTAACCTTAATAATATATGGTCATAAACGATAACGTATTTAACAATATGTATTACTATTATAGTTCTCGTACAAAAAATATTGTACAAACTTCGTGCGTGAAACATTTCGCGAATTCGTGTCCATAAAGCGCTCGCCTCATTACTCATTCGCGAAATATGATTTCCGCGGCAGTTCGTAAATAACTATTTTGCCTCCTTTTCAATTTTGTTTATAACATCAGACACATTGGACTTTCACGATCATCATTTTTGATTTTTGGCAGTTTCCTTCACTTATAAACGTATCCAATTGAGACACTTTCTTTGCTATTCCTTCCTTTAGATCTTCTATTCTTAGGCGTTGTTGCTGGCATCATTTTTATAGTTGATGGGGGGTTGAAAACTGTATAATAATATCTGGGTCTCCGAAAAATAATTTATTTGCTTGATGGTGATTTTTTGGTTCATCCTAGGCTACCTGCTGCAATTTCTTGTGTCTTTTTAAATTATATTTGTTCCAATACTTCCACAGCATTAATTGATAATAAAAGAGTGAATCAATAAATACCAGTTTTTTTATTTTTGAAGACAGCGTTATTGAGGAAAGCTGAAACTAACATGGTGTGATTCATAGGTTAGGTTTTGGTGATGCACCCTCGTAATCTAACTGATATAAAGTCCTTTCGGAGATTCTTAAATTTGAACAGTTTCTTCCATGCCACTAAAAATTTTTGAACAAACTTCTCATCTTATAAAATCTGATTAGTTTGATCTTTGTTGCATTTCTTCTTCTTGAAGTCTTTAGAATCGCTGCTGAGGCAACCAGAATCTTCAGGTTTATGCAGATAATTCCCTCAGATGCTGACGACTTCGCATTCTGCTCAGAATTGGGATTGTAATTATGGTTTGGGCTTGCAGGATGAATTGGTTGTTGATGTTGATTTTAAAAGAAGATATCATCAGAACTTATGATGTTCTTCAAGATACTAGCGTTGTATGCTCTGATGTTTTGGCTCAAATCTGACATGGAATTATTAGCTTTCTTCTCTTTTTATTGGTCTTTGGGATTCTTCTTGTTCAAGCCTTGGTGGTTTGGGTTCATCATCCATCCTTCCAGGTGGCGATATCGGTGGGTTCTTTATTTTTTCAAATTATTTTGAATGGATTGCCTAGTTTTGACGCCTGGTATATCTTCCTTAAACTGTCGAAATTTCTAATTAAAATTGGTCGCTTGATTAATGGATCTGAAGAAGATCTGGTTCGGTATTTCGGGGAGGGAATTAGAGTGATCCTATCCAAGGTATCCGGTTCTAAATCATCAGGATCTTCAATCCTCTAATCCTTATAACATAGATGATTTCATGATCATCATTTATTAGAAAAATTATTTCATATTTTAATTAGAAAATCGCGTCTTGTACTTTTTAACAAACACTGTATTTTGTTGTTATAAAATGCATACTGTTAACTTGACCGTTATACAAATAAAATTGAACGACTTCCGCCTCGTAAATTATCTCCCGGTTAACACCTGCAACTGCCGTCTCGATTTTATATTCTGCAGATGGTACTAACGTATATTTAATGGAAGATAAATCAATTTTTAAATTCCAATATAGCGATATTATATTTAGAAATTTGTCGAGTTAACACATGAAAAGAAATCTAATTTTTGTGTAAGTTTCAAAATATTATTTTGGAGGGAGAATACAGTGGGTAGTACATCGCCGTTAACAATAATCAATATAAGCGTCGCGACGCTGGTTCTACCTCTCTCTACTCGTATTTCCCGCTTTATCGCCGTTGCACGTACTGAAAAGGAAATTACCGCTTCGTATCGTAGTTTCAATCGTGTCCGTTTATAACGTGTACATTTATTACGTTAAAAACTGCCACTTATTCTCGTGATAGATCTAAACGCCTCGTTAAAATGCCCGGTTAGAATTTTTCGTATTTTAAACTATATTTAAAGTTAGGTCATTCCCAAAATTAGGTTATTTCGGTTGAATATTGTTATTCCGATAAAGTTAAAGTAAAATTTTTTTCCTGCTAATTTAGGAAAGAAGAGCGAGATGATAAACCACGTTTCTATCTAATTATATCATTTAGGTGACCCTAATATATGTTAATACACTAATTAGCGTTAGGTACTCTTCTAACAAACGAACAAAGAAAATGAAATTACGAAAGCTCGAGGAAGAAGTCATCTATCACAATATGAGGCGCTGTCGACGACCTAAAAACTAATAATAACTTTCCGTATAATAACGCTGATTTATGATTTATGTCTATACCTACGGATACTTGGAAAGCAGGAGATATAATATCGAATAGAGGACGATATCGTGATAATTATAACACTTTCCGAAAACCTAAAATTAATCACCGCTTCATCGGAATATTTAATATAACGTTTAATAACAGCGGACAAAATAAGAATGTGTTATGTTTTAAAGCGTTAATGGTTATTTTTACTTGAAACTCGATGAGTTATGAAGCAGGACATTCCGAATTGGAGGATTTTCTAGCGAGATATTTTCCAGGATTTATTTAAATTTAAGTTTTATTCGGAGGTTGTTCTTCTTGAGGAAAATATTAAATCATAATAATGTTCTCTTATTAGAAAAATAATTTCTCATACATTTTCATGCATTTTAAGTGGAAATACAATGAGTTAAGTTAAGGAAGGAGCCAGAAATATTACGCGAATGTACCAAAATATCTAGTATGAATAAAATTTCGAAAGAATTTAAGAACATAATAATTATATCAAGCTTGAATTACGCAGTATATGATAATTAGAAGACTGTATAATATACGTTATAAGGCCAATTAATAAATAATAGAGTAGATTTAAGTAATTAGAATCTATTATTTATAATTGGAATAGATTCTGAATGAATGTCTCTATTTTCTTATAAGTTTTCTAAGTAGTGGAAGCATATAGAGCTTTTATTTTTATTGGTGTGTTTTAGTGTGGTTTTGGCATGAAACAAAGAATTAGAAATGGAAAAAAATTGAGTAGATGCCGATATCACCAAGGTTAGGGATAGGTTAGGAGTGGGGTGGCATGCGGGCCTGTTTCACCGCGACCTTTACAGGTCTATTGTGATCCCCTTTACCTTAGAGAACCCTCTTTAGTTTTGCCTTCTTAATCAGACTTATCATTGTTGAGAGCGGCTCTTTTGTGTAGCCGTTGGCTGTGGGGTTCTCTATCCCCATTACTAGAAACCTTGTCCTCGCTAGGCCGTCACAGTGGCACAAAACATGAACTGGGATTTCTTCTTCCTCTTGACAGAATCTGCAGGGAGCATTTTCTGCCAGGCCTATGTTAAACATATACCTATTCAATCTGCAATGACCGGTCATCAGACTTACTATCATTTTGACAGTCTTCCTGTCTTTACTCAGTAGGTCTTCAGTAAACTTAGGCTTCTGTTCCCTTAGGAACTCCTTAGCCTGTCTTTGTCCTGGCGATCTTTCCCACCATTCCTTGGACTTGTTTTGTGACCATTCGTAGATGGACCTCTTAATTTGTGATTTGGTAATGCCGAAATAAGGGACCGCTCCTATGAAAGGCCTTGACGAGCTTCGTTTGGCCAGCTCATCGGCCGCCTCGTTTCCCTTCACTCCCTTGTGGCTGGGGACCCAGGCCAGAGTAATTTTCCTTAGGGTGCCCACCTCATTTAGGGCTCTTACGCAGTCCCAAACCAGCTTTGAGTCAGCACTTGCGGAACTAATCGCTTTAAGTGCTGCTTGACTGTCAGAGTAAATAGCGACGCTTTTTCCTGGTTCGGCCCAACTGTCTACTTCTCTGACACTGTGGTGAATCGCAGCAACCTCAGCCTGGAAAATTGTCGAGTCCTTGCTGAAGCTCAATGAAAGGGCCTTGCACGGCTTCTTTCTATAAATGCCAGCTCCTACGCCGTGGTCCGTTTTAAAGCCGTCGGTATACCAGCTTGAGTCCGCTCTTACCCAAGACTTCTCTTCTTAATTCGTTTTCGATTCTTTTATCTTTAACTTCAATACCAAATTCTTTAAACAGAGGTTTGGCTTGTATTGTTATGGATGAATTACTCCTAACTTGTATTCCTAAACTTTAATTTCAACTAGTTACCTTTTATATACAAATATAATATATTTTAACAACCAATTGAAATTTTCGATAGAGTGTGAAAAGAATAATTCAGTTCCTCTCTTGGACACTTTGGTAATTAGACAATCCAACCAATAACTAGTTCTAGACTGGTACAGATATGTGAATTACTCCTCGAATATGAAAAATAGAGTCAACAAAATCTCTGAATCATTATTCCAGATTTCCATTTATTGATCGACTAACTCAAAAGATTTCTAAGGTCTTCTCAGAATTACCGATCACAATAGCGCCTTACAGTATCAAGACCATCAACAATCTTTTTTTTTAAAGGTAAAGCTTATACTCTGACGTTTTTGAGGTCAAATGTGGTATATATATCATCCCTTTCGAACAGAGTTAGAAAACACTACCCGGATTGTGCACTTAAGTCAAATAGGACAGCACTTGCTGAGACTTAACTTGATTGTACAAAACTTTTAGATAATACTGTATGTCCTTTTAGTTACTTCTAGTGACTTTTGATGTTCTTGGTATTGTACTTTGTAAATTTTAGGGATATTTTCTTTTGTAATTTTAGCTCTAAATTTTGTTAAAAATTAATATTAACCTATAAGTTTCGTTCACCGAGCTTTTGACACATGTTCGGGATTTTATTAGTTATAAAGGTTAGAATCTTATAATATATCTTATTCCACCATAATTATACGATGATTGAGTTAATGATTTAATTAACTACATATAATGGTGTTTTTAGTGTACTTGTTCTTTTAGATGATCTCAGAAGAATTAAATAATAAATTTACGAAAGCTTAGATTGTAAAAAGGATTGTTTTATTCTTAACGGCTTTGGATCTTGGAAAAAATAGGTCAAAGAATGAACTACTGAATTATTGTCTCTTAAGAAAATGGCAAAAGTCAGAATGTTTTCCAATTGATAGCAGAAGTCTTTAAATGTCTCTAGTGTCTCTAATGAAAGCGTGTTTGCTTTTGTAAAGGATTTTATCTTTTAATTTCCTTTCCACATAATGTGGTATGGCTCGATGTAAGTCTCTTTTTTCTATTTCGTAAGATCCTAGGTGCATAGCCCTTAAATCGCGTAATGCTGTGCACTCGGAGAGGATCTCTATGGAGGTTTCACCCTCTTCCTCGCAGAAACGATATTCTGCTGTTTCTGCTAGCCCAATTGTTTTCATAAGCTTTCGGAACCGACAGTGATCTGATAGAATTCCTGTCAAGAAGTTTTGTCTTTGCTCATAGACATTAGTCCATGTTGATCAAATCAATGCTTGATTTTCCGTTGATCTAGTATTGTATACTTTATGAGGATGAGTTTTTTCTCTTGCACAGCTCATTTAGCTTAGACAAGCATTCTCGAGCCATTTTTGAGCTGATTGTGTAGGAATTTATCGCACTAATGGCTTCTCGACTGTCGGTCAGGATGATAATCTTGTGTTTCCAGTAATTTCTCTCAAGATTAAACCGGACCCATCTTGCAGTAGAGCGTATTTCCGCCTGAAGGATGCTGAGGTTTTTCCTTAAAGCTTTCGGAGTACTTGGTTCCCAAATCCTTAAAATCACAGATCCTTCATCATTTACAACACATGGTTCGGCCCAAACTTGAAATGGGTGTTCAGGTTTGGGCCGGCTCACATCTATTTTCTTTATTTCTATGTAGTAGGTTAGAAGTATCTATCCGTACAGATAAATTAGGGAATATACATACATATGTACAGAGTTATTCAAAAATATCATGGTGATATGGTGGAAATTCTTTTCAACTTGTTTTCTAGTGCAACATACTGTTTTCGTATTTTTTACGTTTCTGAAATTCTTGTGTCATTTTTAAGTGCCTTTGTATAGACGATTATGTCTCTACCTCACATCATTCATGAAATACTTACTCTTTTTTTGTCACTTGTATCAATTGGATGTCTTCAAAGAAACATAATTTTCTTGGATCCATTTTGGAGTTGACGCTTAATCTTTGCACGTTCTTTTGACAGAATCTTCTAAACAAAAACAGAGACGTATTGTAAGGTTCCACTATTGTATCTGATGAAGCGACGTCTATGGATTTCCCAAATGATTTAGATTCCATCTGGCACTGTAACCTACAGCATTGCATCGAAAAGTGCCCTTTTCTCATCGAGGCAAGAGTTCGTCAAGACTTAAGAAGAAGGACCAAGAGGGTCCTGAGTGAGTCATTAACACCTGAAAAATCATCTTTATTATCTAAATAAAAATCGTCAGATTAGTTGCCTGAAACTACATCCATTGTAAAAGTAGATCAAAGTGATTACACTAAGCTTAATGTCCATGATGTTGTCTCTACGAAATCTGGTTACCATCTGTAGAATGATATTTATTATCTAAAGAAAAGTCATCAGATTACTTGTCAGAAATTGCATCAATTGAAGAAGTAGATCAAAGTCACTACATTAAACTCAATTTTCTTGGTTTTGCTGTTAGTTCTCGCGTATTGGTTCTAACAGAATTTTGCTCTTCTTTCTTGTTGAAGAATTTGGTCAAAATTTTTGTTTCTCTTTTAAAGTGGGGCAATAATTCAGACTTGAATCCGATAGAGAACTGACTTCTCTCAAGAAACAACATTGTACAACAAGCTAATGGAAAAATGAGATAACTATTCATTACAGCCGAAGTCTTATTTAGACAATATCAATCGAAGATTCTTGAGGTGGCCATCCTTTTTCTCACTGCTTGCAACAGACAGACTCTGCAAAAAGAGGTAATTTAAATTCAAGTTCAAATTGTTAGAGGGTATACTAAGTACCAATTAGAGACTAAATTTTGGTCTTAGACAATCTTTTATATGTAGCATTGCAAACTTGTTTTTTTTTTGAAATGGCCTGATAACAGTCTAGCCTTGGACTTAATGAAGAACTGTTGGACTACTGTCAAAAAACGACATTTAGAAAGCAAACAGAAAAATTAAATAACTGTTTGTTACTAACCAAAGTCTTAGTTAGCTCAATGTCGACAAAGATTAAAGCTGTTAGTGAGTTACAGGCTCTGCAGAAAAGAGCCAACATTAATTAAAGTTTAAATTGCAAAAGAGTGTGTGTTAGCATTACATTGAAAAGTGCCATTTTTTCATCGAGGCAAGAGTTAGTCAAGACTTAAGAGGAAGGGCCAAGAGGGTCCTGAACTTTTTCCAAATTTGACTTCTCTTGGATTTTCTCCCTAACTTTCTTTTTTCTTTAATTCTTTAATATTTTGTGGTCTTGGTGGTGGTTGGTATAATTCTAAAAAATGTATTAAGTAACTACAAATAGGTACAGAGGTCTTGGTGACCATTCTAATCTATCTTTGATGGAAAGCCACACCTTAACCGTAACGAATTAATTTATATTTTTTAAATATGTAGTTTCAAACTTAATGAACAGGTTATGACCAGATTTAAATTAGGTGTTCCTTATTGAATATATTACGAAGGCAATGTATTAATTCATTCTGTAGTAGAGACCAACCAAACTTGTTAAGTTCCATTTAAAAAATATTATTTTTTTCGATCTTTTATCTTTCAAAATTTGAATCGATGGTTTGTACAATCTAGGAAATAATTCGAAAACTTTTTATTTTACTTAAGTTACTATCTAAAGTGCTAGTTAGTTGAAGATTATGTACATTTCCCCTCTAATTTCGTGCTTACATATTTGTGTTTTTGTGTTACATATTGATAAACATGTTAGCATTAAAAAAGCCACTATTGAAAGGAAATAAACATACATATCTTGAAATTAATGAAATGTTAATACGTATATTTCGCGTGTAAGGTGTAACTCATATCTTAGTAAGGATCAACATAGTCGCTTTTAAACGTGTTAATTTCGTAACTGTATTTCTGTTACGTAACTAGAAAACGTGCTCGACACATACACGAACTTGTTATAATAGAGAACAACTTACGACATACTTTAAAAACATTTACTTCTGATCGCAACCTTGATAATATTTCTTCGTGATTTTTGCTCGCAAGATTAGCCCAAAACTTAACGCGAAAGTAATTTCGTTCGCTAATAAAGTTCTTTGTTTCGATAACTACCAAAAGGAAATAAAAGGAAGTCGTGGAATAAATTAGTGAAGCTATAAATATACTAGTATAGAGGTTTCTTTTCAAACTTGTTAGGGATTGTAGAGATATGACTGAACATCAATTCTATCTAATGCAACCCAGGTGTGCAAATACACGTTAGTTTGTGATATTTTCCTGGTGAATAGAAAAAAAGAGAAACCGCTGTATAGAGTATCTAGATTAAAGATAAGGTAAAAAACGGCGATTGGATAGGACTATCTAGCGTGTGTATTTATGTGTATCTATTCTATCTAAGTATCTGGTGTATGTATACGAGATTCCTTGGCATCGTGCCAGAGATTCTGAAAATTTTAGTAAATGCACACAGATACATATACAGTGATGAATAAGAGACATACAACATTCGGTTCCGTTCATCGTTAGCGGTAGGTTCTTCCTATTTTCCTATTCCTAATGTTTACATTTTATATTAAGCCGGACGTGGACGTTCAATTGAGATACGGTTATGCTGTGAAACTAGCGCTTTCCATTGTATTATACATATGTGTAAGATGGTATGCTTTATAGTCGGATTTTTACGGTCTTTTGAGTGCTTAATTTTAAGTGAGTTTATTGTTCTAGTCTTGTGCGTAATGACTAATATAGAAGTGATTTTTTCTAGAAAGTTTTTAGTTCTTTAATAATTGTTTCTATGAATTATAATAGTTTGTTAATCTAAGCTATCGAGGAGAGGTGAGTTGTTGTATGATCGTTGTAAAAATTTGTTCATTTTAATTAGAACACTTTTGTCCCTTTGTGCAGGTGGCATTAGATTTTTACTTTTACATATTTATCCTGTACTTGTAGAGCCTATCTTCAACCAATTGTTAATACTTTAGTTTCTGTTTCCTTACCTCCATTCATGGTCAGTTTCTTTCTGTTCTGTCTTAGTTCTAATTGAACTTTAATTTTTCTTTGCAACAGATGCAACATTTTTTCTTTTCTGATTTGAATAGGTTAAACAATGCTTGGAAAAAAAAGGGTATTACATTATTGAAGTCGTCTAGGAAAAGTTCAGACTTGAACTCGACAGAAAACTATGATAAAGTAAAAAATTAGAAACGGCTAATTATTTTTTTTTATTAACTAGGCCTTGAACCTATCGAAGGAAGTAATCTTAGACTTCATTTATTCCTGTTATTCATTGATGATGTTAATGATCGGTTGGGTTGCCCGAATTGTTGTTCGCAGAACAATTTAAGATTAAAAGAAGATTTATTACTACCAAAGTCTTATTAGCTCAATATAGACAAAGATTGAAACTGTGAGGAAAGCTCAGGGTGACCACCCTAAATATTAGAATCATTAAAATTTCTAAACATTTTTTAAGTCATTGCTAGCAACTTACAGATTCTGTAAAGCATGAAGTTTAAATTGCAAAAGTGTGTATTAGCAAGTACAAAGGAGAAACCAAAATTTTATATTGGACAACCTTTGATAACTAACACTCCAATCCAAGTTATGCAAGTGAGTCATTAACACCCATCCACTGTTGAAGTAGATCAAAGTGATTATACTAAACTCAATTTTCCTGAGGGTTAGTTTAGTTCTTGCTTATTTCTAATTGAACTGATGTCCTCTCTTTTTTTGTTGAACAAGTCTTTATAAAAACAGTAAAACTATCTGAAATTGGTCCGATTTTTTTCTATTTTCTGACGTAAATGGGTAAAAAGCAACGCTTGAAAAAGAGTCCAATTACAACTAGCATTCCAATAAGGTATACAGGGTGCCTGGATTTCGTAGGAACAACATGATATTGAGATGCGGTTAGAACTAAATCGTATCTTATCGTATGACATGCTAACCTTTTTAAAATTTAGAAAATTGAGCTTATTCTTTTTATGAGCAGAAATAAAAAGTTATCCATGTTGTTGTCTCTACGAAATCCGATCACCCTCTATGACTGATTTATTAACATCTGTAGAATGAGATTTATAATCTTAAAAAAACTACATCCGTTGAAGGAGTAGAGTAAAAGGACTACATTAATCTCAATTTTCTTGGTGTTGCTGTTAGTTCTCGCTTATTGGTTCTAACTGAATAGGGAACTGATTTCGCTCAAGAAACAACATTGTATAACAAGCAAATGGAAAAATGAGATAACTGTTCATTACAGCCGAAGTCTTATTAAGTCAATGTCAATCAAAGATTGAAGCTGTTACAAAAGCTCGGGGTGGCCATCCTTTTTCTTACTGCTTGCAGACTCTGGAGAAAAGAGCCAACATGAATACAAGTTCAAATTGTAAAAGAGTGTGTGTTAGCAAGTATAAAGAAAATATCAAAATTTTTTGTTGGAAAACCTTTGGCAACTAGCATTCCAATCATATCTACAACTGAGTTATTAATATCTGTAGAATAATCTCTATTATCTAAAGAAAAATCGTCAGAATACTTGTCTAAAACTACATCATTAGTCTCAATTTTTTAATGTTTCTGTGAGTTCTTAATTATTAGTTCTAATGGAATTTCGTTCTTCTTTTTCTGTTAAAGAATCATCTCGGTAAAATTTGTTTAAAAGTATCTTTTGAAGTAATCTGGCAACAATCTAGACTTGAACCCGATAGGGAACCGTTGGACTACTGTCCAAAAAGAACATTTAAAGAGCAAATCGAAAAATGAGATAACTGTTCATTGCTCTTAAACTCTTATTAGCTTTAAATTCTACCAAAAAAAGACCAAAATTTCAAATATACGACTGAATTGTTAACATCCGTAGAATTATCTTGGTAATGACTGCATTAATTGCTTAGTTTTAATTGAATTTCGCTCACACACCCAAGTCCTTAATTTTATCTTTTCTCTTGATTGAATCAGACTCAATGGTGTAGTTGAAAGCAGTAAGAGCATTTTGTATAGGACACAAGAACTAAGACTAAGACGCAGATCATTAACGCATATATTGAAAAGCAAAGGTCCAATGTTGGAACTCTGTAGTATACCTGAATATATGCTAAATTTGGCTGGCATAGACAACGTACCCTTGCATATTATTCAGGTAAGATGAAAATAATCTTATTAAAAAAGCACCAAATCTTAATGCCCTACATTGATCCAGTGCTATGGAGATTTCCTGGGTGATAATGATCAGGTTGGACACAGTCGATCTGCCATAGACAGATCCATGTTGTTTCCTTGAGAAGTAAATTGCACGGTACTTAATTTGTTCAAACACCTACGCAAAGTTCGGTAAGATGTTTATCGGTCTATAATTCGTCATGCCAATGAACACTGCTACCAGTTTACAGAAAAAATGATGTTTGTATAATAAGATTGTAGAGCAGAGCTAAACGGGTATGCTAGGACTTCAGCACAATTCCACACAAGAAAACTAGGTATACGATCATTACCCGAAGAAAAAATGAGCAACAATGCTTAAAAACCTCGGAAAAAAAACAGGAAGACTGTCTGGATTTGGTCCAAAGTTTGGTACAAATGTTACAGCTACTTGACAGCTAAAGCTGAGTATTATATTAATAAATATTCAATACACAACAATTTTGTATAAACTTCACGTAAGACATTAACAGTGTTTAAGAGACGAACATCATTTTTGACAGGAAATGAATGACCTTCAATTTAAATAATTAATTCATTTATTAATGATTCGAAGTCTATTAAATTGTATGTTAAATAGAATAGAATGAATGTATGTGACCTCCCAAAAAAAATTAACACAAATATAATTTTTTAAAGGTACTTTGACTCGTACTAACTAATTGAGGAAGTATTTAATTTTTTAAAGCGAATTTTTGCAAACTAATACGTCTATAGAAAATACCAAGAAGAACTGGTAAAAAGTGGTTTTGTTTCTCCAGCAAGTATGACAAATTATCCATTACTCCATTGGATCGCATCCGTAAAATGCATTGTTTCCCGTTTTAAAATTTTAAGTTCATGAACCAGAGTCGTATACATAAATAAAATCCACACACATCTTAACTACACACGCATTTTTCGCGTAATCTTGAATTTTACGATTAGTAAAACAGCTGTGAAATTATGACTAAAGTTACACCGTTCCGCACAAGCAAAACTTTTGATGTCGATTAACTGTTTGCCAACATTCGACACAATTGAATGAAATTATGATTATTTCTATGTTACCTCGTATATTTTCCATTTTATTAATAGGTACCTACATTTACATATGTATATATATTTGATTTGGCAAGCTTGTGCCATGGTTATTAACCCGATAATGACCATTAACATTACTTATAACGAAAATGCATTACAGTTATGGATTATGCGCGTGGATTTTATTTTAAGCCGTAAATTATAATCAAACGCGGCCATCGGAATAAGGTCGTAAATATTGGAAGTCACCTTGTATGAACTTCACACCAGTATTAAACAACTCGACCGATTCCAAATCGCTAAAACTCAACTAAAAACAATAACAAAATAAACAGTTATAACGTTGAAACTCCTTTAGTATAATTAATTAGTGTAAAGGCAAATTACACAATACAAAAAGCAAATGTGCTGAGGAATTCCCTATTAGTGATTCTGTTTAAACGTAGCTACGTCAGCTATTACAACGTAGTCGATAGTATTTTTACCTAATTAGCAATTTAAATTAAAATTATAGCATATTTTTTTAATATATAGAAACTGGATAGAATTGCGTTGGTGTTTAAACAGTTTTGCGTTATTTCAGGTTTATTATTATGATTGAGTTTTTTGAGGTCACGTCGCGTCGCGTAGTT
Source organism: Holotrichia oblita (assembly GCA_023690525.1). Classification (NCBI taxonomy): domain Eukaryota; kingdom Metazoa; phylum Arthropoda; class Insecta; order Coleoptera; family Scarabaeidae; genus Holotrichia; species Holotrichia oblita. The sequence continues at coordinate 683,778 of CM043020.1, read as the reverse complement.
AATTATTTAATGAGCGGATGGTTGTATATATTACAATTAACTTTATTATGTGTACGTATTACGCTTATGTATATATATATATAAATATACACATATTAAGTCAATTAGCAAGTAGTCGAATAGTTTTGACAAATTGGAAATTTCTGTTAGTATCAAATATTCCTTTTCGCACGTAGTGGTTAATTACTTTATTTTATGTGAAATACTGATGAAATCTTCTATTCCTTGAACGAGAATTTTTAAAAAATTTTGATGTAAAAAAAGGTATCTCTTCATCAGAAGTCAGAAATAGTTTTTCAAAACTGTATTTATTACAGATTAACTGTTCAAAATATTCATTATTCATAACAGAAAGACGAGAGATAATTGTCAAAATAATGCTAGAAATAATAAGAGAAGGAAAGAAATTGGGCTTGAAAATCAACGAAACAAAAACAAAGTTGGACAAAATTGGATAGAAAACTTTTTTGGTTATGATACGAGGGCTATTTTTTTTTCAATCTCCGATGGGCTATAAAGACAAAACGTACAATACAGGTTATTTCTCCGCACAATCTTCTTGATAATTGAGGCTTTTGTCATATCTATGAACAAGGTTTGCAAATACCCTCTTCATAAAATGTCCCCACCAATGATTAGAAGTGAATTGTGACGGATTCTTTGAGCTCCACGTCAGTTTGTCTCTTCGTTTGTTTTGAATAGCTCTCCGTAAGCATTGCAAAGTTCCACAATATAAAAGCTGCATTAATTGTTGTTCCAGGTTGCATAAACTCCACAAGCAACACACCTTTTTGGTCTCAAAAAATAACCTTACGGTTGTTGAAGGTTCGTTTAAATTTTGTGGGTCTCTTTGGTGAATTAGTGTGCATCGATTGTTGTGATTGTCGTTTCGTTTCGGGCGCGTCATATTGAACCCTTCTCTCATCACCTGTCACAATGGATTTCAAAAAATCTTCTCCATCAGTATTGTAACGGTCAAGCAACTCCAACGCTGCAGCCATTCGGCGAGCTTTGTAGTTGTCACTCAACATGTTTGGGACCCAGCAAGTGCAAACTTTTCTATTCAGTAACGATAGAGTACAGTGAAACTTCATCCTTGAAATTTCATCGATAATTCACTTATGGTGAACAATGTCGTCTGTAACAACAGACTTTCGGCCTTGATCGGCTTTATTATGCACATGAGTTCGGGCAACTTTAAACTTTCGACATCATTCACGAACAATGCTATCGCTCATAAAGCTGTCTCCATACATTCGATTCATTCTTCGATGAATTTCCGCAGCACTGTGCAAGAAACACAGCTTGCAATTCACTCTTGGCCGGAGAATCAATAGTGACAGCCATGTTTACGTGACTGCAACTCAACAGCCGCATGCCCGGCCATCATACTGTGTGATCGGAAGTTAAAAAAAATAGTCCTCGTAGACCAAGATAATTTGAGAATATTCGAAAGGAAGTTAAGCTAAATCATGAATGAATACAGAATAAGAATAAATAAAGAATTGCAAAAAGAATAAGGTGATTGGGATATGTATGAAAGGTGGGAAGAAGAAACTACAATCAAGTTATTACTGGAGTGGAAACCGAGTGGAAAGAAGAGAAGGGATAGACCGAGGTCAAAATGGAAGATCTAAGAAGAGCTAGCGTTAACAACATCACTGGCAAGGAAAAGTTAAAGATAACAAATTGTGAAGGGAATAAGCCACAGGATATAAAACGTAGGATCAATAATAAGATTTAGAAAGAAAGCTTTTTGAAGTGGCACAGCCTCGGTAGACGGCGTTTAGCCATTATTATAATCAAAATTATGTCATCTATGTTATCTATTGTTTAGTTTGACCGATATAGGATTTATTATAGTTTGTCCAATCTAATTTATAAGAGACATTAGTTTGATCATCTTCTTTTAATGGATGTTTTCTTTTTGGTTTTGTTTTCCTATGACTATCACCTTTGTTTTTTCTCCCTAGTTCTTTTCCCACACTCCCAAATTTTCTTGTAAGCCGCTTTATTTTGACGTGCATATCAATGCAGACGTCGACAGGTCCCCTTCTGACACCACCGTGTGCTCTACTGCCGTATGTGCTTCCAGTATGTTTCTTGTTCTTCGTTCTAACGTTTTATCGTCATGAAAAAAATGGAAAGAATTTTTTGTTTCGGTTCTGTTTTGTTGGAATCCAAACGCTATCATTTGCTTTTGATTATCTTTATCAGAAGCCAAGATCTTGCTGGGATTACCTACTGGTTTCTGTCGCCAGCAGTTAATGTGTTAAGTTTGCCTCATCAGTCTTACAACAAGCTGAACAATGTCATTGCTGGAAATTAAATCTTCGTTCTCTTTTTTTCTTGATATATGGTATACATCTATTATGAGTAATTTTAGGTTTCTGCCTCTAGCGTAGTTTACACATCGAGTAACACATGATATTCTGATGCTATTGCTCCTGAAGAAGATGCTTACGTTAGTGTCGAAACATCGAGTTAGTAAATTTTATATTTTTTCTACTTTTATTTTGCTTTATTTTATATTTAGTTTATTTCTGTAGAATTAAGTGATTATCTTCTTAAAATGGCCAAATCTCTGATTTGGAACCAGTTTAGAAAACGTCCATTCTTCTTAATGAATATGAAATGGATTAAACCCAAAAAACTGGTTTTAAAGTTTCTTAAAAGAGATACCCAAAAATTTTATTAAAACAGCATGAAGCATTAACAGTATATTAACTTTTAATAAAGAACAAGTTACCATTTTTTTTGCAATAGTTTCTAAAAGTTGCTATGGCGGTGGCCAGAGAAACACCACAGAGAACGTCGCGGTCGAAAATTCCGCTCATTTAGCATTTGGAAGAACTCGAAGTCCAGATATAGAATCAAGTCCAAAATGAGCCATTAATAGAAGCCCTATATCTCCAACACAACCTCAGGTCAGAAGAGCAATCTCATATAACGACAAAAATACGAATGGACTTCTTGTCCAGCTTTTAACAAAGAATTGTTGCTCAAATCAAAAATGGATTTTTTTTAGCTTCAACATTTAAAGGATTGCGATTTAGACAAAGACACCTGCTTACACTCCTTTTCTATAAATTAACACTTTCTTTTTCTTAATCGACGATCTTGATTCGGTTAATATGATTCTTACTGTGTCTATGATATTTTTCTCTTTATCAAAACTTTTTACGCAAAATTATTTAGCTTCTACTTACTTGTTCGTCGGTGAGTTTTTTATTCCCCTTCTATTTTTGGTGTTGCGGCTGGATTCTACTTTCTTCGACCACTTTTCCGGTAAAGTTTGCTTCATTGTTTCTGTGTTGTAAAGTTAGATAGATGATTATTGACGTCAAATTTGAATAGAGAAGATATAGGAATGCATATTATATTACGTACCCAATCAAAAACGAAATTTTATTCGTATAAATATACAAACCACATGTCAAAATCACGTCACGTTGAATAAAATTTTGTAAAACCATTATTCATTCATTAAAAAAAAGATATTGTTAGGAAACGAGGATACCGCGATGATTAGTAACCACCAACGGAAAACTACTAATCATTACCGTGATAGACATTTCAGACGTATATTTCACTGTATGTTATGTATGTATGTAGATACGTATACATAGTATTATTTATTACATAATTATAAATCAGTGTTCCTATGTACATACGTTCTCGCGCACACAAACCACCAGTTTGGTGTCTGTTAAGTAACAATAATTCTCGTGAACTTTTCGTTTTTAAATCGCATCTTGTTAAAGCGGGCTTTCCCATTAACGCGTTGTGTGCATGTGGTAATACATTCTTCCGAAACCATTATGACTTCTCGGTGGGTTAGTTTGCCAAAGTTTCGAAAACGGTTCGTGCGTGTTCTTCAGTTTAGTGCCAATGTTCTTCGGATTAGCGTGCGCAAACGGTGTCCGATTTTAACTTGTATAATGTCTGCTACTCTCGACGACCTGTTCGAAATCTATCGCTACGTATTTAGGTAAGATTTAAAACTTTGTTTTTATTACATCAATTATACTTCGAAATATGTTCGCCTGTCTGAAATCTGGATCAAATTGGCGGAAGTATATTTTAGATGTCAACATTTATTTTGAAGCAATTGTAAACAGTCGTACATAAACAGAAAACAATTGTGTCTGAGTATTTACTCGATAAAGTTCCTGTTTACATCGTCGCATCAAGTAGTATGTATACAATTGACGGCTATCGTTTTGATGGATGCCGCTTTTTTACATTGTGTGCATGTATGTATGTATTTATGTATGGATCTTATATGTACATACATATATGTATATTCATAAATTATGCATTTATCTTTTCTTAGAATATACATAATAAACAACTCGTAGTATATACATAAATACATAATTTAAAACGTTTTCTGTTGTGTTTGTTGAAATTATTGCAAGAAGGCTTGTAAAAACCGGATCTGTTAACAGAAAACTCGGAAACAGTGGTAGACCTATAACTGCTACCTACAACTGCAATCCAAACGAATTATCGTTGTCACAGGCAAATCAATTGGGAACTCATTTATCTGAGCATAACATAGCAGCGAGGCTAAGAATTAGTTCACCAGTCTGTACAAGTTATTCAAAAACGTAGAACACTAAACACTAGCCCACTAAACACCAAACAAGTTTTAACTAGAACACCGACGCGTTTCAACCGCAATGCTGTCATTATCTAGAATCTGAGAGCAAATACTTCCCTAGGGTTTGGTTGAGGTATCTGGATGATATTTTCGCTATACTTGACACAAAAAAATGTAATATTGACGATTTTCTCAATAGATTAAATAATCGGTTCGAAACCATAAAGTTCACTTGTGAAAGAGAAGAAAACGGTCAGCTACCCTTTCTAGATACTTTAGTAACTAGAAATAACAATAGATTAGAGTTTGACGTGTATAGAAAGGAAACCAGTACACTTCGCTACATTCCTTCAGATTCCCATCATTGTGTTCAACACAAAATAGAAAGCCTGAATTTTTTGATCCACAGACTTCTCACTTTTCCCTTGAACAAGGCGAGGTTTGAGAAAGAGCTTAAAATTATAAAAGACGCGGCCAAGTGTAATGGTTTCCAGCCTCAGCATATCTATAAGTTAATTAGGAAGTTTAATTATAAGAAAACTGTGAAAGAATCTACGACTTTTCGAGAGGATGTTAAAGCTGCACCCGTTGTGACCCTCCCTTACGCTCCCTTTATCACTAAAGGTTTGAGTAAAATCTTCAAAGAGCTAGATCTCAGAATAGTTTACAGTTCTGGGACTAGTTTACGAAGTCTCATCGGTAACTCTAAAGATAAAATACAACCTCTAGAAAAGTCAGGTATTTACGAAATCAATTGTAAAGATTGTAATCAAAAATATATTGGGCAAACCAGGAGAGCAGTCTCAACTAGATTCAAAGAGCCTATGGCTAATTGTTAGATTTAATAGAATTGAGAAATCGAGCGTTGCCCAACACATTTTTGAAACAGATCACAACATCGATCATACGAATGTTAAATTAATTAGACAAATAAACAATTGTAAGTTTCTAAATGTTGTAATATGTAAAAGACTGTCGATCATCAAGTATTCCAACTACCTCAAAATAGACAACATAAGTGTTTAGTGTTCTAGGGAGCCAGTTTATTCAAAAGACTAATCAAGTATTCCAAAAAAATAGACAACTATTCAAAAACCAGAACGTTTCTATCACAAGAAGTCGCGATTCTGTAAGAAGTTCATTTTGTACTGATCCTAAGTTAACAAAAACAAACGCAGATAACTAGGGGAAGGTGTTCTAATATCGACAACCTAAGACAATAACATTTTCTTAAAGTTTTTACTTTAAAAGAATAACTATTTTAAAATTATCAAAATTTTAAGAACTTAACTAGAATAAATAAATAAATGGAACTTTATCTTTTATAAATATATCAAAATAAAATTCTTCCAATTTTATCAAAAAACACATTTATTAAAATCTTCTGGGCGTTCAAATTCCTCAAACCTCATTTTTTATCTTTCTCTTTTTGAATAGCAGAAAGGTTTTTAGAAAGTGTCGATTTTGTCATAGAGTACCTAATTTGTTTTACCATCCCGATTGATCTTCTTAACATTTCTATTAGACTTGTTTAATTGTTTTATTTCTAACTCCATTTTAATTGGTGTTGAGGTTAAGATTCTAGACTGTTACTTCCATCTGTTTGTGCTTCTTAATACTATAGGAGAAGGAATTGCATGAATCTCGTCTAATGATTTGTTCTTTAGATATATGGTGGCGTCATCGGTTGAATCAGATTTGTTCTTTCATTTATTTATGGAAGGGGGCGGGGGCCGAATGGAGTTGTAAGAAAAATTTTGTATAGGTTTGTTCTTTGGAGTCTGAGGAATACTTTGTAGATAAGTGGGGTTCTCCACCGGGAAATTTTCAAGCAGATTATGCCTCAAAACGCATTTTTCGAATATCTGAAAACCCTTAAGTTGTTTTCCAAAACCTGAAATTCTTAGATAAAAATTGCCACTTATGAAAGGTAGATTCTCACACTAGTAGTGCTTCTGATTATGTCCTCCTACGTGTTTAAAGATAAGACTAGTCGCACTCTCTAGTTTTGCAGTGCATATTCAATGGCAATAAATTGAGCCATACTTTAGTTATTTTAAGCTGGTTAATGAGGTGTGTTATTATTGAAAAAAACGAAACAATGAAATAACATGACTTCAATAAAATTAAGGTAATTAACATTAAATGATAGAAAACCAATCTAAAACTATTATGATAAAACAAACATATATACCAAAGTTAATTTTCTAGAATTGACTCAAAACGTTTCTAAAATATCATGTTCAAAATAATTTTTATTTTCTTTGATAGTTTTCCTCATAAGACACAGTCCATTCAGTCGTTGACCTGTCATTCTGGATCTAAACCACGATTTTACTCTTCTCAGAGTGCTGAATGACCGCTCTACAGTGCATGTTGTACATGGAAGAGAAATGGCAATGAGAAGTGCCTTCTTCGTTGTGGGATAAAACGTTTCCGTCTCTTTCACTAGTTCAACATGCTTTTAGAATTCGGTAGATATGATGGCTTAATCGGTAGATCAGTATAAATGTAAAAAAATCGGTAAATTTTTGCCTTGACTATCTTTCTGAAATAATCAAAATTTGACTAAAAAAGTCTGGTCCTAGGGAGGGGGGAGCATGCCTCTCCCCCCCCCTGCCCATATCTGGCTACGCCCTTGTATTATCACTTGAAGAAGAAGAGTGCTGTGTCCGCCGATTTTTTTTCTTAGTATTGCTTTTTGACGTATACCACTTGGATCGGAAACAGCTTCTTGAATAACATTGTCTTGCAAAATTGTAATATGCGATTTATTTACTCAATATTTTGAAACGGTTTATAATCAATATGATATTATGAACTACGACATAAATTTTACACACTTTGCAAATAATTATCTCCTAAACAATATATCCATTACTTCTGAGGACGTCTTTCTGCAGCTTAGCCAAATGAAAGAACGACTTAATATTGGTCATGACGGTATATCGAAGTATTTTTTGAAGATGTGTAGCCCTACTCTATCCTTACCGTTGGCAATGTTATACCAACGCTCCTCGAGTTCTGGTTGTTTTCCCGACAAATGGAAATTGGCGCATGTATTTCCAGTTTTTAAAAAAGGAGATAGAGAATTAGTTCAAAGCTACCGCCCAATTAGTATACTCCCATGCATTTCATGCAACTATCTTTTTTATGCTGATGACCTCAAAGTATTTAAGAGCATATCATCTAACAACTACAAAACTTTATTTTCCAGATAACTTCTATTTAACACTCAATAAACGTTTCATTGTAATTATCTTACGAAAAAAATTTTATCTGCGAGTTAATTTATTTATCCTCATATTGATAAACCCACCCTTAATGCCACACCATCACTTTTTTTAAAGGCTGATCGCCACTAATTTTTAATTACACTCTGAATGTGACCACACTCGAAAGAGTTCACCAAATCACTGATTTAGGGATAATATTCGACAGCCAACTTGCATTTGTACGGCATTTAGACTTAATATAAATCGATCTGTGCTGACTTTACTGACGGGTTAGCCATAATCACACTTTTCAATTACTTTGTCAGATCAATTCTTGAATACTGTAGTGTAATTCGATCTCCCTATTATGCCGTTCATATTACCAGAATTGAAAATGTCTAAAGAAAAATGATCAACTTTATTTTGTATAAATTAAACATTGACAAGGATGACTGTAGTCAAAGACTTCATCTGTTAGGTAATAGGATCCATAATCCAACATAATCCAGATATAGTTTTTACAATTACTCATCGCCAAGCAAACTAGTGACTACCTAACCGCATTGCTATGCAGATACGGGAACCATTTACAAACCTAGAAGATCTGCACCGACAGATAGGAAATGGTGTAGCCTGAAATGTTAATAAATTTGATCCGAGAGAGAAATATTTTACAATTGAAACATAGAATTTACAAAATGGAAGCCACATATAACTCCTTTATTTTTTTAAACATTTGTTTATAATTTTATAAATAACCATCTCCTTTATATAAATATAAATGATCTCAAAACAACCATGGAACCATTCCAAAGTTTTTCCTATTTTCTTGCAGATGATACGCGATAAGTTTAAACTTAATTATCTAAGTGTATATGAATAATATAAATACTTGCGGCCTCCTTTATAACCACAAACAGGGAAAGCTGAGCTTAATAATAAATACGCAAATATGTACATATGTAGTAAGATTAATACAACTAGAAATATTGATTTACTAAATTTGAATTCAGTCGTAAATCGAAAGCAAAATATTTAAAACTAAATACACGACCTATATTTAGCGGATTCAAGGCTAAAACAGCATTCAATAATTAATTTGCAAAACTAACTAAACTCGATAAGAAGGATAATTTTATTTAGCGCTTTTCCTAAATAAATTTTCTCAAATATCAAAGTTTGTCATCAAAATTACAACGTCGCATTCCCACATTTTCAATAAAGAACTTAATCAATAACTGGACCTCTTCATCTTGCCTAAGATTATTTAGAGTATCAAGCGTTAATACTATTTTAGTTACCAGTATCTACTCCGTTACTGTCTTCCAATCAAACTTTGTATCCGTCAGAAATATAGAATTATGTCCGGAGAACGTTTTTAATTATTTAGTCCTTTCGGTTCCTGATGGAGAACCTTGAACTCGAGGCATATTATTATCTCTTTACGCAGTATAGCGAATACAGGTGATAGTTTCACAAGTGCATTAACATTAATCGTGAAAGACTTTCGTTTCGAAACAAACCTCAGACATACGTATTCTCACGCTGATCGAACCTCGAACTATGTATATTTAATAACCGATTCGAACTGGTAGTATAGTTTCTCATACGCTCGGTGACATTTAAATACGTTTTTTTTTATTTTCGTAATAATTACGAAATAAATTACGAACATATTTATAAATAATATTGTGAAAAGGAAAGTTAGATTAATTAGAGCTTTCATTTTAAAGTTGTTAATGAATTGAATTGTGTTATTCTATCTTTTGCACATTATGCACTACTAATCGGGAAGGAAAATAGAATAGCACGTCTTGAAATTTCCGGGGGGCATACGAATGATTGGAAATGTGTGGTTTTTGATCGTCTAAGACGTTCGGTTCATATTTCAATATGATATGATAATGAGCCGAAGCACGCTTCTAAGCTAGTTGAGGAATGTCCTGCACAGTCTCCTGATTTGAATTCCATAGAGCAGCTACGAGAACAATTGCGCTGAATTGCAGTTCATGTTAATCATCTGACAGTTCGAAAATATTACAATATTACGAGTAATATATCTATTAATAGATTTCACCATATGGTTCATATGGTGTTAAATTAGGAGAGATAAGGAAAGCTGCTTCCAACGATAGTAATCAATTTATATTATTGTTTTTTATTATTTTTGTCATTAATTTTTGTTATTTTGATAATATAATTAAAGATATATCAGGAGATTTGGATTGCAACAAATCCTGTTGGTTTCTAAGACATGCATCATTTCTTTTTGGCATGTCTTCAAAAAGAATCATTCTTGTGGGAATCAGAATTGGTTTCATCGCACTATATAACATGTTGGAAGACAGGAATGTGTGCACAATTGTACATTCACAGTAGAGCCAAAAACGTCAACATCAGAATCCATGACATCCATCCAGAAATCCATGTTTCTTTCGCTTTGAATCGAGAATACAAGTCACTACAATTAAAACACCCCATATTAAATAAATCGTCATCAAAATCTTTAGCTTTCCTATTTCTAACACCATTCACCTCTTCTCCTAAACAAAAATCTTTCTCGTCTTCGTTTTAATTCATGTTTTTTTTAAGTTGATTCCGTTGATGGACCACCTGGTCCTGCTTTGGAAAACTCCATGTTAATATCTGTTTGTTATGTCAGTGGTTAAAGTGGGATGGAACATCCAATCTTCAAAAATGTACTTCTCAAATGGACCTGTACCAGTTCTTGTAAACGCATTTATAGAATTTGTGCGCGTAATTGCTTTTAAATATGCTTTATTAAAGAGCTCTGTAACTTAGAAATTCGTCACAATCTTGCTGGAGTTTTCCAGAAGCCAAGTTTTGATTTCTTATCCATAATACATATGCGTGTTGACGTGTCCAATGTACACGAAAACAAAATATTATGAGCAGGAACTTTGCAATGCTACAGGAATAAACCTATTATATACATAGCAAAAGGTTTGGCGATAATACACAGTGCATAAAGGATAGAAATGTTGTGTTTGAACTAAAAATAAACCAGAAGTACACTTACCGGCAAAAGAATCGAAGACTTTGTTCCTTGTCACCCTGTATAAAATGATGTACGCCAAATTTTCTTAAAATTCCAAAGATTGTGATAGACTTTGTTACATTTAAATTTACCTAAATTTTCAATGGGATGTTTAAAAAAAAAATGAATCAAATCGAATTTAAAATAACAAAGTTATTAACGAACAAACTTCATCAATTTTTTGATTGGATCGATTATTTTGCCGGTGAGTGTAGAAGTAGTTTCCCTGCCGAAAAATAATAATATATCTAATGAGTAAGGTGTTAGAAAAAATTATTAACAATCAAATTCTTCAGTATGACCTTCTTCCCAGTTGCCAATCAGGTTTTGCAAAAAACAAAAACAAATTAACATTGCTGGTCCTGTTAGATTTCAGCAAGGCCTTCGATATCATTAACCACCATACTTGACTTGCAATTTGTTATCACATTGGAGTCTGTTCGTATCTTCGATACAGTTTCTGAACCATTAAACTTATTACAAGGAGTACCGCAGGGCTCCATACTGGGCCCATTGCTCTTCTCAGTATATACGATATTGTTATCAAAATAATCGTTGTGAATAAAATTGCAAATCTACGCAGATGACACCCAAATTTACAAGTCCTTTGACATTAAAAATATTGATGAGGCTTTGCTTGATATTAACAGTGATTTGGAAAAATTAATTTGGTAAAATTAATCCATCCATTCTGCCTGCAAAATCCTCTGCTAGCAAGAGGGTGGTACAAATGCCGTCCCCATTTCTGCAGCAGGAAACGGTAAAGTGTTGTTTAGATTCAATACTTGACAATGTCTGAACTTATATGTTTTTGCTACTGCCTTTAATGCTTTGGAATTTGTCTTAATTAAAAGAATTTATTTTTTAAACATTCAACCGCTCAAACGTCCAAAGTTTGTGTCCTTACTTGCTACCCCATTTTTTTCCTCTTGTACATTTCAAGGGCTTTCTCGTGTTTCCTTTCCACCATTATTACCATTTTGGACATTGTAATTCAGTCTGCATTGTATACAATCAAAGGCATAGTTAAAGCATGCCATCAGAACAAAATTTGAATTTGTAGAGTGTACCAGTCTTATAACATAACCTCAAATTGAAGGTAGTACCAAATGCTTCATCATGTTAATAATTTCTTTTTTATGAGTGTGACTAAATATTTACATATTTCCAAACTTGTTTTGATATCAAGTTAAAGATGTCAATGGAAAGCTGACTTGATTTTTATGAAAATTTTATCAAATGCATCGTAGTACTTAGTGACGTATTTTTTCGATATGCAGAAGAGTTGATGAATTTATTATTGATTATTGGTTAGTTAGACAGCTACTAAGATGGGCTGTTGAAAATTATTTTCACTTGTGTGCAAATACTATACAGGGTGTTAGTATTTTCCGACCTAATATGTTCTTGTACACCCTGTATACATATGTATAAATATAAGAGATTTATTATCAATAATTTTTAGCTAAACCGTCTATCTTTATCTTTTACTACTAAATAAATACTATAAAAGCTGCAGCAACCATGAACTTATTTTCGGATTTTAATGTTGTTTATAAAATTCTTTTTAACATGCTCGTTAATAACATTTCCAGAATTACCTTAAATGAACACGGAAACTTTCTATTTTTAGCACGCAGTATAGGTACTACAACCCCCCACAACAACAAAACTCTAAAAATATATATATCCAATTGATTTTTACTGTATAAACTTTTCTTATTAACCTTTAATATGTACAATCTAAATGATCTTCAATGAATCGATTAGGTTTCTATTATCCGCAAGGATTAATAACAACTATGTTAAAGTTCAATGCTCATTAGTATCATCGACTTATATACCTATAATCGTCTTTTCTGTTCTGAATTTCAGGTCGTCAGGGAACTTTGGAAGCGCGGGGGCACGATCTGCTCCTAGCACGCCTCAAGGGTTGCTCGGATCGTCACCAGCCGGATTCTCCGATCCACTATCACAACCCTCCAGTCCGGGTTATATAACTCCTTCGATACAGCGCAGTCCTAGCCATAATCTATTTACCAAATACGACAAGTAAGTGTTCACGACAATAATTTGTTCAAAAATTCAAGTTCGGATTAAATATTAAAATGTTACAAAGGTAAGATATTTTGTGCGAGTAGATCAAAGTGAGATCCTATACGTGCGAGCTTATAACCTTGAATTCGACCAGAAAGTTTAGTGCGTAGTCTTCTTAACGGATCTGTTAAAAAGTAATCTTTTTTTCCGAAAGATAACACATCCGATGCGAGTGCTATTCTCGGCGGGAAAGAGAACATCTATGTTCTAGTTTAATTTCGTAAAATCGGGTTACTTCCAGCGAACGACGAAAATAACTTCCAGTAGGAATACGTATATTTAAAATTCACAAGGATTCGTATATCTGTATGGTACATACATATGTAGGTACAGGCGTTCGTTCATTTTACCTCGGCAGTCATTCACATTTCGCAATGCGGACCTCATGTGAAATGTATGGGAGTCGTTCCTTTGTGTTATGCGAAGTTATCGATACGTGACAGTTAAAAAATTGCTAAACGAAGGCGAAACAATGCGAATGACATTGTAACGTGGCGATAAGTTTGTGTTAAAAGTACTTCTTTTTTTGTTCTATTAAAAATGAATGCTCTATTTGAATTTTGAATCGCGTTTTCGTGAGAATATTTTGAAGACTGAGGAAATCTTTTAAGCAATTTATCCTTTCTTTTAATTTAATATTTTGTTAAGTGGAAAGAAATATGCACTAAATTATTGTTTGAATTTGTCACCAAACTGCCACTACTATTAAACTCCTTGCCCAAACTTTAATAAAAATTTATTCAAACCAGCTTAATACTCGCAATGGAAAAGCTCGGTATACCAGCGAAATTGAGACGACTAACAGTAATGACAATGAAGGAGACAAGAATAACGGTAGCGACAGCGAAAGGGGATTTAAGAACAAACAAAGGAGTTAAACAGGGAGATGCACTCTCAACTACACTATTTAAGTTGGCCTTGGAATACGTTACGAAAAGATCAACAAAGGCACGCTTAGATCAAGAGGGGCACAGATAATAGCATATGCAGACGATATTGTGGTAATAGCTAAAAGACAACAAATATTGAAGGAAGTCGTGATAGAAATAATAAAGGAAGGAGAAGAAATGGGACTGGAGATAAATGAAAACAAAACCAAAGTAATGAAGTTTGGAACGAAACAGGAAAGCCTTAAAAACATTAGGATTGGAAAGTTTGTATTTGAGCGGGTGGAGAAATTTAAATACTTGGGAATAATGATATCCAGTGATGGAAATAGGGAGACCGAAATAAAAGAAAGAATTTTAAATACAAACAAAGTATTCTTCGCAAATAAAAAACTTTTACGAATAAACTACTCTCAAAAGCAACTAAAATGAAGATATACAAAACAATCATATGTCCCGTGTTAATGTACGCCGCAGAAACTATGACTATGACCAAAAAATGTGAAGAAGACCTAAAGATAACGGAAAGAAAGATATTGAGAGTAATCTTGTGACCTGTCAAAGTGGGAGAAAATCAAATCAGGTGGAGAACGAACATGGAAATACAGAGCGAAATTGGAGAGGATATCGTGACAAGGATAAAGCGACGAAGGGTACGATGGCTTGGGCATGTGTGGAGAGCCGATGGCGCTACAATTAAAGAAATGGTGGTCTGGAAACCAAGTGGAAGAAGAAGAAGAGGAAGACCTAGATCAAAATGTCTAAATGAAGTGTTGGAAGATTTGAACAGAGCAGGAATAACAAACTGGAAAAGCAAAACGGGTAATAGAAGAGAATGGAGGAAAATTAGTGAGATGGTAGAGTAACAGAGACATGAGAATTGATCCTTCCCGAAGAAAATGGATTTAGAAAGCTTCAAGCGGCGTTGCCTCCCCCCCTCCGGGGGGTGTTTTAGCAACAAACCAGCCTACAAAAAACCATGGAATAATTAAATCTAAATCTTATTTGCAACTACAAGAGTGCACAAGGTTTTTTTAATTTCGCCAGATTTTCAATAGCATTGATAATATAATTTGGATCTCTAATTTCCATGTTTCTAGTATGTCTTGGATTTATTATTTCGGGTAATAGACGATTATAATAAAATCTATGTAGTTTAGGAACCATTATAGTTTCAAAGAAAACAGGATCTCTAAAAACTGTGACTGACAGTATATTTTTTGTTGTCCAAACTCCAAAGTGGCAAAATTCCTTATTAAAAATATTTAATTGTCCTTGGACTTGATGAACAATTCGGCTTTCGAGATGCTTTTCGACACCGTTTGGCATAGCGACCTCCTCTATAAGATGATCGTCGCAGGGTTCAACTCTAATATTATAAGGGTGATTGGGTCGTATCTGCATTCCATCTCCTCTCTCAGATCTGTCTCCGCAGAGAGCTTCTTTCTGAGCATCATGCTCTTCTCGATTTTCTTGCACGACCTCCCTAAGGTTTAGGACGTCCACCTCCCCATATACGTTGATAGTATGGCAATTTTTACTTCCTCGAGAAGTGAAGCCCTCGTTCGCCGGCGTAGTGTTAATGATATGTTGCATTAGATCAACAGGTGATGCTTGAGAATCGTTTGGGTGAGGGCTCATCGGCTACCATGCAGTGACTCCGTTGTGTACCTGGGAATGACCATTGACTTGGGTCTATCACTATGACAGCAAGTTGACCAAATTTGCATTGCACGCTTTAGGGCCACCAAATCTTGCATTGAGATTAAAGATTATAATCTATTATACTCTCCCGCGTCTTGACCTACGTAATTTTAGCTTGGTCAACGATTACCAAAACACAGCTCAGAGGACTTGAAAGCCAGCAAAATTCCATCTTGAGAATCATCTTAGGCACCTCTTGGTTGGTGAGAAATGCTGACGTACAAGGAGACCTATAAATTCCATCCTCCCAGGAGTCCGCCCTCCAGCTGGTCTGGAAGACCCTGAACAGGGTTAGAAGTCGCAGAGACTAAAACTGGTGATCCAACAGTTCTGTCGCCCTCGATGTGGTGTTGAAGCACATATTTCTTCGCTAACACCGCAACCAATAAGGGTAACATCTTTGAAGATAAAAAGGCTTAGGAGTTCTACTCAGCCTTAGAAAGCGAAGAGATAAACGAAAGAACAAATTTATAAACGAAAAGAAACAGATGACTTGATGAATTATATCAAAATTATCCTTGTACAAAGCTATATCAATGGAAGGACAATGTTAGGCTAGCTCGCTCAGAGAGAGCTTGAAGAGATAGCGGCTAATTTAAACCTCGATGATTCGGATATCGATGAAGATTTAATTCAAAATGTTAATGAAGATGACGACACTGAAGAATTGCTGGACGATGTCGCTGATATCGATGATATTGAAGCTGACCCTGGACTTGACTCATCTGACGATGAACCTTTGATCAACTTGGTTTCTGACGACAAAAAAAAATTTGGAATTTTTCATTCAGGTTGCGACCCTCTGGTCTGCGAACAAATGATTATACTCAGACAGTCAGTTGTTCACTAACATGTTCTGGTAAGTCTTTAGATACCTCTCAAATTGTTTGCCTGTTCAATGTTGATTGGTATTTACGGCTTGCTTCGGATCAGAATGTGCCGGGGTCGTCAAGCGAAAGTACCAATCGTAGCTGACAATATGTCTAGGAATCGTTATTTTCCATTACGACCACGACTGAAAGTTGTTGATGATAATGCTGTGTCTAAAGAAACCAGAACTTTTAAGTTTCGGAAAATCCGATCAATGCTTTTTCAATTTTTTGATTGGCCAACCTGTCATAAACTCATAGGCGTCTCAACGAACATTTCAAAACGGATGCTAAGGTTGTACAGGGTGAACAAAGTCAAGTGAAGGTGAATCATCTAAAATTTTCAGTTGGGAACACTGTAATTGGCCAATCATAGCGCGAACTTAGGGTCATATTTATAATCCGTGCTTGATTATGTGGATGCTTGAGGATTTTGATTTGTAATATATTTATGTCAAAATTACGACCACGACTGGAAATTGTGTCAATAGACGAACAAATGAGAAAGTATGTTAAAAATAAGCCAAATCATCTAAATTTTGTGATGTGTACTCAGCAAGGCATTACCTTAGATTTTCAGCTGTATGAAGGACAAGGGACTTCAGTAGAGTCTGCTTTGATTGCAATCCCAGAAAAATTAGACAAATATTTTACCCCAATCGATTTGATTGATACTTTATTAGCAAGGTTTGGTTTGACCAAAAGAAAGTCAAGTTTATATCTGACAATCAAATGAAAAAATCGGGATGTGGTACTTATGAATAGATGGTTAGAGAAGATTCAAAAGTCGTTGCAGTGGTTTGATACCACACCAGTGTATTTACTTTCCTCAGTAGAAGATTCTCAAACTGAAACTAAATGTAGACGGTGGGGTAAGCCATATTCAGAATATATTGAAGTAAAACAGCCTGCAGTGGTCAAAACATACAATGTTTTAATATGGGTGGAATAGATTTGTTCGATCGTCTTATTGGAAAGTATCCAATGAGGTATAGAACAAATAAGTGGACAGTACGAAGCATCTACCATTTTGTTGATGTTGCTGCAGCGGCTGCATGGTTACAGTATACATAGAAAAGATGCCGAATAGCAAAGCTTTCAGAGTTTCAAGAGCTTTCAAGTTTGGGGTAGCCAAACGTCTTCTAGTGCAGCTTGAGGAAGTAAGAACAGAAAATGGCTAAGTTCAAAAAAGGCCAGAAAACCATAATATATGCCAGACAAACAATTTGAATCTTCGAAGGCTAGTCACTTGCCTGAACTCAAAAACAAAGAACAAAAGTGTAGATCAAAATGTAGAAACCCTGGTTGCAAGTATCTGACGTTTGTGTGTTGTAGAGCGTGTAAAATTTTCCTTTGTTGCTCAGTCTCAGTCGAGCGAAATTGCCCGTTAGAATTTCACAAGAAGTAATAATTCATCACATATTGTATTACTTTTTATTGTAAGCATTCATTAAATAAATTCTTTCAGAATTTTATTTGGTGTTGATAGAGGCTCAAGTTGTCAAATATGATTGCTCATTAAGACCTGTTTAGTGGTAATATTACACGAAATAATCCGAAGAGGTCCGAAGAGGTTAACTATTGTATTATTACCTTACCGTACATAAAAAATGTCTCCTTATCGTTAAAACGCAACTTACACGATTTCTGTTTATCTACATTATCTGGAGATAAATTAAATATACCACCCGAACAATTAGTTGGTAACGCAGGTGTTGCGCTTTAGATAACAGTAACTCTAATCTGGCCACAGTAAATATGTATGTTCAGTTTACGAGATAGTAGTAGAGTATCCGTTTTAACGCGGGCACGTATTCCCTCAAAAAGTGCGTCATTCTCGTTTTTATTAATTTTTGCGTTTCTTCATCAACCGATAGTACAATACGAAACATATTTTTCCATCGATAATGGTTATTAAACTTAATAGGAGTGTATCAGTGCTCGTTATAATATAATAATCGTTTAAGCGTCGTTAGACTGTGTTAAATAAATAATTTGACTATCGAACACAAAAACAAATTCGCGATGAAGGTAGCATATCGAAGGGACGGTGACGCATCTTCCGTTTATTCTTCATCTTCCTCGACCGATATTATTGTAGTGTAAGTGTTTTTTAAATAAATTGCAAATTGCTTGTCATCATTTATAGATTTATTTGTTGATAAACGTATCGATACCGTTATTGATTAAAGCTGCAATTTTTTCTCATTTATACACTCGCGTATTGCAGGGGTGCATTGAAACAATTATCCTGCTCAACTCCAGCGATGACCGCTCAAGCTCAGTCGCCAGAACCGCCGAGTCCTAAAGCATCTTCGAAAGACGAGAAGAATACTACGTCGAAAGGTAGACAGAAGAAGTTCCATAGGCATTTCCCGGTGGTTGATGATGACGAGAAAGTCCTTAATCGTAAGTAATCCTCATCGTTTAATCCCGGATACATTTATACAGTCGATTATTTCCAGATTATTCCTGCGCATTAATCGGAGATATCCTATTACAAGGGCAGCTGTACATTACTAGTAATTATTTCGCGTTTTATTCAAATGTATTCGGATACGTAACTAAAGTAAGCCAATCTCACCACTTTAATATAAATTTGTTTAAATCAAAATTTATTGTAGTTATTAATACCATTATTATCAGTACAAAAAATTACCAAAGAAAAGACGGCTAGGATAATACCGAACGCTATTGGCATAACGACGTTGGAAGACAAGCATGTGTTTGGCAGTTTGATGTCGCGTGACAGCACCTATCGTTACATGTACGACGTTTGGGATAGGGCAAGGAGTTCGGCACCGATCGAACCCATACCGGTTAGTATGTATTTCGATTTAATTAAAACCAAAAAGAATTAACGCATCTGGACTTGTTATTATTATTATTGGTCGTTTGTTTCGTTTGAACAGAACGTTAGGACACCTTCTGATCTGAGCGACAGCAGCGAAACTAAAGAGGAGAGCGAGAAAGAGTCGGTAGCGTCCGAAGTCAATCACGATTTTATGAAATGTAATGTTAAGAAGATCATCCCCGATTGTAAGTATAATTAGTTTTGCAGTCCTAAGTTTTTTAAATTTTGACATATTTTGAAGCTGTTTAAACGTCATTTTATGTAATGGTGTTTAAGATGTTCAACCATTAGCTCTGCAACGATAACTTGTCACGATCGTGTAGCTAAATCTCTAGCTATCATAGTTTATTTTAGTTTTCATCTTTGATACATCAAAGAAATTGTAAAATGGTTCTCAATCTGTATTGTGGATTATCAATCATTGACAAATTATATACGTACATTGTTGTTTGCATCACAATAACCTGCAAAACTAAAGGACGAATACACGATGGGCAAATTTATTTAAAATTTCCTTAAACGTCAAAATAGTTGGTCAACATTTTCAGTTAAAAAAAATCAGTGTCCGGCAATAGATAACGATACATTTGTGAGCGTTGTGGCGGCGAGGCAAACACTGAATGGAGGACGCTATATTGGGCAATAAATGTAATATACAGGGTGCAGCATTGAAACTTTCTTTTTTCAATTAGACGTAATGGCACCGCTGGAACTAGTTGTGGCAGGATAGTGTTTTCGGCCGAGAACGTTGATGCGGATATTTGTTTGTCAAACGTCATCAGTTGTCAAAATGCTTTGGATGAGAGAGAAACGCGCTTTTGCAATAGAAACCAACTTTTCACGAGGCCAGTCGATCCTCCACGAAGTATTGCTCCTGCCCTGGGATCCATCTTATCATGGGTGGAAACTTTTAGGACAGTTGGAAATGTGTTGTGCAAGAGACCGTTAGAACACCTGCAAACATCGAGGCAATACGAGATTCAGTTTTGCGATCTCCTAGGCTCCTAGGCAATACATGTTGCTGCCCTGGGGTTAGCAGATCGTTCCACTCGTCAAATTCTTCATGATAACCTTCACTTTCATACATATAAAATGGTAGTCACACAATAACTTCCGAACGTTATTTGGTTTCACGTGGGTGTGTTAACAAACAAAATATGTTATTGGAGCGGTATCAATCCCAGGAAAGTTCAAGTGTAGGGATTATTGGGCCACATTTTTTCGAAGAGGACTATCGCACGATAACGGTAAATTCGGAACGTTATGTGGCCATGATTGGCAATTTCTTTCTGCTAGCTCTTGAAAATATTGCTGTTGGTGAAGTATGGTTTGAGGAAGATGGGGCGACTACCCACACATCACAAAATTCAATGCGTGAGAGAATCTTAAAATGTACATTGTATACTTTTATTTTTTACCTTCAAAAAAAGAAAGTCTCAGCTTTCGGCACGGAAAGCTTAATCTAAGTACCTACAGCGCCATTTTTGTCGGGAACACGATAGTTCTAGGCATGGTACGATCCCTACACGAGACTCAATTTTGCAACGGCATCGGCGGTTTAATGAAAGTGGAAATTTGAACAACGGAACAGATAAGTGTGCGTTCACCACTGCGTCAAGCAGCCGTATTAAATCTTTCGGACAGAAGCATCTGATGAATTTCACATGTTTCACATTTCATCACTACAAGATTTTGCAGCATACCTACAGTTTTGCAAAGATTTTCTCGCTTAGTAATGATCTAAGCAAGCCCGATGAGTCATATTTTTATTTGACAGATTCTGTCATCAATAAACAGCATGTGCTCGCACTGTTTGGCAAAACAGCCTTACGAAAAGCATGGCCAACCTCTGCGTTCCGATAAAGTCACGGTGTGGTGCGGTGTATTTATCTCTCTTTGCCATACTTGCTCCTTACTTCTTCGAAGACAAGGATGGGACAGTTATTCTAAATTCGCAATTCTATTTGACTATGATTGGAATTTTTTTACCTGCTAAATTACATCACTTAAAAGGAGACCTAGACAATAGTTCCAACAAGATGGAGCAACAAGTCATACAGCTCGAATGTGTGTGTGACACTTTTAAGACAAATGCTTCCTGGAGGACTCGTATCTTGAAACAGGTCCGCGTGTGTCTTGCTGCAATTTTTTCTTGTGGAGATATCTGAAGCCCAAAGTGTTTGTTGACAGGCCTCACAGATTACAGGAGTTGAACAACAACATAACTAACGAAATTAGAACGGTTGGCCCAGATGTATTGCACTACGTTACGCCATTTTTTCGCAGCCGGCTACAAGAACAGCAAAGACAAGAAGGAGCATATTTGTCCAAAAGGCATTCTAAGGGCATTCTTCCTTGATCTTTTAGTGTAAACGAAAGCTCCTTTTCAGCGTTTATACCAAAATATCAACGAGCAAGAATGAGAACCAAGAATTAGAATTCTTGCACAATAGATGTTTAGATCAGCCGAACGAATGCTCATTGCTAACACCAACATTATAATTGCAAGTGCATACTCACTGTTTTTTGCCTTTCTCAACGGTAAGATGCAAGAAGTGAGTCCATCTTTTTTTGCATCTTCAACATTACATTCTCCTAGATTTGCAATTTTCTGCCAAGCATCTTGTTTGCAAGTTGTATTTTTATAGCGTTCAACTGAAATTATGGTAGGCTTCTATCATTAATAGACATTTTTCTTGAGACCAATCCATAATTAAATCGATAAGTATGTATGTATTCAAATCGCTAGAACACAAGAACGCTTTGAAGAGAGCGTTCCCGGGAACGAGCACGTCCGAACACGCAAGAACGCCCTAAGTAACTGTTCGCACCATCTAATGCTTGGAATATAAAAGAAGAATTTAGTAGAGTGAGAATAGAATGAGCATTCGCTCATCCGATGTAAATCGGCCTTAACATGCGTAAGACATGAGACAAAGTGCAAATGTTATATTGGTTTTATATAGAAAGACATATACCGCCAAGAAACATATTCTTATTGAAAATTGTGTTTTGTAAGAAGATGCTCCGCTAGCCATGATCCAGCTGCATCCAGAATAATACATTTATTGGCTTCAGCAATGAATGCTGTATTACACGCACTATTATCACTATTTCTAAACTTGCTTGTTTGATCTTTATTTTTTCTAATTTTTTTTTGCAGATATGAAATAATTTGCCATTTCTTTTTTGACAATTATAATAATATCTACATATACAGGGTGACATAGAAAAAAGTACATTGCATAGTGCCACACAATAGAGGACACTAAAATAAGAAAAAAAATTCCTATGAACATGGGTCCGCAAGACCTTCGGTTAAAAGATACGGGGTGTTGAATTTTATTTCTTTTTTTGGGTTTTTTTTTGAATATCTATGGTTCCAGTACAAATGCATCTGAAAGCCGACAATGCACGCTAATTAATCAAAAAATAACAATTGAATAATGTGTCATAATGACACTTGTCAAACTGATGTAATTGTTGTTTGAGGAATTTTGTGTTCGTGATTAAGTTTTTCATTGGTTTTCTCACTGATTATTCAAATTTGCTTTCAAAAATGGTTCACTACACTTTTGAAGAATACAGGGACATGATTATGTGTGTGTCCTATGAACATGGGTCCGCAAGACCTTCCGTTAAAAGATACGGGGTGTTGATTTTTTTTTAATTTATTTGCAAAAACAATGATTAATTAAAACAAAAAATTAAGTTTTTAGAAGATGTTGAAGAATTGTTGCCCTTGTATTTCAATACATTTTTCCATTCTTCTTCTTAATGATTGACGGCATCTTTGAAATATTCCTGGGTTATTACGAAATCTATCTGCCGATTCCATAATTCTTATCCACAATTGTTCTTCATTATGTATTTCTACAGCATAAACTTCATTTTTCATAAATCCCCAAAATGAAAAATCGAGGGGATTAAGGTCGGGACTACGAGCTGGCCAGGGTACAGGCCCTCCTCGACCAATCCACATATTTCCAAATCTCCTGTCCAAATATTCCCTTGCCACTCGAGAAAAGTGAGCTGGCGCCCCGCCATCATGCATGTAATACATTCTTCCAGTAATGGCCAATGGGACATCCTCTAATAATGTGTTTAAATCATTCTCCAAGAAATTTCGATACAGTGCACCTGTCAATCGATTGGGCAATCGAAATGGGCCAATTAAATAATTGTCAATTATACCTGCCCACACATTAATTGAAAACCCATATTGGTGACTTCGAATTACAGTTTGATGAGGATTTTCATCACTCCAATGGTGCATGTTATGTAGGTTCAGTATACCATCATGACTAAAACCAGCTTCGTCAGTAAACAAAATTGATGAAATAATGTTTTGTCTTTGGTTTTGCAACCATTGGCAAAATTGTACACGAGGAACAAAGTCATGTTCCAATAGTGAATGAATTTTTTGGAAATGATATGGGCGAAGAAGTTGTTCTTTGAAAATTTGTCTAACTGATTCACGGTTAAGGTTTCGTACCGCTGAATTTGTTTTTCTGGTGCTTGTTCTTGGATTATTTTCTACCATTCGTAAAACAGTTTCTTCGTTTCGCACAGTGCGACGAGTTCTGGAAACCCCACTATTCAATTTTGGTTTTCTAAAACAGCCATCTTCTCTCAAACGCCTATGCACATCAATAAATGTTCGAACATTAGGAACTTGTCTTAAAGGATATCTTTCTCGATAAATACGTTGAGCTTCGTAATAATTTGATCTAGCTTCGCCGTAACACATAATCATGTCCCTGTATTCTTCAAAAGTGTAGTGAACCATTTTTGAAAGCAAATTTGAATAATCAGTGAGAAAACCAATGAAAAACTTAATCACGAACACAAAATTCCTCAAACAACAATTACATCAGTTTGACAAGTGTCATTATGACACATTATTCAATTGTTATTTTTTGATTAATTAGCGTGCATTGTCGGCTTTCAGATGCATTTGTACTGGAACCATAGATATTCAAAAAAAAACCCAAAAAAAAAATAAAATTCAACACCCCGTATCTTTTAACCGAAGGTCTTGCGGACCCATGTTCATAAGAATTTTTTTTCTTATTTTAGTGTCCTCTATTGTGTGGCACTATGCAATGTACTTTTTTCTATGTCACCCCGTATAGTTAATATAGTTTACTGCTTACTGCTTCTTTACTGCAATGTTGCGTTTGATTTTTCTTGCAAATTTTTGTTGTTATTAGCGCAATTTCAGCTTCTTCTTCGTGAAGAAGCCCTTTCTGTTTAGTTAGAAAATTAGTTTGGTTTAATCTAGATGTTACCAGGCCTATGTGGAATTTTCTACAAGCTCAGGGTACCATAAAATACAATAAAATATCTTTAACACTGGTTTGGTTTGTGTTGAAACCGGAACTTCCAAGATTTGAAACGCAAAGAACGTAATAATATCATCTACTTGACAGAATTACGAGGCAAAACTTATGGAACATAAGAAATGAAAACGGCAAGAAGCAAAGACGAAATTAATTTTATAGATGTGTTGTGATATTCTACAATAAAACAAAATTAAACCAAACGTTCTAAAATGAACAGGAAATGTAACACTACTAACACAATCTTAAGATGAAAACTGAACCAAAAACAAAACTCGCAAAATTCCAAAAATTACTAGCAAACCACCACCCAGACATTCGAGGTCAGATTAAGACAAGATCAAGAGCTAAAATGAAGAGAAGGAACAAAGAAAAACAGGAGTCACGATTTAGCAGAAACTATTAAATCATTTATACACTCGATTTCGGATAGCAAAGGAATCTGGCCAGTAAGGCCAATAATACTAGAAATCATCAAGGCTTCAATATATGCATTTGCAAACTATCTGCATTAAATGCAACAAATCCACATTTATAATAAAAGGGAAATAAACAATTCAACCAATGATGAACGCACAAGACTTGGGCTACAATTCAAAGCCTTATATGGCCAAAAATTTGTGATTTGGGGATGCTTCTTACAATTTGGCCACAAGAGTCGCAATATCTTAACATAATAAATTTGACAACAATTGACAAGATAAGAACGAAATAGGTGCCTTTATTTACAATGCATACCCAAAACGATGGATTCCTCTATTGTTTAGGATTGAAGAAAGAAGAAAGCAAATTAGAACTTTTGAAATAACAATACTTAAAATTAAACTTGAACAAACTTAATTTCGTTTTCTATTAATTCTTTGACATGCCTTTGTTTCAGGCGTGGATAAACCAATGCTAGAAATTAGTAACAAATCAGAAGATCCACGGATATCTTACCTTTCGAAGCAGAAACTTTTACTGTTTGCAAGTACATTATTATTGGTGCTATTATTCCTATCAGCCGCTGTATTATTGTATAGGATAGGAAAGATTCAACACAAATACACGTTAGCTTTACAAGTAAGTTAATCCAGTTTATATTGATTAAGAATTTTTAAACCTATTTTTTCAGGATAATTTTGCTGTTTCGGACAGTGAAGACGTGTACAATGAATTGCTGCAATGGCAGACACATCTACATTCCAAATCTGCGGGGGCAGTGCATAGTTTTTTAGACACTAATCTAGATCAAATCGCAAAAGTAAGTACCTGCATTGTACCTGATCGTAAGCAGGAAATCGTTATCCTTTTCCTTATGATAGGTACGACAGTCCTTAGAAGCACTATCTACGCTATTAATGCCAAATGAAAGCAACGTTAGTCATAATACGCCGCCGTCAACACCACCGACATCCTCAGATGTTCCCAAAGAGAGTTAGCAAGCTGAAAATAAAACATACGTCCATATGTGGCATCATCCTTCGATGAGTGGTATTAGCTTTAAACAAAATAAAAATAATAAACTGCAAAATAGAGGCTATATTTTGCCATGAAACATACCTAAAACGAAAACTTGATATAGTATTATAAAAAACAAATTTTTTAACGATGGTAGAGTCGTTACTATTTCAATAACGTATACCCGTTATTAGGCAGTGGAACGGAGCGATTAAGCGGAAAATGCGGAAAGAATGTTTGAAGATGCGATGATATCTGAATAATCTTTTCTTTAAGTGAAACCAAAAAAAAATTAAACGGATACAAGTTTAATATAGTTAGGATCGAGCACATTGTTATACTTGAAAATGTTCGTTTGTATCTGTGTTTATTTTTTTCTTCGATATTATGCATAATGTTCCGTTGTTTTAATAATAAAAGACGAATTATTTTTAAGAGATTTTTATAAGAAATAACTGCTGCATTTACTTGAATTTTTATATTGAAAAAAAGAGGGGGAAATTTACGGAAATTATTACAATAAAACCGCAATATAAACAGAACATTCTGTATAATATATCTACCACAATAAACTTGTAAAACATTCGCCAATATTCAGACTGATAATTTTAAAATATACCTAAATGCCGCAGGGTTATAATCTTAAGACCTTTTTAATTTTTAATTTGCAGTGTAATTTGAATGGGTCAACCGGCTAGAGAGGATTATGAATGTATTGTTTATTTGATGTAGAAATATATATTGAAGATTGTAGATAGGGGAGGAGAAGGGTAATAATGGACATCCACGATAATTAAAAAGAATCCTAACATCCTAACACCTCTTTAATTTATTCATGAGCTGGACATTCGTAAAAGGACTTGCGAATTATCTTCTGGTTTTTTTTTTGTGGAGAATTGGAAGTTTTGAAATGGAATCTGTTCCTGGAAATTGTGTCTTCGATCATTTTGTTCCCAAGTGAAGCATTTCTAAACCAACAATAATTTTGTGCAGATATCTTATTGTAAGAAGACATTACAAAAAAGTTATCAAGTACTACCTACCATTATTGCTCAGTGATTTCGTTTTCTTCGCTTCCAATACCTTCAATCTCTCATTTATTTTTTTTTTCAGCGATCTAAATAAAGAGACTTTCTTAGGAATCTTTTCATTCGCTTTAGCCTGAGTTTCTTCAGGTGATGATTGAGTCCTTTGTTGTCCATCTCTAACTCAACATTTAATGTCTCTGTGGGATCTCAACATATCCTGAACCATTTTATCGATGAAACGCTTCATCCTCTCAATCAGAAAGACTTTTTACCAACACCATTATTTCTTCCTCGGGCAAGGATTTGTTCCCGAATAGAAACAAAATATGCATATTATTCCTGGTAGATCCACCTGGACTAAACACCAACTGAACAGGTCTAAACGCAAAGCATGTGTTTTGATCGAGACTTCCATCTAGTGCTTGCTCTAATTCACATCCGAACATAAAAGAAATTCTGCCCAAAGAGGTATCTATCTCTATCTATCTTTTCAATTAGAGCTGGATGCTCTTTGTATCAGCCCAAAGAAATAATCACTAATCATAATCAGTCTTAATGATTCTTAAACAATTGAGTAAACAACACAACCGGATGTTAAGTTAGGAAAAAAGTCTACAAAGCGCTGTGATTAAAGTTATGTAAAACAAAACGAGCAAAAATGGAAACAAGATTGACAACTAGACTTATTAAAGGAATCATGATTGAAATATTAGAATCGCTAAAAGAGACTGAAACAGGTGATGGGCTAAATTTACATCTCCTAATTTCCTGCAGTATTTTTTCAAATATCTTTTGAGACATACATTACCGATTGGGAACGCAAAATGATGCCTAAAATTCATACGTCTGCTCGAACTAAAGAATATATAAATTTATTGAACGAATCAACAGAAATGCTTGAACCCAAAAGGAAATACCAGCAAATGTATTTCGTCCACGTTTAATGATTGACTCACTCAGGCAAGATTTTTAATTCTTTCTTTAGTTCTTGAGGAAATACAAACAACGAGAAGACTTTGATATTGGCCAACTCAATTGGAACTCAAGCTCTTTTCCAAATTCAACCAATGCGTCAGATTTTCCATTTTTTGATCAAAATTAAAATTTGTTCTCCATTCATCCAAACTGTTGCAGAGGGTGGGTTAATTTTGTTGATGATATGTTGCTTGAAGGATTATTTTAAGGCAATGGTTTGAAGATCAAATAGCTGGATGGGGTGGGTAAAATTTAAAGGAAACTTGATCAAAACGACACCATTATCAATAAGGCAACTTTGACAAAGCGAAACTGGTATGAACAGGATTTGCACCATCATATCGTTTCGTCCACAATTCCCCACTTCTCCCCTAATCAATACTTCATGGAAATATGATTTTAGGTGACGTTGTTTAGATCACTATATAAAATGCCTAGTTAATTTAGTTTTAAAAAGGAAACACCACCTGTTTTGAAATAGAATCGATTTAGTAGAGTTTGCTTGTTCGTCAAATTCAGTTCTTTTATCTATGTAGTTGATAACATTCCAAACCTTAATAAAAACACATTTTTTTGTGATAATTTTTCCTTTTTAAAATTTCACAGGCAATTTTAATTGAACACAACCTAGTCTCATAGATTGGCAGGATATGATCAAAATTTTGATTAAGATACGTTTATTATATTCTGCCATCCTATCGTAGATATACCGGATGTTCCACAAAAATTTCCAAAGGCTGTAATATCTTTATTTATCATCCGATTTTAATGATCTATATATGAAACTGTAGGGTTTCGCAAAGTCTACAAACAGCAATGCAAATTATCTGTTTATCAGATATAATTCGCGAGAAACGTAATTCAACTTTTTTTTTTCAAATTGCACTATATATTTTTTTTTTTGATTTTTATAAAAGAATATTTTCTAACGATTCGAATAATGTCATGAAAACCTACACTCAAATAAGAAATAATGCAAGAAAAAGACAAGTTTTTGCAAATTTTTATATGGCAAAACTAACAGTAGGTCATGAATTGAAGTACGCAATTAAACACTCACAACGTCTTTTTTATTCATAATTATGAAAAATACAGACAATAAAATAAACACTTTTGTTGTTTAGATTTAGAAAAAATAATCAAATGAAAAAATCCAAAACACTTTCCTATAAATACTGCTCCAGCAGCTCCATCTTGTTGGAAGTAAATTTGTGCGTATTGAACAATGGGCAATTCTAGATTGTCCACTGTTTCTTCAAGTAATGTATGATATCTTTCTTGATTTAGGTTACCGTCAATAAAATATGGTCCAATTAATCTAGAATCTGAAATTTTACACCAAAGATTTAAAGAGAACCTTCTCTGGATATTATTTTCAATAAGAAATCCAGGATTGTCATTGCTCCAATACCTATGATTGTTTCTATTGAATATAGCATTATTCGTGAAGGTACACTCATCCGACCTGAGAATTTTAGAATAAAATAGTGGATCTTCTCGTAATTTATTTAAAAAAAATTACAAAATAGCATTCTTCGTGGATAATCGTCTTCCAGCAAATGATGGATCCGTTGAGGTTTGTACGGTTTTAATTTATGATTTTTTCAAAATAGAATGTACTGTTGTACTGGAAGATCCAATGTTGTTAGCAATCTCTCTAACGGACGTCTTAGTATTTTCCGCAACCATCAATAAAAGTTTAGATCTAAATTTTCATCTGTAGTTCGTACGTCTTTTTTTGGCTTTTTAAAAGATCCGTACATCCTCAAATTGGCTTCCAGTCGTGCAAATTTCTTACAATGTGGTGATTCCCTATCAGGGAAACGTTCCTTATAAATTCTAAAAGCGTCACGTGGTCTTTTCCCACATTCAAAATAAACTTCAAGCATATTCGTTAAATATTCAAAATTCATATTTTCTATTAATATTAAAATAAATCGAAATTAAACTTATACAAACTTGTTTATTATAATGAACGGTGTTTTTGACAATGCGTTGATCACTCAAACGGACAGTGACCAGTAGTTGATTAAAAAAGACGCTGTGATTGTTTAATTGCGTACCCCAATTCATGACCTACTATTAGTTGTTTTGCCATATAAAAATTTGCAAAAACTTGTCTTTTTCTTGCATTATTCCTTATTTAACTGTATGTTTTCATGACATTATTCGAATCGTTAGGAAATGTTCTTTTATAAAAATCAAAAAAATACATATAGTGCAATTTGAAAAAAAAAGTTGAATTACGTTTCTCGCGAATCATGTCTGACAAACAGATAATTCGCATTGCTGTTTGTAGTCTTTACGAAACCCTACAGTTTCATATATAAATCATTAAAATCAGATGATAAATAAAGACATTACAGCCTTTGGAAGTTTTTGTGGAACACCCGGTATACAACAAAGATTTATTAAAAATTTTATAATTACATTCCTAAAGAACACGCCCTATTTTAATATTAAACATTAGATAAATTATTACAATATTTAATTCAACTGCACAATATTATAAATTATTATTTTTGAAATTGTTAGGTGTCGAGTATTCAAAAGCTCAATTTCAACATTTTATATGTTACTTAGTTAAATTTATATAAATATATACATATAAATAATATACATACGTATTATTAGAGATTAATAATGAAAAATGGCAGAAACAAAAAAAAAAGTTGCAAATAGATTGCGTTGATTCGAAGAGAATTGTGAGGAGAAAACTAAAATCTTGCTTGCTAAAACGTCACTAAAATGAAATGTTTAGATTCAAGTCTAGACATATTGTGGTTTCAAATTGAAATATAAAGTAGTGTATGCCTAATATAGGTTATGATGTCTATAAAACATCAAATTTCGACGATCCTCATCGATGGATCGTCGAGAATTTAATGTTTAACACGATCACCTGTTATTTATTTATTTTTCGTTGTTTAGTGAGATGAAACGTTTCCGAGTATAATTTTTTTTTATATTCCCCCCAAACCATATATGCCAATATTTTTAGATATTGTAAAATCTTCTTGCCAATAAAAGTAGTGTCGTACCAAAAAAAAATATAACGTGGTGAAAGGTCAAACTTACAAACCTGTCTTTATAAATGTGTTTATTTTTTTCGTTTTATTTTATTTTATTTTTTTATTATCCCCGAGTTAATATTCTTGTGTATGATAATGAGATGTAATATGTTATTATATGGTGAATTTGTATAAATTATTTGTAAACTATTTTATGTTATATTAACATTTTTTTTTATTTATTTGTTTTAAAAAAACTGTTGTATTATGTACATACATATATAGAAAGAAAGAAATAGTTGTTAAATTAATTTTTATTATTACTTATATATTTTTTGTTGGTACTGTTAATTAATTTTATTATTAAATAGAACAACCTGTGATACTTTAGTTTTGCTTTTTGTTTAAAATAAAAGTGGTTTAAATTATAAATGTGTTCAGTTGTTTTAATAATATTTCCTTCGATTTAGGATCTACTAAACAGAGAACATCAGATGGCACAGATACCATAAATTCTTTCTAATTTTGAAAAATGACCTTCTGGGACTTCACTCTTTTGCTCTTCTGAAGGCGTAATTTTTCTTTATTGGCTCTTCTGGTGATTTCTATGGTCATCATCAGTTACAATGGCTGACATGCTTTCCGGATTCTTTTGGGAAATTTTTAACAATGCAAGACTTTCAAATCTCTTTGGTCGTCTGTCAGAGATAAAAAAGAACGCCTACAATAAGAACTCTCTCAATATGGCTCAATGCTTTTTCGGCATTCTGTGGTCATTAATTAGTTCAAAGCATGGACGTCAGCCCCTCCAATTGGTTAATAGACTCCTAGAGGTGTACGTGGTGTCAGTACAACTATGCCATTAGAGCACCCACTTAGTCAGAATCCGAGTGTCAAACAAAGAGAGAAAATCTGAGAAACACAAGATCGTTAGACGTACAACCCACACTAACCTACATCTCCTGTTGAATCGCAGCAAAATTTAACTTGAAACCACCCAAAGTTAGTAGTTTTATCCGGAATTTATGTTTCCTCACCAGTAACAATGTGACTCAAAAAATGTGTCTCCTTCTTCCTTACTAGAAGACTAAGAAAGGATAATGTAGCTTCCATTCGTTTTCCTTTATCAAATGTTCAAAATCAATCAACGCAATCTTTCAATAGCCTTTCAGAAACCTCGACTGGCAATTTCATGAGAGAAGCAAGTCTCAACATTTCAGAAAAGGACAAATTCTATTCCTCCAATGTAACGTCCCTTTTTAAGATATCTCTTCCACAATCAACGTTCTATGTTATTCAATGCAATTAAATTATTAAATTTAGAATGAAAGAATAAAGAATTTTCTCTGTGGGGTGGTGATTAGCCTTGATATTAGATAACAATTATTATTGCTATTTTAGTTAGAGGGGAAGTAACGGCTGTCACAACGTTATGATCGTAGAACTAGTGGGGTTAGCAGGGTTCTGCGATCATCTTATTTACGTTCAGTTATCGCTATTTTATTTCTTATTAAACAGTTAGTCGTAACAACCTTTCACACTATACCATAGAGAATTCCTATAAAAAAAGTTCAAAACTCAAAAAGTTATAGTATATGGTCAGAATTTTAAACCCATTGCTATCCTTACCTTGTTTATTTATCTGCATGTCAAATTGCAAATCAAAGTGCGAAATTATGCTGTTTTGTAACAATAGAAACATTTAATTGGTAGGTACGCAAATTCAAAGAAAGCATAAAGAAAGCCAGCGGAGTGATTTATTTATTGTTCAGTTGTTAAAGCGATCTGGCGAGAGATAGACGAAATGTCACTGAATTCTCACTTACGTTAAGAAAGTTTAAAGCAATATTTTACAAGCTGTGTTAAGTGTAATTTTCAAGAATGGAAAATCATACAAGATGTTACAAAATCACATATTTATATCGAAAGGTCGACGATTTGGCGTGAAATTGAAAGATTTTTAAAAAGGATTGCAGAATGGTGATTGTTTATTGACTTGTCGAAAACAAATCTTAAAACCGTTTTATTTTATAATGCTAACTCGAAAACATCATCCACAAACTCATCCACAAAAGAAAAAAGTATGACAGTATGTCAACTATATTAAACTACATTCAACATTCAAATCATTTTTGGCAAATCTGTGGTGACCTTTTAAGGTTATTTCCTTATTACTTAGACTGTAAGAAGATTTAGAAAGAATACTGTTGCTTTTTGTACCAGTAGGATAACCCAGCAATTCAGCAACATTACCAAATAAAAGATAGACATCTAAGGACCAACATTGTTCCTGAAAAATTAAATCTAATATTTGAATTCGATGATTCTACCCCCTCTACACATTAAATTAAGATTGACTAAACAGTTGAAAAAGAAGGCAACTGATTTAAACATTTAAGGGATTCGTTCTTACAGCCATCTGATGCAAAAGTTTGCGAAGAAATATTTGTTGGTCCACAAATTAGGAAGCTGTTCCAAGATGAAAATTTTGAACGTAGTATGAATGATTGCAATGCAGGACTTTCAAATCTTTTTAGTCGTCTGTCAGAGATAAAAAAGAACGCCTACAATAAGAACTCTCTCAATATGGCTCAATGCTTTTTCGGCATTCTGTGGTCATTAATTAATTCAAAGCATGGACGTCAGCCCCTCCAATTGGTTAATAGACTCCTAGAGGTGTACGTGGTGTTAGCACAACTATGCCATTAGAGCACCCACTTAGTCAGAATCCGAGTGTCAAACAAAGAGAGAAAATCTGAGAAACACAAGATCGTTAGACGTACAACCCACACTAACCTACATCTCCTGTTGAATCGCAGCAAAATTTAACTTGAAACCACCCAAAGTTAGTAGTTTTATCCGGAATTTATGTTTCCTCACCAGTAACAATGTGACTCAAAAAATGTGTCGCCTTCTTCCTTACTAGAAGACTAAGAAAGGATAATGTAGCTTCCATTCGTTTTCCTTTATCAGATGTTCAAAATCAATCAACGCAATCTTTCAATAGCCTTTCAGAAACCTCGACTGGCAATTTCATGAGAGAAGCAAGTCTCAACATTTCAGAAAAGGACAAATTCTATTCCTCCAATGTAACGTCCCTTTTTTAAGATATCTCGTCCACAATCGACGTTCTATTAAAATTTCATCATGACATCAATGTGACTTCATTATTACGTTAATCTGTCAGGTCGTTAATGTACTATTAAAAGACCATTATTGTTGTTATTCAATGCAATTAAATTATTAAATTTAGAAAGAAAGAATAAAGAATTTTCTCTGTGGGGTGGTGACTAGCGTTGATATTAGATAACAATTATTATTGCTATTTTAGTTAGAGGGGAAGTAACGGCTGTCACAACGTTATGATCGTAGAACTAGTGGGGTTAGCAGGGGTTGGCTGCTAACCTCACTAGTTCTACGATCATCTTATTTACGTTCAGTTATCGCTATTTTATTTCTTATTAAACAGTTAGTCGTAACAACCTTTCACACTATACCATAGAGAATTCCTATAAAAAAAGTTCAAAACTCAAAAAGTTATAGTATGTGGTCAGAATTTTAAACTCATTGCTATCCTTACCTTGTTTATTTATCTGCATGTCAAATTGCAAATCAAAGTGCGAAATTATGCTGTTTTGTAATAATAGAAACATTTAATTGGTAGGTACGCAAATTCAAAGAAAGCATAAAGAAAGCCAGCGGAGTGATTTATTTATTGTTCAGTTGTTAAAGCGATCTGGCGAGAGACAGACGAAATGTCACTGAATTCTCACTTACGTTAAGAAAGTTTAAAGCAATATTCTACAAGCTGTGTTATGTGTAATTTTCAAGAATGGAAAATCGTACAAGATGTTACAAAATCACATATTTATATCGAAAGGTCGACGATTTGGCGCTCATCCACAAACACAGAAATTGAAAGATTTTTGAAGAATAAGATTTAAGAAGATTTAAAAGAATACTGTTGCTTTTTGTACCAGTAGGATAACCCAGCAGTTCAGCAACATTACCAAATAAAAGATAGACATCTAAGGACCAACATTGTTCCTGAAAAATTAAATCTAATATTTGAATTCGATGATTCTACCCCCTCTACACAAATTAAGATTGACTAAACAGTTGAAAAAGAAGGCAACTGATTTAAACATTTAAGGGATTCGTTCTTAAAGCCATCTGATGCAAAAGTTTGCGAAGAAATATTTGTTGGTCCACAAATTAGGAAGCTGTTCCAAGATGAAAATTTTGAACGTACTATGAATGATTACAATGCAGGACTTTCAAATCTTTTTAGTCGTCTGTCAGAGATAAAAAAGAACGCCTACAATAAGAACTCTCTCAATATGGCTCAATGCTTTTTCGGCATTTTGTGGTCATTAATTAATTCAAAGCATGGACGTCAGCCCCTCCAATTGGTTAATAGATTCCTAGAGGTGTACGTGGTGTCAGCACAACTATGCCATTAGAGCACCCACTTAGTCAGAATCCGAGTGTCAAACAAAGAGAGAAAATCTGAGAAATACAAGATCGTTAGACGTACAACCCACACTAACCTACATCTCCTGTTGAATCGCAGCAAAATTTAACTTGAAACCACCCAAAGTTAGTAGTTTTATCCGGAATTTATGTTTCCTCACCAGTAACAATGTGACTCAAAAAATGTGTCTCCTTCTTCCTTACTAGAAGACTAAGAAAGGATAATGTAGCTTCCATTCGTTTTCCTTTATCAGATGTTCAAAATCAATCAACGCAATCTTTCAATAGCCTTTCAGAAACCTCGACTGGCAATTTCATGAGAGAAGCAAGTCTCAACATTTCAGAAAAGGACAAATTCAATTCCTCCAATGTAACGTCCCTTTTTTAAGATATCTCTTCCACAATCGACGTTCTATTAAAATTTCATCCTGACATCAATGTGACGTCATTATTACGTTAATCTGTAAGGTCGTTAATGTACTATTAAAGACCATTATTGTTGTTATTCAATGCAATTAAATTATTAAATTTAGAAAGAAAGAATAAAGAACTTTCTCTGTGGGGTGGTGACTAGCGTTGATATTAGATAACAATTATTATTGCTATTTTAGTTAGAGGGGAAGTAACGGCTGTCACAACGTTATGATCGTAGAACTAGTGGGGTTAGCAGGGTTCTACGATCATCTTATTTACGTTCAGTTATCGCTATTTTATTTCATATTAAACAGTTAGTCGTAACAACCTTTCACACTATACCATAGAGAATTCCTATAAAAAAAGTTCAAAACTCAAAAAGTTATAGTATGTGGTCAGAATTTTAAACTCATTGCTATCCTTACCTTGTTTGTTTATCTGCATGTCAAATTGAAAATCAAAATGCTGTTTTGTAATAATAGAAACATTTAATTGGTAGGTACGCAAATTCAAAGAAAGCATAAAGAAAGCCAGCGGAGTGATTTATTTATTGTTCAGTTGTTAAAGCGATCTGGCGAGAGACAGACGAAATGTCACTGAATTCTCACTTACGTTAAGAAAGTTTAAAGCAATATTCTACAAGCTGTGTTATGTGTAATTTTCAAGAATGGAAAATCGTACAAGATGTTACAAAATCACATATTTATATCGAAAGGTCGACGATTTGGCGTGAAATTGAAAGATTTTTAAGAATAAGATTTAGAAAGAATACTGTTGCTTTTTGTACCAGTAGGATAACCCAGCAATTCAGCAACATTACCAAATGAAAGATAGACATCTAAGGACCAACATTGTTCCTGAAAAATTAAATCTAATATTTGAATTCGATGATTCTACCCCCTCTACAGTTGAAAAAGAAGGCAACTGTTTTAAACATTTAAGGGATACGTTTTTAAAGCCATCTGATGCAAAAGTTCGCGAAGAATTATTTATTGGTCCACAAATTAGGAAGCTGTTCCAAGATGAAAATTTTGAACGTACCATGAATGATTTAGAACTGGCTTCTGGCTGGACTTGTTTTAAAACATTTGGATTTCTTCTGGAGGAAAGATTCCATTCAGATATTGCAGAAATAGAAAAACCACATCGGGGCAGGTGGAACCTCGTCACAATGGGAGATTATTGCTGGTTTCTCCTTAGAGGAGGCAACAGCCAACATAAAAGGAAGAAATAACTCTACTTATGCAGAATTTTGATATGTCAAATATATGTGAAGCAATTTTTCTTTTTATGTAGGTACAGTTGAATGTTTTTGAAAATCCTGAAAATTAAACCACACACACAGAAATAATGATGAGAAAATACTTAAAATAGGTCTATTTATTTAGTTTTATAATACAATCTTACGAATTAATTAATATCCAGTAATATCATACAATTGCGTAGAGAATTAATTTAGGCAATAATTTATTTTCAAAAGTTTGTATCGTAGTCTGGTCTTCTCGCACTATTATAACCATTATGGCCATGTCCTATGTTATTACCGTAATAATTATTTCCATAATATCCTTTCCAATCTGATCGCCAACTATCGTACATTCTATTATCGTGTATTGCATCGACAGATCTCTGTTACAAAAGAAAATAAATAAATATCTAGTTGGTAAATGTAGTGGAAGAGGACATACCTTCTTTGGCTTCGTTTCAAACTCCCTATCATCCCAAACATCCTCCATATTATAAACATCTTCAGCACCATAATTATCAATACCACCCATATGATTCTTATTCAGTTCGTGAATCATTTCGTCAGTTAATGGTATGGGGGCCTTCTTCTTATTATTCTTTTGGCGGTTAACTAACTGTATACATAAATCGGGATAAAAATAATTTAAAACTAAATTCTAATTACATACCACGGTAACCCCAAAAATTATCACGAAAAGCAAAGACGCCAATCCAATCACTATAACGGCGATAGCCCATTGCGGCAGTAAAATATCATCTTCAGCATAGCCTGTCGTCGGTGATAAATGAGGTAATACTACCAAGAAAACGATTAGATCGATTGTAGAGGAAATAATTAAATTACATACCGACAAAATCTGTGTAAACTGGATCTAGAGTGTAGTTACCCAAAACTAATTTTTCTTGGACTTTCTCGCCTAAATCATTCGATTTGGGTTCCCGATTTGAGGCCTTGAAGGTCTCGTTTAGTGAATCGTGGAAGATCTTCTTCATCTCCGTGGTGGTCACTTCGTTTGGAATATCGTTTAATTCCACTACGTAATCTACTAAAATGCTGCCTTCGCTGAAGCCGTCGATTCGTATCTTTTTATACCATTTATTTAATTTCGCCGATCTGCTATAAACTTTTTCCAACTAATACACAAAAAGGATAAGCAATCAATTGATATAAAAAGATTACTGTGTGATGAGCAAGCAACTTACCTGGGATTGTACTTCGTTCGCAAGTGTTTGCCACTCTTCTGTATTGCTATCCAATAATTCTGGAACCCATTTAGCACCACCGACCAATTTGATCGTTCCAACCAAATCACACTCTTCCCTGCAGATACCCGGAGTTGTCGGACGTGGTGTTGTCGTAGTAGTTGTCGTCGTCGTTGTGGTGGTGGTCGTTACTGTAGTGCTAACTGACATCGATGTAGTCGAAGCAGTTTTAGCTGCTTCCAATAACTTCTCAATCGAAATAGGTGTCGTTGATGGTGTCGGCCATCCGGTAAATTCAGTAGTCGCCCTAATTTTTTTTTTCGTGTATTTAATTAAATTAATTAATTATGATTCACCTACCTTGACGGCCAAGATTTCAAAATTGTTGGCGGTGTATTCGATGGTGCATCGTTGTGTACAGCTCTAGCTGTGGTAGTTGTCCTAATCGTCTTCTTATTCTGCCCAGGTCTGCTTGGGAATACAATTTTGAAACTATTACCGGAAGGCGATGGGGTACTCGATGCTTGTGGAGAAGTAGTTTCCGCTGGTGTAGACGTCGTTTTTGCTACAGTACTTTTAGGTTTAGACGTGGAGAAACGTCGTTTAAAATCGGGGGTAAGAATTTTGATAAATCATCCGGTTGCGCTTCTTCAATCAAATCAATTACACTCTTAGTTTTATTCGGTTTTCCTTCCGGACTGTTCACAACTTTAGGTTTAGAACCTGATGCAGCATCAGGTTTGTAATCTTTCGGTAGAAAACTGCTGATATCTACCGGACCTGCATCCTTAAACAAATTACTCAAATTATTCGGTTTCTTCGTGGTTGTGGTAGCTTTAATAGTCGCCGGTGCTTCAGTTAATTTAAATCCTTTCGGTAAGAAAGCGCTGATATCAACAGGACTAGCGTTTTTAAACAGACTCCTTTCAGTTGTTGGTTTACCTTTTTCTTCCACTTTAACAGAAGAATTTTCAGTCGATGCATTACTTGCTAAATCGTAATCAAGCGGAAGTATCGAAGTATCATTATTCTGATTAATTTTCTCTTTATAATCGGGAGGTAATAGAGCTGCAGGATCTTGTATTGCAACTTTACTCAATAACTCCTCTAATAATTTAGAGCTATCGATTGATTTTTCTTTTTCTGGTTTGTATCCGGGCGGCAAGAATGCGCTGACGTCAGCAGCGACGACTTTATTCTTTAAAAGTGTTAAATCGATCGGTTTCGATTCTTCTGTAACAGCTTGTCCGGCGGATGTAACCGGCACTTTTTGGTAGATCTTGTTCCTGAGACTTTCGGGGAGTTTGCGTGGACGTGGGGTCGTCGATGGTCGCACGCTCGGGAATTTCTTGATTTTAACCGGAAGTAATGTTGTTCTTATTGTACTAGCTGTCGTTGGTGCTGATGTTGTGGTGGTTGTTGTAGTGCTCGTGGTCACATCTAGGAAATAATATGTTGGTTAAATTTATTGTAATTTTTAATTATTATGTTAAATAAATTTCTGTATTGATCGTGTTAATAAAAAAAAGTGCTAAATAAATGAAATAAATTTAAGGAAATATTGGAAAAAATGACGAGGAAGTCCTACAAGAAGTATGTTTACAAAGTGGTAAGATGGATGGATAGAAAGAAGATTATAGTCAATAAAGGAGACAGTTGGAAGGAAATGATATAGCAGAAAATGCTGCAGCAAGTCTATTCATAAAATTACTTGACCAAACAACAAGTCAACAAATTGTCGTTTGATATGTGCTAAATAATATTACAACATGTAGGCATTATTATCAAAAAAGATATCCTTCAATTTTTTTTTGTCGAGCTCTAACAATTCTGTTCAAGACTTAGTCAAAAAACATGCAAACTGTCAAGAGCTTAATGATACTTGAATTATTAAAATTGGCTTTCCCAAAACATTCAATTCAGGAAAGAAATTCTACGATTGTAGAAAAAATAAAGTACCTCAATCTGGAGAATTATACCCAGACAAATTCGAAGAACGAAATATATCAACCTCTTGCAGAACTGAACCAAGATTTGATTGGTTTTAGAAGAGCAGGGTTAAAGGTATTTGAAGTCCTCCTAATGTTTCTATACTGAGCCTAATATGTATTTCTGGAACGCTGATTCATGCTCTAAGATCCTTAAAAATTGTGTTATAAAAAAATTAGTAGGGTGTGGTTGGAAAGATTTTTGAGTATGGAAGTATTTTTCTAAGAAACGACGTTTCGGCCATTATAGATTTTTGTCTGGTTCCACGGTAGTGTTCATCCAACTTTCTGATTAATTTTGTTCGTCTTATCTTCTGTCATCTTATCTTCATCGTTCGAAACAAATTAATAGAAGTCTGGTATGGTTTTGACAACAAAATAAT
Organism: Holotrichia oblita; assembly: GCA_023690525.1. NCBI lineage: Eukaryota > Metazoa > Arthropoda > Insecta > Coleoptera > Scarabaeidae > Holotrichia > Holotrichia oblita. The sequence continues at coordinate 642,983 of CM043020.1, read as the reverse complement.
TTTGGAGATCACATCCAAACAAAGGTTACTGATTGCCTTCTTTTTAATGTGATCAATCAGAGCTGCACCTAGCTAAATTATTAACCAGAGCTTTCGACTGTATAGATAAATCGAACTCTTTCAAATCATTAGAATTACTATACAATTGGTCACTTCACACGGATAATTGAGTTTCAATTCTTACGTGGAAATGACTTCTATCAGTTTTTCTGATAGTACAGTACTCTCACGCTAATCCGCCAACTACAAAATCGCAACCATGGACGGATTACTGAAAACGACGGATTCATTTAAAAGCTCATCATTAATTAAATGTGGCTCATATAGTTCAGTGTTCTCTACAGACCAACCTTCAACATCTTCGCGTGTTAAGCCTGAATTTGGAATTGTTGCTAATTGTATTAATTCTTGTAATGGTATCACATCTTCCTCTCAAGTCTCGTCATCTTCGGTAATGGTAGGCCACAAGTTTTTTCAAGATGATTTAATGGCTCAGTTAAAACTGCGTCTTTGATATTCAATTGTTTTCAAATTTCAGAAATGTTTGCTTCTCGGCTTATCGCATTAAGTAAAATCTTTTTGTAATTGTTTTTTATCATTTTGGTCCATTAGTTGGATCAGAACCATCACTAGATGATAATTCGTCATTTGGGCCGTACCCAGAATCATTATCCAGGACAAGAAGAGCTTTTTGTGGTAAATTTTGGACGGCCTAGGATTTTTTTACTTTTCCATAGCTAAAAGCTTCAACTTGTGAATACCACTTGCATTGGAACAAAGCACAACAATTATACGCCATTTTGAAAAGCTAATTACTACACGAAAACACAAAAACGGCGGATTATAATAGTTGTCGGATAGTCGAGCGACGGATTAGCGAGAGAGTATGGTAATGTATCTTAGAAATGTGGCATGAAAAAAAGATTGATCGAAAGCTTAATCTTCTGAAAAGTCTGCTTTGTTAGCAATATATTGATGTAGTATCTAGTTATAGAAAAAAATATAGAAAGGTCGTTGAATATGTTGTCGTCTTTACTTGCTTCTGGGGAAAAAATAATTGCAATTGTTTCTAAAACAACATCCAAACACTTTCACAAACGACAAATGGAAATAATGTTCAAGGTCGATGCTTTAGTTGTGGAATAAATGATCAGATTGTGATTTAAAACCTCTATTGGCAGTGACTCACTAGTTGTGTTGGTTTCCAAAAACTAAGAAGCTGATTTCTACCTAATTTTCCAGTTTTCTATAAAAGACGTGGGAGCAGAGACGTTTTTCTTTGATTCGTGACCATAGCACCCCTGAAGGAGTGGTCATTGTTTCCAACAATAAAGCATGAAACATGGCTCCATCACGACACACTTGAGACCAAGGAACAATCAAAAGAATGGACTGAAAGGGGAGAATTAGGTCAAAAGAAAGTGAAGACAATCCTATCTGTCGGTAAGGCCATGACATCAGTTTTCTGGGATGTGCGTGGGATAATTTTCATTGATTATCTTCAGAAAGGAAAATATTAGGAGTATTATGACAACTTATTGCAGCGTTTGATTGATGAAATCAAGATAAAACGGCCGCATTTGGCGTTGTGTCATCAAGATCATGTACCAGTTCACCAGTTATTGCGATGGTCAAAATCAATGAATTAAAGTTTGAGTTGCTTCCTCACGCACCCTATTCGCCAAATTTAGCCACCTCGAATTATTTTCTGACTTCTAAATTGCTCGGTGGTAAAAAATATGCCAACAATGAAAAGGTGGAGTCTGCGATTGTTGACTATTTTGAGGAGTTCGACGTTTGTCACTATAAACAGGGTATTGAAGCTGAAAGAAGATAAATCGACATTTGTCTTTTTTTGTGTTTTCTTTGTTAGATCGGGTACTTCTGGGACTACCCTCGTAACTCTTTGGCAAAGAATCTTTATTACCATGAGAAACATGCTTGCGTTTTCGTATAGAAGGTAGACGAACAAGCACCTACACGAAAATGTTGGCTTTAATTTTGATCATCCTAGATTAGCCTGATTGACCTAGACTGCTCTAAAATAACAAAATCCATTTTACCACCCAAAAAAAAAACAATGAAATCTGGGAGAAAACTGTCATGCACAATGTATAGAGCCACAAACATGCCCCTGACTGTTTTACAAATAAATTGGTTCAGAAAAAAGTTTGCAATTTAATGGAGAAGAAAATTTTACCTCAAACAAACTTATAGAATCCATTTTTAATGTTTGATTGATTTGTGCAAAACAGAACAACATATCGGTAAATATACATCAATACATAAGATTAATTTGTGACATAATATACAGGGTGTTTCTGAACTGATACGAAAGATTTCAAAGGGCAATTCTTTAGCAAAAGTTAAGGGGGGTCTTTCATATAACTTTTTGTTCAACACCGTTTTCCCTCCAAGTTACAGCCCTTTAAAATTAGGTAAAAAAAATTGTTTTTATTTAATATATCCACTTTGGAAAAATTTAGAAGAATGAAATTTGGCAGATAACTGATGTTAATAAAATGGCAGTTTTTGAGTATTTTTGTTACCCTAAAATGTAATCACAAGGGGCTGAAAAAAACAACCCCTATAATATTTTGCATCAGAACTTTTTAATGCGCCTATATTTTTCTATTTAAGAAATTGATTTAAAAAGACAGACTCAATCTACAACTTTTTTATGTCTTGACTTTTTGTCATAAAATTGTTAGTTTGATCACAAAAAAATAAAATACTGCTCAGACACTTTTCCCATAAATTCACAAAGAGGTTATTATTTACTTAAAAAAAATCAAGTAAGCTGCTATGAAATGAAGTCATATGACAAATAGTTTTATTGTTCTGATTTTCTCTGTGTTATTTTTTAATCTCTGAAGAACTTTAAAGGGCTGTAACTTGGAGGGAAAAGGGTGTTGAACAAAAAGTTATATGAAAGACCTCCCTTAATTTTTGCTAAAGAATCACCCTTTGAAATCTTTCGTATCAATTCACAAACACCCTGTATAGCAAACAAAAGGCAACATCAGATACGTTTTGGAATAAATTGGCTCTTGCAGAGATATGAATAGATTTGTATTTAAAAAATAATAAAAAGATTTATTAAATTCATACCTTCAAGAACACCTTCCTCCTCCTCTTTACCTTGCGTAAGAATATAATTGTTACCATTATTATTCAATATTAAGAGCTTATTAGATAAATCTGATTGCACACGATCCAATTTATCAAGCAAACTCTCCGTTGATGTTCTAGGTTTCGTCAATTGAGCTATTGTCGTTAAATTCTCTTCCGGCTGTTCCTCCACGGGCTCGTTAAGCTTCTTCTCCCGATTTATATCACTAATCAGGGTCGTCTTCTCTTCTTGCTCCACTATACCAGCCGGTAAATATCTAGCACCAGAAACACTACGACTAGTCTGCACTGAAGCGATGATTATCCAAGAATCGGTGGTATTATCGCTTCTGCTTGTGGATGTGCTCATTTCTTCGGTTATCAAAGGAATTGGCGTCACTGTATCAACTATTAAAAAAGAATTATTAATAATACAAATTATATTTTTCTTAAACTCATTATTCTTACCTATTACAGTATTATTAACAACACTCTTCGTGGTAACCACCGAAACAACAGACACAATATTATCCTTCTTTTTCTTCTGCTGATTATTAACGCCATCAATTTTAGCAACATGAACGTCCACTTCAGAAGCCTCATTCGAATTCGTCGTTAGAAGCGATGCATCGGTACTATCTATATCACTACTATCCATGAATTCTTTAAAGTTATCATCTTTCATGCTTTTGGCAGGTTTCATAGTGACAACTTCGAAACTCTTATTCATCGTAGCCTCTTTTATATTACCACCAACTTCGTTGCTATCTAACACCTCCTTTCCACCATCGTCTTCATATTCTTCAGGGTTATCGTAGATTTGAACGCTGTTATCGTCATAGTTTTCCGGGAGAATTGGCGATTTTAATATAATATCATTTTGTGGTTTAGTTGTGGTTGTGGTTGTGGTGGTGGCGGTGTTTGAATCAACTTCTAATTTGGCAGTACTAGTCGTGGGGTATTCAGTTTCGGCGAAATCTGTGGTAATTTCTTTTAAATCCGACGTTTGGTTTGGTTCAATTTCTGTCGTTGGAAAATTGGTTGTGGGTTCAATAATTAAAGCAGTTTCCGTTGTTATTTCATCTTGTTGGCCGTCTTCTTCTAATTGAGGTGATGTTGATTCTATGGTGGTGTTTTCTTCAGTGGTAGTTTTTGTTTGATTTTGTACACTCAATTTATGATCATCATCGTAGGATTCGTATTCAGCTTCGTTTGGTATTTCCTCTTTCGAGGAATTTTCATCTAAAATAATAAGAATTTTATTAATTTAATGTACATTAGAAATATTATTTTTTAGCGACTCCGAAAAACAGGTAAACTTGATAAAAAAGAGAAATCAGAGATGAACTGGACTTTCTTCCACACTCCACAGTTTTTACGCAGGGGAGAGCATCAATACGTAGTGACCGGTTAAGATTCCAGTAAGTGCTCATAAAGACTACTTTTCGAAGCCTTTATATGCCGGTAGTGCATTCAAATAGAAGCAATGCCTGATCTGACAAAAGCTTTAGTGTTGCCATAGGCCATAAGGCTTCTGTTTTCGCTAACGGTGGACGCCACCTGGACGCCCACTCACAAATCCCATCCACGGACCTCTGGAGTCAACGACAGACTAAGGTATCATTCCTAGAAGTCGTATAGGAATGTGGAATGTCGCTGGTGTACAATAGGAAAAGCTCAGGGCCCAACAACGAACCCTGAGGAACTCCAGCGTCAATAAGTCTTCGGATAGATAGCTCACTCCCCCACTTTACAGAAAAAGTTCTGCCGGACAGGTGATCTATGAATGGTCGGTTGCTGGCACCTCTTGCTAACTTGTCAGCTATTTCGTTGGCTCTGATTGTAGAGTGGATTGGCACCCATCTCAGCGTAGTCCTGCGATGTTCCACCAGTTTTTCTAGCTACTTATGGGAGTCAAGTACCATCTCGGAATCAAACCTGACAATCTGATATCCGTTTACCTGAGGGCAGTTTAAAATGCTTTCTGCATAGGCCTGAATATCAGAAAAAAAGATATTGTTGGTCCAGGTTACAGGGAGTTAATATTTATTTACTTCGGAGGAAATGATAAGAAAAAAAGAAGAAAAGATTTAAGGAACAAATTATCTGCAATTAGAAAAGCTCAGTTAATGAAAAGATGAATGTGTTTGCCAAACAGTTAACAAGACAGAACAGACAAAGCAAGATTGTAACAGTAATAAACTGAAAATAATTTGTCTTGTCCGAAACAAAAGTAGAAGAAAAGGGTTCACATATCAGGTGACAATCCGCCCAAATTCGAGCTAATGGATACCAGCGAATTTGTTGTGCAAACTATTTATAAATCTAGAACACCCTTGCAGAATATCAATCATTTATTTCGATTTTGCATTGACACCATAATGATGGGTGTGACTTTCGACTAGAAGGTACTATCTAACCTATGTTAAGTAGTAGTGTTCGTTGATCTGTACTGCCATCCGTAAGGGAGACAAATTCTAATGTGGTTGGAAAGAAGAGAAAGTGGATCACACACCATATCACTTGGAGTACCCCAAGGTAGTATTCTAGGACCACTCCCTTGTTTAGTGTATGGACACATGACAAACACCTCATATACTAAGTACGAATTGATTCATTTTCTTCGAGAAACCACCTATGACTTCAAAAAATTTTGATGATCTTATATGGTTAATTGAGAGACTCGTGATTAAGCTTGTCTGGGAGATAGGCGAAGACGCACCATTATCGACTGGTGTTTCTTTCATCGAGATTTGTACGAAGAATATTTAAAGCATTACCCCATGGAAATAGGAGAGCTTAATAAGAACATGGAGACGAAGGTGATAGAAGAAAAGATGAAATTGCTAAACGACTCGATTTTTTGCTTCGGGCATGAACAAAAGCTTCTTCAAGACACTTTTTAAGTGCAATATATTCTTTGAAGAAGCAATTTTCACAACAGATGGAATTGTAAGTTCTTCAAACTTTGGACAATGAACAATTTGGTGTTCTCTGGTTCCCTTCTAATAGGGAAAGATTCCCTAATTTGGACCATCATCACCTAAATTGGACCAGTGTCCTTGTTTTGTTTTCGTCATTGAAATTTACGCCATCTTATAATCATTTGTTGTACAACACAAATTGAACCGATAACAGTTATTTAACTGTAATTGTCACTTGCAAGTAGTTGTGCTGTAATATGCTAATGTGTCATTATACACGTGTTTTGTTCAATAATTCTTTCATGAATATTATGAAAGACAGATTCTGTCTTAGTTCCACTTAAGAACGTTGGGTCCAATTTAGGTACCCCTTCGTCCAATTTAAGAACCGAAGCTCCTAAATTGAACCGTAACACTATTTAGCTATTTGCATTTGCTCTTGCTCTCCCTTAGAGGGTCCAAATTAGGCCATCTTCCCCTACTTGGCCTGTCCGAAGTCCAAACCCAACGATTATGATGATTACCTTCAGGACTATTAAAAAATGATTTAGATTTATTTAAAACGAAGAAGAGAAAAGACTTTATGAATCACATTAGATTACACAAAATTGATGGTGACCTGTTTATAATTGTTAATATGATTTTAGTCTTATTACCTGAATCTTCATATTCGTAATACTCCTCATATTCCTCCTCAATTGGCTTCTCTTTATCCTCCGTAACATTACTCATCTTCAATATTTCAGGTAAAACAGTTAACGGTTCCACATCCACGGTCGTAGAATCAACAGTTGTCACATCAATCTTTTCAGTCGTAATCACCTCTTCAGTCGTCACCTTCTCCGATATTATTTCCGTTTTATTTTCATTCAAATCTAGAGCTGTAATATTACCTTTTGGAATCTCATAATCCTCCTCATCTTCATCAACATATTCGTAATTCGCTGAGGTAGTATTTTCAGCAGACGATAAATAATATTCATCGTCTTCATCATCATCGATTTCACCGCTGTCATCGCGCCCTACAGCGCTTACAGTAAATAATTGATCGGGTGGGACCGTAACAGGTTTTAATAGGCTTACATCTTGCAAATCTTTCTTGTATACTTCTTTAACAACGTTCGATTCGGTCGTCGAAGGTTTTAGATTTAAATGTTTTTCGAAGGAATCTGTGACGAGCTTGGATATAAAAGGATGCCTCACAATTTTCGAGTTAATAGTTGAAGTTTCGGTTTTCGCCTTTAATATGGGTTTAAAAGGATTTTTCCTCGGAGTACTACTCGGTAAAGGTGTCGTAGATGTTGGTTTAGGGCTGAAAGGGTTCTTTGTAGTTATGTATACGTCCCCGTTACTGTTGACATAGAAATCTTTTACTAGAGGTTTAGATTTGTGCCCCTTGTCTTCGTTTGGAGTGAATGATCTAGTTCGTTGATTCAGGAAGTTATTTCTTGTATTTTTACCTATAACACAATCAATTTTAATCCCCGATATAATTAATAAACGCTACTCACCTAAGGCTACATTATTAATTCCACCCCTTCCATTATTACTCAAATTCGAACCGATTTTCTCGCTAGTTTCACTCAATTTAGTATTTCGACTTTTCTGATCCGGCCACTTCGCAAACCCAGTACTCGTCGGTCGATTCTTATTTAGCGGAAACTGCAGCGATGGGCGAAACCCGGATAAAGACCCGCCGTTCGTATAATCCTGCGTATCCTGCGAATTATCCGCTACGTTGTCGAAAGTCGTCTCCCTCAGGAACTTTTCCGTCCTCGACGAGGACGCGAAAGGTTTCGGAAAAAGATGGGAGTAGTTCGGACGGTGCGTGGACGGGACGATTCTGTCGTGGAAATTCTGATGATTGGCGAATTGAGATGGGCGAAACACATTCTCGGATTGTAATCTAAAACCCGCTGGTTCGCTTGTAGTCAGTGATAATCCGGAGAATCGATATTGCGGCAGTGTGTGTTGGAGGTGTGTTGGTAATTCTGAGGTTTGTAGATCGCCGTGGAAATAGGGTTCGATTGCTGATAAGTAGCTGGATTGCGTTTGATGATGGTAAGGTCGGATGTCATCGTGTGCGTTATTGAAATCGTTTCCGGTTTGTTGGAATGATGATGGTAGGAATCTCGGTTGCGTTTGATCGTTGAAGAAGTAATTCGATTCTGGAATAGAAAATATGTTTTTTTTTAACTTAAAAAAAAAGAGATTATGCTAATGAGTCCATTAGGACTAATTAACATGCTTCGAGTGAAACGTCCACGAGAGATCCACTCGAATAGGTTTTACGATGGCTTTAAGATCGCCATAATAAGTAGTAATTTATTAAATATTTACCGCTTTACGACAAGTAAAAAGATCTCTTCGTAAACTAATTATTGTAAGTGAATAAGTGAAAGTAAAATACATTATAAATTACACTAATTCTAAGTAACGTTTATTTAATATAGCTTCGCTAGTGTGTATAGTATATTTATGGAGCAATACCTACATATATGAAATTATTACATTAATTATGGAGTTTGACATATATGCACGTACAGAAAGCTACTACTTAACCGACAAAATAAGGAAATGGTGAGTGCATGCATGTATTGTTGAATGAATCGAATGAATGTTCGTATATATGTGGTGGAATGTGAAATTTTAAAATGTACTGTTACTTGTGTGTGTGACTAGAAAGATGGTTGAATTTATTAGTACAAATTTTATAGGAGAGATACCTTTAATATATTAGAACCAATGCTTTATCTATTTAAATGTCATTTTATTCAACTCATATTAATCCATTCGATAAAAAAATGTTATGTTCTAATCATAATACAAACATTCAGTTAATGAAATGAGACTCCATTTCCAGTATATTTTGCAATTGAAGTTTTGAGAGCTTCAAAAATAAATGTTGGGTTCCGTTTTATTACTACACTCAGAAAAATAAAGCGATCAATGAGTTAAGTTTTTCAATCAATAACCATAAAATATAAAAACAAAGGAGCATAAAATAACCTGGACAACGTCAGACAAGAAATATGGTTCACAAATAGATCATGTGCTAATTAACAGAAGAAGAAAAAATCAGTGAAGGATGTAAGATCGTACAGGGGCGCTAGCGCAGACTCTGATCACTTCATGGTAGCAGCAACAATAAGGCAAAAAATAAGGAAAATGGTAACAAAGAAAAAGGAAAATTTAAAATGGGATATAAATAAGCTGGTAGACGTGAAGGAGAGGAAGCACTATGAATTAAAATTAGAAAAGATGTTATAGGAATGAAAAGACGATAAAAAAACGTAGATGATGAGTGGAACAGCATTAAAAAATGTATAGAAAAAGCAGCAGGGCAAACTATAGCGAGCGAAAAGAAATCTAATAGAAAAGGATGGCATATTCAGAATTGCCGAGAAAAATTGAATGAGAAAGTCAAAGCAAGATTAAAATGGTTAAGCTCAAGTAAAACAGAAGATAGACAGGAATACAAAAGAATAAGAAATGAATGTAACAAATATATAAAAGAGTGCAAAAGAAAATGGATAGATAATAATATAAAAGAAATAGAAACAGAAAGAATCAATAAAAATACTAAAAGCTTTTTCAAAAGGATAAATGAACAAAATAAAAAATATAAAGGGAAAGTTACCGGTATAAAAGATAAGAATGGGAGAGTTATAGAAGAGGAAAATCAGTACAAAGAAATATGGGTAGATCACTTTAAGGAATTACTTAACGAGGATAATTGTGCAGAGAAAATTATGGGTGAAAAGAATGGAGAGAGTCAAGTTGAAGAACCAACAAGAGATGATGTTAATCGGATAATTAACAAAGCTAAAAATAGTAAAGCACCAGGGGAAGATGGAATGAACATGAAATTAATAAAATACGGAGGACACCAAATAAGGGAACAGATATATCAGTTAGTGAAAAGGATCTTAACGATACATAAAAAAGGAGACCAGCAATGCTGTAATAATTACAGGAGTATTACGCTACTAAATGTCGCTTTTAAAATCGTGTCAGCAATCATACAAAGTCGTTTAGCTGAAAAAGTGAAAAATATGGTAGGGCCTTATCAGTGTGGGTTTATGCAAGGTCGGTAGACAGTGGATCTATCCATGTAGTCAAACAAATAATTGAATAAGCCCATGAATATAATATGGAAATAGAAATGTTTTTTATAGATTTCCAGCAGGCCTTTGATTCGTTGAAGAGGGACCAACTCATGTTAGCATTAGAACAACTACGGATAGATATCAAGCTTAGAAGGTTGATAAATATGACCATGACGCAGACAAAAGTCAGTATAATATCACAAAAAGGTGAAACGGAAGAGTTTAGTACTAACAGAGGAGTACGACAAGGGGATTCCTTGTCAGCAACACTTTTCAACTTAGCACTGGAATATGTTACAAGGGGGATTAATAAGAGTAGTCTTAGAACTGGAGGAGGGCAACTGGTTGCATATGCTGATGATGTCGTATTAATAGCTAAACAGAGAAGAGTTATGGAAAAAATGTTGCAAGATATAGTAACAGACGGGCAAAAAATGGGTTTAAAAATAAACGAAAAATAATGACCATTGGTAAAAACATAAGGAAAGCAAAAATAAAAATAGGAATACATGAATTTGAGCAGACGAACAAATTTAAATATCTAGGTGTTATGAAAGAGTGGGGAAAGAAGAACTGAAATAGACGAAAAAATAATGGCTGTAAATAAAGCATTTCATGCAAATAAGAAACTATTAAAAAATAAAATAGTTACGAGAAACACAAAACTAATGATATATATAGAATAATGATAAAGCCGATAATAACATATGCCGCGGAAACAATGACACTTACAAAAAAAGAAGAAGAGACTCTCAGAATAGTAGAAAGACGGATAATGAGATCAATATTAGGACCGGTCAAAATAGGAAAAAATGTGTATAGAGCAAAGAAGAACAGTGACATAAGGAAAGAGCTAAAGGGTGAAGATGTGGTTCGAGAAATAAAACAGAAAAGGGCAAAGTGGTTGGGGCATGTATGGAGAACTGGACCGTCTTCGGTCTTACGCTTGATACTAATCTGGGAACCGACGAATAAAAGAAGACGTCGACGACCAAGAACGAGATGGCTACAGGAGGATCTGAGAAGAGCAGGAGTAGTTAGGTGGAAAGAGAAGGCCGGACTCAGAAAGATATGGAGAGATACCGCATAAAATTGGAAATGAGGACTGATCCACCCCAAAAAATGGATCTAGAAAGCTCTTTAGGGGGCGGTGCAATCCCATAAGGGATGTTTTTCACCATTATATATATATATATAAAAATAAAAGTTCGTAAAATCAAGTATTTTACATGTTAAATTAAAATGTTAATTTCGTTTAATATAAAAATTCTGCTCTCAATGTGAAGTGGCATTGCAAATATCATTAAAAAAAAAACGCTTTGGTTGTTGAATGCAATTTGAACAGTGTAGTGAAGTTTGTGATTGCGTTTTATGTACAAAAAGGAATATGGTTAGTAATATATCCAGTATCGAAGTAGACGCAAGTGCCTCAACTGCTGGTTATACGTTGTATAATTTTCATAATGAAAATGCAAACGTCCCCAATTTAACGCCAAACGAAGATATTTTAGAAGTAAATATTTATAAAGTTTTAAAAGAAACACAACATTGAAGAAGCTTATCAATACTTTGCAGGCAAGTACTGAAAAATCACATTATTTAAGAATATTTATTCAGTTTTGTAAGTTTAATTATTACTGTCCTCTTTGAGGTACATTAATGATTTCGATTTAAAAGAACTAATCCCATCCTCAAATTTTGGATTACGTATTTTGGTTAGACAGCAGTTAATATAAAGTTGACTGATTTCAAAATAAAAGCATCTAACTTCAAATTGAATGCCTGTCTGTTTTTCAATTAATAACGAATGTGCTGTGAACTTAAAAGTTTTAGTTGTTGGCGCCTTTTTAAAAGTAAACTTTTTTAATTTTCTTATTATTTAGTTCGCCTCCGACAACCTGACTCAAGGATCACACAACGCACACTGCTTTTTCGTGAAGTAAACAGTTTTCAAAATGGCGTCGTCGTCGTCCACGTAATCCAATAAACGAAAGTATGAAACGTTAACTTTAGTGAAAAAAATGGAAATCTTAAGTAAAGTGGATAGTGGTGTGCCTTTTACAGACATAGCAGATCACTTTTACATTGGGAGGTCAACGGTTTATGACATTCGGAAGAACAAACATAAAATTGAAAGCAGAGTCTGGAATAGGGAAACGTCAAACAATGAGGACTGGTAAATACCCACAGTTAAAAGAAACGCTTTTTTCGTGGTTTTTGGTCGACGTCACTCACTGATAGTTACCGATGTGTTGCGGCAGAAAGCACTTCATTTCTATGAGAAAATTTATAAGAAGAATGATTTTGGAGCGGGTGAAGGATGGCTTTCTAAATTTATAGCAAGATTCGGAATCAGACTACACTAACCGTAACTGGAGAGAAGTTGTCCAGCAATGTGGCTGTCGTTTCACCGTTTATAGTTAAATTTTCAAGAATAAAATTGAAGAACTTATAATTTGTCGGTCGATCAAGTTTATAATGCCAATGAAAGGACTTATTTTGGGAACTTTTACCATGTAAAACGTATGTCCATAGGGGTGAAACGCCTGATGCAGGCAAAAAAGCGTCCAAGGAACGTATAGCAAAAGTCTAAAAATCGTAGGCCATTCAAGAGTATCTACTTTCCAGTTCTTTCTAAGAGTCAAAATAAGGCCTGGGTAAGCAAGAAATTGTTTCACAATTGGTTTCATCATAATTTCGTGCCTGACGTGAAATTTTTTTTTTAAATCACGAAATTTATCACAAAAAGCTCTTCTTGTCCTGATTAATGCTACTGAGCACGGCCCAAATGACGAATTATCATCTAGCGATGGCTCTATAAAAACCATTTTTCTGCCTGCTAATTGTACGCCTCTGATCCAACCAATGGACCAAAATGATGAAAAATAATTACAAAAAGAAAATTTTACTTAATGCGATAAAGTCGAGAAGCAAATATTGACAAAGACGTAGTTTTAACTGTTTCTGATGCTTGGAATGAAGTAGGTGAACGTGCCATTCAATCATCTTGGAAAAACTTGTAGCCTACCATTACCGAAGGCAACCAATGCTGGTTTTAGGAGAGCAGAATCACTTTGTCTTGTTAAATACCCATTTTAAATCCTCTTTTTTATATCAAACACGGTATTTTTATTTAAATTAAAATACATTAGCACTCTTGGATATAATCCCGGTTGACTTAAATTTTGAGAAGTTCTTCACTGGATCTCTTGGTGTGGAAGTAGAACACTAAACACTTCAACCCAAGAAACTCCAAAAAACTTTTTACTACTTTATTATGGCCTTGATAATGACAGTTTTGCTGTCGAAACGCATCGAGTTTTTAGTAAAAAGTTTTTTGGTGTTTTGTGGGTTGAAACGCTGTTTAGCGTTTTAAATATGGACACATCTGTAATGGTGTTTTAGTGTTTAAAAAATTTCATTTATGTTGCTGTACAATTTAATAATTTCAACTATACTCGTAATATCTGAAAATTTAGGGAGAGATCTTTTCAGTCCACTTAATCCAGGTTTGTATGTACTTGTATTTGATTCTGTTTCTTTGTGTAGAAGCGTTTTGTGTTATTCATTCCAATGTGTTTGATCTTACTAACACACCAACTTCCTATTATAGCAACTTAGGATTTTGATTAAGTAATCTTTATATTGCGAAAGTAAAAGTCTATTCTTTAGAAATCCCTTCTTTGGACAAGCCTGTTTCTATATCGATTTTGTCATTTTTTTTCCCGATCAAGTTTACAGTTCACTCACAATCAGAAGCACTTTTTAGAATATAATGAAATAAGACTTCAAATCTAAAAGGTTTTTGCTCTGGAAGAAGCCAATCATAATGTAACTGGCATTACTTGCCCCGATAGCAGAAGAAATCACGTGTGCCCACATATGAATCAATCTTAAATAAAGAAAAAATATATGTTTACATATATAGAGAGAGAGAGAGAGAAAAAGAGAGACTAGCTATGATTACATTTTTTAATATTATTTGACACATATTAGACGTCAATTTCTTTCACTAAAGAAGTATTTTCAACGAAAACATAATCAATTATATTCTGGAATGAATTGTTGTTTAATTAATTGTCGTTTTAACTTTGTTAAGTATGGATCTTTTATGTACACAAACCTTTAAATGTTTACGGTGTATATATAATCGATAATCTGTTCATATTTTCTAATCAAAAATTTAACACGGCACTTTCTAGGTTCGACACCAAATAGAGAAGCAAATAATAATTTCATTAGATACACAAGGATCTTCATCGGAGCGATCCTTCACTTTCACTATATTTCGCCTCGGGTTAGCACACGAACTAACAGGTTAAAAAGGAAAAGTGCGAATTCATAAAATTCTTATTACAGATTCGGTTACCTAATTTAAATACCCCGTGCTGATTAAATAATAACTTGTTGAACATATAACATGATACTGGCCGGAATTAATTGGATGTTTGCCGGTTTAATTGTCCGGAAATTGTTCAGGAAGAATTAGAGTGTTTAATTATTAAAAAATTAAATATGTGACTCTTTTAAGAAAGAACTCAATCACGTAGGATAATATCTAAAGCACATTCTAAATTTGCATCTAGATTAGTTCATGTTCAAGAATGTTAGAATACTTAGTCGACAATAACCAACTAGGTACAGTAAATACCAAACACACCCAGCTATAGTATTTACACGTCACAATGACATTTCGTATAAATTGTTTTATTACTTATCTTACTCCTACTTCTAACTATTAAATTGAATTCTAATTTAATACTATCTCGGTTTTATAGGTCAATTAATATAAATATGTAGATAACAAAACATTACATCTGATGAAACATGTCCTTAAATAATAATAATAATAATAATAATATATAATCTTTATTCTCTCACATACAGTACAAAATCAAATGAGTAATAAACGGGAGGGAGACTACATAAACCACAGAGAGAATCACGGGGCGAGATTCAGACAAAGTGTGCTTTTACATCTAAACCCCAAGTGTGTAAGAAAACATGCAAAAGGAAAACGTATGCCTAAAATTACATTACAAGCTAAATTCTGTGTGTACTCATACCAACAAAACAAATACACAAATTTACTATAAGTGGTAGAATACGTAATCATAATAAGCAACAAATAGCCAAATCACCAGAAAAAAAACAAACTGCAACAATTGCAACTACTAATAATTAACTCCAGTCAATATCAGGTCACGCTTCAAACTCATTCTTAGACTACTAACAGACAATCCCTTAAAGCGACTAGGCAAATTATTGTACACTGAATATATGTCGTACGAGAATGACCTTTTAAAGAGAGAACTTCTGTGGAGCGGCGGTGAGATAAGATTCCGATACCGAGTTGTAATATTGTGTACGTCGCTTCGATACTTGATTTTATTATAAAGATAAGGAGGAGTTTTAAGGGGTATTATTTTGTGATAGCAGCATATACTTTGCAACTCACGCCTTCGCTTCATATTAAGCCAACCACACTCCGAGAGCTTGTGAGATACACGGTCATATTTACGTAAACCAAAAATAAAACGAAGACAAGAATTCTGCGTTCTTTGTATACGGTACTCAGTTGTCCGATCTATCGCAGCATTGTATATGGTGGAACAATAATTGAAATGGGAAAGCACAAGTAATTCACAAAGTTTAATTTTAGTAGGGATATTTAATATACTCCGATGAGGATATAACGACTTGAGACCCAAGTAGGCTCTTTTGATATAGCAGTTAATTTGCTCACGATATCTAAATGAGTTATCAAGAAGCAATCCCAGATCCTTTACACTGTCCACTAGAGGTAAAACAGAATCCCCAACTTTTAAAGTAATAGACCTTTTGAGTTCATCACATATTTTTGAATTACCGAATAAAACGACTTGAGATTTCAAAGCATTGATATGAAGATTATGTCGTCGAGCAAAAGCATGAATAACACTTAGGTCGGTATTGATGTTCGCAGCTGCGTGTTGCCAGTCTTGTGGGTGAAATGATTTATATAATTGAATATCATCCGCATACATGTGAATATGCGAATGTTTGATCAAGTCAGGAAGGCAGCTGGTATATATGGAAAAAAATAAAGGTCCAACTATTGACCCCTGAGGAACACCTAGAGCTATTGGCAGTGGATAAGATTGTTTGTTATCAAAAGTAACACTTTGCACACGGTCAGACAAATAGCTACCAATCAACTGAACTGCATCAGTATGAAAGCCAACATTTTTTAAGATATTATTAAGAACACGATGGTCAACAGTATCAAACGCCTTGCTAAAGTCCAACAATGTAAGTATAGTTATAAATCCTCGATCAGAAGCAGCTATGATGTCATCTGTAACATGTAACAAGGCAGTTTCACAACTATATCCGTATCTGAATCCCGACTGAGAGATTGGAAAAATATTATTATCATTTACAAAAGTAGAGATTTGCTGAAACATAACTTTTTCTAAAATTTTCGATAATGTCGGAAGAATACGAATTGGTCTTAAATCTGTGAAGTCCTTAGGCTGAGAAACCTTAGGAAGAGGGATTACTGAAGCATGTTTCCATTTAGAAGGAAATGTATTACTTATAATACACGTATTAATAATATGAGTTATAAAAGGCAAGACGAACGGGCAGCACATCTTAATCATGCAGATATTCACGTTATCTTGACCAGTGCATGTTGATTTAATGCCCGTAACAATCTTCTGGACCTCTGCTATCTCCACCGTCTTGAAAGAAAAAGATGGTGTTATTCGCAATGGTAAATCAACAGTGGAGGAAAGGGTAGGCAGATCTGCAATGCTATTAACAAAAAACTCATTTATCTCATTAACATCGTTCATAACAACAGGAATACTGGCCGATGTGTTTTTTTTTGATTTTAACCCAAGATAGTGTAGTTGTTTAAATAGAAGTTTATTTGTTGTGTTACATGAAATAAATTGAAAATAAGCTTTTTTTTCTTTTTTTAAAGATGAAGTAGTAAGATTTCGAAGTGCTTTATAATAGTTCCAATGCGCACGATTTTGAGTTCGGCGGTATCTAGATTTAGCCTTATCTCTAAGGTCCATCAGAAGTCTCATGTTGTCAGTTAACCAGGGTGCCGGTTTTTTTTTGTGAATTTGCGTGTAATAAAAGGAGCATGCGTATCAAATAAATTCAAAATATTGTTAGTGAAAAAATTGACTTTATCCTCAAGATTATTAATATTGTAAATCATGTGTAATGGAAGTGATTGCAAATCGTGGTTAAAAAGAATTTCATTCATATTTTTATAATCCCGATAAGTATGAAGGGTAGGACTGATACTGGACTTATATACCAATAATTCGCAAAATATTATATCATGATCCGAAAAATCACAGTTCATCACTCCCGAACTACTGACTAAATATTTATCGTTAGCACAAATTTGATCGAGCAACATAGATGTATTAGCAGTAATGCGCGTTGGTTGGTCAATTAAGCTAAAAAAGTTCATCGAGTCAAGAACGTCACACAGATCAACTGTGGGAGTACTGTCAAATTTTAAGAAATCTATATTGAGATCACCGCAGAAAAAAACTGAATCTGATAAAAGAGAATATTGAGACAGAGATTCCTCTAACTCGTCTAAAAATACCCTATAGTCCGAATTAGGTGCTCGATATAAAACTCCAAACACAAAGATCTGTTTATTTATTTTAAGATTAATCCACAACTGTTCAATGGACTCCCCAGCATTCAAGACTGTATACGCAAAATCCTGTTTGATATAAATCGAAACACCGCCACCCCGTTGCTCCCTGTCAAATCTAATTAAATTAAATCCATCTACTCTTACGTAATTGTCATCAATAGCGCTAGTGAGCAACGTTTCTGAAGCACAGAAAATATCGAAGTTATGAGAAATAATAAGAGTACGCAAATCATCAATTTTAGGAAGCAATGACCTGACATTGAGATGACCCAATTTGAGCAAGTTAGAACTCATGCATTATCGCATAAATCAACTGGTAAGCAAAAGCTGCAGCCAAATGAATAAATCTAAAATTAATTAATAATAATTAACAATCTTGATGACATGAATCTTGCTGTGCAGATCAAGCCTCCGCAGCTTCTATCACCTCTTCGTTAGAAGAAAATTTACGACCTTTTAAACGTCTTTTTTTTCAGTTGAGGACAGACAGGATAGTCGGACAGAGCAAGATTTGATTCAGATAATCAATCATGATTACTCTATGGCAATCCCAAAAAAACTGCAGCAAGAACATTTCCAACAGATTTTTGAATACAAAACTTCTTAAGCCTTTAAGAACTAGAGTGTCTCCATTCTATATCGATTGCAGCTTTGTTTCTGGATGGGTCATTTTCAAACCGAGCAAAGATCGAACAAGATGCTAACTTCTCAGCAGAATGGAGCTCCATTAAAGCAATCTTTAGCTCTTCTGTGTTTATATTTGTCCCTGCACTATAAAATTGGAAACATTTTGCCGTCTCAACATTCGAATAATAAAATAAATTCGCGAAAGAAGGAACAAATCAACTATTTTAAATTAATAAAAGGTATTTATACAAGACTCGCAAAAGTTGTATCATCCATGACTAATAAAATTCTTATGTTAATATCCCAAGTTTATTTACCAAACACAGACAACATACTTGACGTGCAACATCGCATACGAAATTCTCTTTCTTTCACCATAAAACATAAGCTTCGAACAGATTGTATGTATGTATGTATCACCTTAATAGATTTCGCTTACATAATGTTCTCTTTCTATTACCATGACGATATGCGTAATAACCAAGTACGCAATGAGAAGTAATGTTACAACTCGAGCGACGCAAGTTACTCGTTAAATTAAGTGCCGGGGCTAAATTTCTGTTACAGAAATTTAACAGCGTGACAAATATGTATGTATATACCGTTTATTCAACAATATATATGTACTATAGAGTCTAACATGTATATATACATTTATATATAATATAATAATAAAGGTAAATAAGAGACTATTCGCCTAAGGCGTGACCTTTCGATTTCTCGTTCACTTCACGTTCACTTTTAAAATCGACCAAGGTTGTTCTTCGGACGAAACAAGCGCTCCGTTATTTCAAAGCCGGTTTGGCATATAACTTAACGATGCCATTGTTCGGTGGTTGTTGCGCTTTGCAAGTCATATTTTGTATTCAGGTGTATGTGTATGCATATCATTCGGATGCGATCCAAAAATATGCTCTTTTATTTCGATAAAAATAAAGTTGAAAACAACTGATAAGCATCAATTACTAAAGAAATTTTAACGAGGTATGGAACACCTGAAATTCTTCATGATTAGAATTCGTATAATATTCATAAGGTATAGAATCAAACAATATCATTCACGGGCTTTAAAAACAACCAATAATGTACCACTATCACTAATCTTCCTCTTCTTTCTCTTCTTGGAGCTTCCATTTCTTTCTCGGAGATTGGACTGATATTTTCGTTATTGATGCTTTTTGACTTATTTTTTATAGTAATTTTTTCCTCCATTTGTAAAGAAAACTCTCCTCTACACCTCTAGAGAGGTTATTACTTTTGCACCTAACTTTTTTCTTTTGTATATAATTAGGATGCACGATATATAGTAATGGTCTCTTTTTTAATATCTACAATAGCAGTAGAAGAGTCGAGTGCATAATGGAGATAAGTAACAAAATGTAAAAACGGAGAAAACTCGTTTTAAAGTTTTAAAAAGTAATGTTAATTGTTCTATTTTACTTTTAGTTTGATGTTGTTTAAACTTTGCGAGTTATTAAACCAACATGATGCTTTTACTTCACCAATTATATAAAATTAGCCACGCACAGAATTTTAGCAAAAAAGATTTTTTTCCTCAGAAAAAAATAAACACTATCGTTGGCTTATTTAATGTAATTTATTTTAAACAAACCTTGTCTTCTTGTTTGCCTATAATTCCGTTATAGTACCATCTATATGGTTCTTTGACATATTGAATTTGGGTTTTATAGTTGCAACTTTTTCGGCAGATAACTCCCCAGTTTTTTGGTATAGGAGTGCTGTGTTTCTTTCATTATCTCTACATACTTCATTATTTCTCATTAATAAAACAACAACAATTATAACTGATGACTTCAGAGGATTGATCTTCAAGCAGCGTGATCTAGAAATTTTTACTAAATCAGCAATATCACGTTTTATAAGATTTGTAAATTGCTATATTTTACTGGCATTGAAGTTACAGTATAATTGACTATTGTCAAGAAAGAAATAGGGTGTGCAATAATCAATGTTTTTAGAAAAAACAGATACCTTTGGATAGTACAATGTTCGTCGAGCAGGCCCTCTTTATAAACGCTTTTTATGTTCTACAAGTAATGTATGACTTAAATAAATTGCAAGCACCCAAATCAAATCCAAAATATTTTAATTTGAGATGATGTCGTTGGTCACCTTAACAAGAGCTGTAATGGTAGAATGTTCGTTATTATGTCAAGATAAATATAAATTTGTTTAACCATTGCTGTTTCCATGATATTTGAGAATAGAGGAAGAATGCTTATGGGACGCAAGTCCTTAAATTCTTCAGGATTATTATTATTTTTTTTTTAATGTGGTGGGTGCTTAGTTGCAGTGACTCCGTAAACTGTATCGCTTGTCTGGCTATCACTGCAACTCTCGCGGTGTAGTTTTTGTGTGTGTATGTTGTGTTCAATTGGCTTTGTGACAGCATCATATCGCCTTTTATGATGCCGCGCTGTTAATCACTTTGCTCCCAACAGCGAATGGCAAGTCGATCCGGGATTAAACTCTCTGAAAAAATGTCACCGTCCCTCCAGGGAATTGAACCCCGGCACCTATCGTCCTCTCACAACAATAGTCAGCCGCCTAACCACTGCGGCCATCGACCGTTTTTTTTACATAATAAAAAAATGACGGCTTTTTTTCCAAATATCACCTTGTAAAAAGACATTATTAAACAGTTTCTAAGCATCTTAATAATCATGTTGTCCACACCAGCTGCATTAGTTTTAATATCAGAAACATATCAGAAAATGTCAGATGTGTCAATGAATTTAAAACCAAATTTATCATGCAGTTTCTTGATCTGGAAGCAAACCAAGGAGGATACAAAATGTTTGTTAATCTGATGTACATCATTCAAATGATCTGGGACATCATGATATTGTATGCGAATCATTGTCAAATCAGGTATGGTTTGGCACAACTTTTGCCTGTTATTTTGTTGATAAATAAATTGTAAATAGACCTTTTTTCACTACGTATAGCGTTCGTTGTGTAATTTTTTATGAATTTATAATTATTCCAGTCTATCTGAGAAGATTTGATTAATAGTTTAATAATATCTGTTAACCATGGAGTTTTGGCTTTGAATAGTATCATTTAGAAATTGGTCTATTAAGTTTACATCATCACACTTTGTCGGTGGGTAAAGATTAGTCTGGAAAATAGGGTTATCATATCTACAATAGATGAAGCCACCTTAACGGCAAGGGCTGGGGGAGGATGCCCACAAGGAGGGGTACTCTCGCCTTTACTGTGGGCAAACCTAGTTGACGAACTGCTAGAGGAACTGTCAGGCAAAGGCTTTTACTGCCTCGGATATGCAGACGACCTGGTAATCATAGTGAAGAGGAAATTTGCAGGAGTGATTTCGGAACGAATGCAAATAGCCCTAAATACAGTGAACAATTGGTACAATCGAGAAAGGCTGTCAATTAATGCCATGGAGACACAGATTGTCACATTCACAAAAAAGAGAGACCTTAGGGAGCTCAAACCGGTAAGGCTAAGGGATACAGAAATCCCAATTGCTAAGGAAGCAAAATACTTGGGGGTTACCTTTGACCAAAAACTCACCTGGAACATACACATACAGAAGACATGCAATAAAACATCTATGGCCATTGGCAGATTGCGAAAATTATGTGGAAAAAACTGGGAATTAAACCCAAAAATGACCTTATGGTTAATTATATACAAGGGTGATCAGACCTATTATAACATATGGGTCGGTGGTGTGGTGGCCAAAGACCCAACATATGCATCACGTGGGCCATGAGAACTACTCCAACATTGGCTATGGAAGTCTTATTAAACCTACCACCTCTGGATATTTATATACAAAGAAAAGCAAGGTCTGCCACGTACAGGCTGATACAAAATCAAACACCCATCACACATGGGAGAATTTATCAAAAGTTGATTAAAGAACTAAAAACCGGGGAGAACGAGAACAACGGAAAAGCGGTTTTCCCGTTAAAGCCTCTCTTGAACTAGGGGTGACCCTAGCTTGGGTACCGGGACACGAAGGTATTAAAGGAAATGAGAAGGTTGATGCCCTGGCTAAAAAAGAAACGTCTAGGCCACTCATTGGACTTATATCATCGTGTGGAACCACGAAAATGGAAACAGCCAAGACCATGGAGAACCGGTCGGAAAATAAAACCCTCCAATGGTGGAAAAGCTCGCCAGGACAGCAGCAGGCTAAAGAATTCATCATAGAATACATGCCTAAATCCACTGATGACTTTCTAAACAAAGGCAGGAGAACGGTCAGGCTGATGGTTGTAGGCCTTTTAACAGGACATAACAGACGCAATAAGCATACTCCGAATTATTTGCGCAATAAATTAAGCTTTCGAACTTCCTTTTTAATATTACAACAAATTTACTTTTATTTTTAGAAAACGATACTGCCAACATATTTCGTTTAAACTAATAAAAAATTATTCTCACTAGAAATATTTCCAGTCTCCATATAATTAGCACGATTTTATATTATTTATAACAATACGTTTACATTGTCTTTAAAACGAAATCGAAGTTTTTCTACACAACACCTTGCGATTAAATAATACTCGATTTTATCTAGCACACTTTCTATCCAATACGAAATAAGTTTTTCGCAGTAAACGCCTCTTTATAATTACATTCGTAAATATATCTTTAAAAGTTAAAATATACAAATTTATGTTTTGTTTACGTATATGCTGGAGAAATTTCCATATTACATCGACTTTCATCGTGAATTTATGTAAAAACCTCGTCGAACAACACGTTTCCGCGTGTATTTAGAACTCTTGCTTCCTCATCAAGTATTACGGATTGTAATTCACGTAATTTAATAGCGTTGAAGATGCGAGGAATAAATAAAAAAATTGTCGATAATGTCGCTGGTACATCCGTACCTATAAAGAAAATTGCGCAATATACATCCATGAAAGTCATCTTCGGACTAACGAAAGTGCGAAATTTGATCCTGTCAGGTTCGCGAAAGGGTTAACGACACTTCTTCAGTACGACTCAAACATAACGTATACAGAGGAGAAGATGACATCCGTGTTAAAAATCCGTGACAATTTGTTTAAACCAAAACGATATAGCGTAAAAATAAAACTTAACGATTGTCTCGCGAAGAAACGGAGGTGTAAAAAGAGTAAAAGGAGAATAAAACGCAGGTTGAATGGAAAGTCACCGTCTTTACAAACAGGCCCACCTCACGGTTATATCCAATATATTCCATACTATATGCATATATGTTTCATTGCTTGGAACGAGCAGATTGATTTTTTACGGTTTTCAAACTGTGATAAAATAAGACGAGAATAAGAATATCTTGTAGGTGTGTGGATGAAACGGGTTTTAAAACGTTCAATCGCAGTATACTTCAATTGATTGTATATTGAAGCTATACTTTTAAAACTGGTTATATATTGAATAACAATTAATCACTAATTGAAACTGGAGAGAATGTCTTATTTAAGTGCAAACAATCAAAACAGTTAACATCCGAAATAAACAATAAAATCTTGAACAATAGGCATCGCAAACAAGCGACGGGTATTTATAAAAGAAGCGGAAAACAATACCTAACGTTACTTTAAGTGCCTGCCTACGTACACACACACATATACATACATTTCTTCGGACAATCGAACAATAACAGCAAAACGAGAACTCGTCTGTACCGGCGGAAATGCAAGATTTGGTGAACGGACGACCTACAGAGTACGATTAGGTAGTTGTGTCGATAGATAATTATGAAATATATTGGTTATAAATTTAATGATCGGCAATGACCAATGAGGCTGACGCATACAGTAGGTGTTGAATTATATCCGGTTGGAGAGAATTACTTAAAATGTTAAAAGTGAAGAGGTTAATTCCGTGATGTAATAACTACGTTATGTGTATGTCTACAGATGTCGACATAAAAGCAGTTGTTCTGTTAACATAGGTAGCCACCTGTAGTATTAGTGAGTCATTGTGGGATAAAATTGAAATTGTGTATTTTCTAGAAGTAGGTATTGGAGGAATTCGTTTACGTCCTTGGTTGATCTTACACATTTTGTTAGAAAAATGAATCGTATCCTAATCTATTCTGGGTAAGCTTTACATCATGAGTGACATGTACGAGGATGTATTGATATTTTTTCCCATCAAAAAGTCAAATCAAATTATGAAAATCGAAAACTTGGAGTATTGAGCCATCATTAAGTATTTAAAGGGGGATTTAGGAGGATATGCTTCACAGCCTTCATATGTAACCGTGAAGAATTGGATTGCAAGCTTCAAAAGACTGAAGATGAATTGAAGATGAACACCGATCGGGACCCACATTTGGAGCTGACCAAACCGATAATTATTTAAACACACATTTTAGTTTTACCTTACCTTCAGTATCAGATATAGATACCATCATTTCATCTTTAAAATCTACTTCCTGCGGTTCAGACAAAATCAATCTTAAAATGGTACAATATTGCTGCCCATTTCTCCTTCCGGTGATTACACATTTAATTGATGTTATATTTCCTTCTTGCTGGAAGAGCGCTTTGATTACTCCCCTTCCTAAAACATCTAATCCTAATACTTTCCGTGATCTTAGACCAATATCCATTCTTCCATTGCTTTCAAAAATATTGGAGAAGGTAGTTGATAAGCAAATTCGTAATTATCTTGATGCTAATTCCATCCTTCCAAGTCAACAATCAGGGTTCCGCCCTGGATATAGTTGTGCCACAGTTTTGTCACATATTACAGACGAAATCTTTAAAGCTATGGATGAAAGTTTGGTAACGGTATTAGTTCTTCTTGATTATTCAAAGGCGTTTGATACTATCAATCACTCCCTCCTACTAGCTATTTTGCGTTTTGTTGGTTTTGATCAAAACTCTTTAAATTTCTTTCATTCCTATTTGGAGAATCGTGTACAACAGGTCCGTGTTAATGATAATGTGTCAAATCAGCTACCCGTTATATCTGGTGTTCCTCAGGGGAGTATTTTGGGTCCTCTATTATTTGCCATTTATAGCTCTAATATAACTAAATGTCTAAAATATTGTCAATTTCAACTCTATGCTGACGACACTCAACTCTTTTACTCATTCCATCCTTCAGATGTTGTCACCGCTATTGCCAATATTAACTGTGATCTTCAATCACTTGTTACTGAATCTGAACGTCATTCTCTCTTCATCAATCCTAAAAAATCTGCGGTGTTGGTCTTTGGGCGTACCAAACAAAGAGATTTGGTCTTGCCTCGGGTTAAGGACTTTATCTTGATACTAAAATGCGATTCAGGGAGCACGTCTCCAATTTTATTCAAAGAGCTTTTTATAATCTTAAGATACTATACGGAAATAAAGATTGCTTAGATACTAATTTACGTAAAATGTTATGCGAGTCTCTAGTGCTTTCCCAATTTAATTTTTGTGACCATGTATACTTCCCTTGTCTTGACAGCGTTGATAAACTTCGGATACAACGAGTACAGAATGCTTGTTTAAGGTTTATTTATGGTATACGTCGGTATGATCGCGTTTCCCATGCACTAAAATGGGCTCATTGGCTTAATATCCGTCATAGAATTTCTTTTCATTCTATTATATTTTTCCATAAAATTATTTACTTTAAAAAACCTAGTTATTTATACCGCAAGATTGTTTTTCGAACAGATGTTCATAACGTTAATGTTAGGAGTAGGGGCCTGCTGACACCTCCACAACATCAACTAGAATGTTTCAAAAGATCCTTCCGATACAACATTGTAAAATTATATAACTCTATTCCTACATTTCTTAAACGTTTATCTATTCCGTCATTCTGCCGTGGGTTAAAGGCGCACTTTCTGTCCTTAGGTCGTGGATGAAAATTGTCGAAAATTGTCAACTACTTCATACTAGTTCTCTGATATTTTATTTTCATTATTTCATGTTCTTTTTGTGTAATTTTATTGTATTATTTCCATGTTGCATGTGTGGCTCAAGAGGTGGAGCAGTCGTGTGATCACTCACTCGGCTGATCTTGAGCCTATTAGCTCAAATCTGTACCTACATGTATTTCTTCAGTTTTGATGTCTATATATTTTTGTACCTTTATATTTATACAAGCTGATTCATTTTCGGCCCTCACCATGGGGATCTCGCTTATTATTGGAGATAGAGTATAGGTTTAAATTTGGCAAAGTTGCTAAATTTTGTACTTGTTATGAATCCGAAAAGAAAATTGACCTGTGACAATTGACCTTCGTTATTTCTTAAAAAAACGCGAAAACCGCATTTTCTTCTTTTACCTATAGCACCTACATTTGGCCCTTTAGAGAAAAAATAAAAACACATTCTCATGGCCACTTTTGAGCCTCTATCCAATGGTGTAATCGAAAATTTTATACGACGTTTCGTTTCTTTCTGACCATCATCAACTATCTAATTTCTTATAGGCGTCATATTGGATTTACACACCATCGGATAGGGTTTTTTTTCTGATTTCAACCATGTATCACATGTTGACGATAGTTTTTGATATTATGCTTAAATAAAAAAAATAGATTTTTTAGATAAAATAAGGTAGCCATGAAATTTCAATCTGTCAAACATTTCATTTATCGTTTATTAGTAATACGAAAATGTACAACAACGAAGAAAAATGAGATATGTTAAGTATTTTTTATTCTTCGAATCGAAATACAACAATAGCGAGTACAAGATATTTACAAATGTATCCAGAACGACAACAGCCTCATCGTTCCATTTTTCTAGATCTTGATAGAAATTTGGTCGCGTATGGGTCGTTTACTAAGCCGCATAATGTTCATGCCAACAGGAATTTTAATGAAAATCGATAGGATATTTTACAAAAAATACATACATAAAAAGGTAAACAATAAACAATTACAGTAAATGTTCAATTATCTGGCCATCTTCATTAATGCACAGTTGGGCACGCCTTCTGGCATTTTGAACAGCTCTTTGTATAGTTCTTCTTGGAACTGCATCGAAGGCATTCTGAAGTCTGTCTCGTAATTGTTCAATGTTTTGTGGGGCATCTAATTTATAAATATTATTTTTAACATATCCCTATAAAAAATAATCAAGCGGACTTAAATCAGGTGATCTCGCAGGCCATTCGACAACTCCTCTATTTCCAATCCAACGGTTTGGAAACTCTTGATTCAAGTAATTACTAACAACTGCCGCGTTGTGTGCTGGTGCGCCGTCTTGTTGCCACCATAAATGTTGTAGTTGATTTAATGGAATATTGTTGTCAAGGTAGTTAGATACGTATGTACGTAAAAGGTTTAAATATCTTTCTCCGTTTAATGTTTCTTCATACATAACTGGTCCTAAGAGACGATTTCCCAAAATACCCATCCAAACGTTTATTCCAAAACGATGTTGTGGTCTCCTTGCCCTGTTTTGTCGGGGATTTTCTACTGCCCAATAGTGCTCCGTATTTCTGTTGAACATTCCAGAATTAGTAAATTTTGATTCATCTGTCCAGATAATTTTATTTAAAAAATTTTCGTCATTTTCTATCCTTCCCAATAACCAATTACAGTACTCTAGTCTTCTTAAATTATCTCCAGGTAGTAAAGTGTGACTAACGTGGATCTTGTATGGTTTAAATCTATTTTGATGTAAAGTTCTCCAAACTCTAGACTGGGATAAATTTAATTCTGATGCCACTTCGCGTGTAGAAGTTGATGGATTATTATTTATCTAGAAAATACAAGATTAGTATGTAAAACTTTGCAAAACACGCCTTAAATTTACCATTTGTAAAATATTCTGCCGATTTTCATTAAAATTCCTGTTGGCATGAACATTATGCGGCTTAGTAAATGACCCATACGCGACCAAATTTCTATCAAGATCTAGAAAAATGGAACGATGAGGCTGTTGTCGTTCTGGATATATTTGTAAATATCTTGTACTCGCTATTGTTGTATTTCGATTCGAAGAATAAAAAATACTTAACATATCTCGTTTTTCTTCGTTGTTGTACATTTTCGTATTACTAATAAACGATAAATGAAATGTTTGACAGATTGAAATTTCATGGCTACCTTATTTTATCTAAAAAATCTATTTTTTTTAAATTTAAGCATAATATCAAAAACTTTCGTCAACATGTGATACATGGTTGAAATCAGAAAAAAAAAACCCTATCCGATGGTGTGTAAATCCAATATGACGCCTATAAGAAATTAGATAGTTGATGATGGTCAGAAAGAAACGAAACGTCGTATAAAATTTTCGATTACACCATTGGATAGAGGCTCAAAAGTGGCCATGAGAATGTGTTTTTATTTTTTCTCTAAAGGGCCAAATGTAGGTGCTATAGGTAAAAGAAGAAAATGCGGTTTTCGCGTTTTTTTAAGAAATAACGAACGTCAATTGTCACAGGTCAATTTTCTTTTCGGATTCATAACAAGCACAAAATTTAGCAACTTTGCCAAATTTAAACCTATACTCTATCTCCAATAATAAGCGAGATCCCCATGGTGAGGGCCGAAAATGAATCAGCTTGTATACATACTTATTTGTATTTTTTTTGTTGGGCTAATAAAACACTATTATTATTATTATTATTATTATTATTAAAACTAGGGCAATCTCTCAAAATAAAGCATAAAAATTACTTGTTTTGCAATATTGGCACTAAGTACCTACATTGCAATGGTTTTATAGTTACCTATAATTTTTTATAATTATTTTCTTAACTAAATTTAATTAGCAATAAACGTTTCCAAAAGGAAGCATATTGCGTTTAATTTTAAAAAACGATTTTAATAACTATGCTGAAAGTAACTACCGATACCGTGGAATGCTAATGTTAATTCTTGCGATCAAAATCAAATGTAGTGTTGCAAACTTAACCAAAAATTTGACAGTAGCTGTCAGTTTCAAGCATACATTTACAAACACCCGATACATACATATAATAAATGCCGAACCACGATTTTGAAGTCAAGAGAGACTGCACACTTGACACTTGGCACTTGAATGGGCCATCTCTGAATCTTAGAAGAATTACGAGAACTGGATAAGCTAAAAAATCATATGACACCAAGGTTCGACTTCGACACACACTTTGAACTGGTATCTAATTTATGACCGCCAAACAAGGAAGCACAACGGATCTAAATCAGGTATCCAAAATCGATTCACGGGTAGACATATGTATCTATGGCCCGAGATGCAAGATTTCAGTGGGGCTTTGAGGCAGTCAGTCAACACTAAAAGCTTTAGAGGGCTGTACTTTTAAATCTGGCCCAAAGAACATCCCACAATTTTATTACACTGATATGGTCAACAGAACATTGGGGGTGTGAGGGCAATGAAAGCGATCCATTGAAAATGAACACCGATTACAAAGGCCTTGATTTGGAGCTTGATTCTTTTACACCATCGAATTGGACTAAATCGAATATCTAAGGCACTGAATGTGTCTATCACATAATTCAGATCGATTTAGACATGAGAAAAATTTCTGCAAAATGAAGCATGCAAGGGTGAAAGCATCATTTTCGATTTGTGCTCGGTTTGAAACTGATGCAGACTTCTTAAAACATATTGTTACTATGGATGGAAAACTTGGGCACATTTCTACGACCCAGAAACAAGGCACAATCAATGGAATGGAGACAAACTGGTTGGCTAAGCCTTAAGAAGTTTCATGTTCAAAATCTGCTATGAAAGTTCTTGTTTCAGTTTTTTTGGGATTGCCATAGAGAAATCATGATTGATTATCTAGATGAGAGTGGAACAATAACTGGAAATTATTATTCGACGTTACTAATCACTCTACGAGAAAAAATTATGAAGAGAACAAACAGAAAGGTGTCCAAAGGTGTTTTGTTTTTGCAGGAAAATACTTCTGCGCAGAAATCCCACGTTTCCATGCAAACAATTCGTGATTTAGAGTTCGTCCGACCATCATGTCATTTCCTCAACTGAAACAAAAGTTTAAAAGGTCGTAAATTTTCTTCTAACGAAGAGGTGATAAAAGCTGTGGAGGCCTGGGGTTTGCACAGCAAGATAAAAATGTCTTTGAATTTTTCAATACCTCCTCGTATAAGGTCGCTTGGGGATATTGAGGACACTTATGTCAAGTTCGAAATACTTTGCGAGATGCCGATAAAATCTGATAAACTAACGCCACAAAATTTAGGAATAAGATCAAATAGACCTTCATGTTAATGTATAATATTTTGCTGAAGTATAGAAAATGTAAAATTTCTACAATAATATATTTCTTTAATGATTCAGATGTCTCCTATTGCCCCATAAGAAGGGCTAAATGAAGACACGCCATTATTTTACATTGTAAGTGAATGGATATCATTGTGGGTAAAGAAGGACAAAGGAAAAGAGAATTATCATAAATTACTAAAAATTGAATCAGCTCTATGGGTTTTATTTAATCATCAACAAAGTTTATCTAAAGTATTTAAAGTAACCCATAAACCTTAAACAAGAAAGTTTGTCTAAAATCTGAAACAAAAGAATTCTTGCTTGTCCATAGGGTAATCAAAATCAGCTCTAGTCATAATTTTCTTTTTTTAATTTTACTCCGTAAGCTGTATTACTTGTCTGGCTATCACTGCAACTCTTGCGGTGTAGTTTAGTGTGTGTAAGTTGTGTTTAAATGGCTTTGTGACAGCATCATATCGCCTTTTATGATGCCGCGCTGTTAATCACTTTGCTCCCAACAGCGAATGGCAAGTCGATCCGGGATTAAACTCTCTGAAAAAATGTCACCGTCTCTCCAGAGAATTGAACCCCGGCACCTATCGTCCTCTCACAACAATAGTCAGCCGCCTAACCACTGCGGCCATCGACCCGTTTTAAATTTTTTAATTAGTTTTAATTAAATCAGCTATTATCAAGCGAAAGCCAGATACAGGCAATAAATTTAAAAAATTATAAACTAATATCATATTTTTCAAGAAAAAATCATATTCATGGAGGGGTTGCAATCTTTGTAAAGAATAATATAAAGGCGGTATCCAATGACCATGTTTTAAAATACTGTAAGGATTTAGACTTTGAGGTGTGTGCAGTTGAGTTGACCGCGTTGGGTACTGTGGTGTGTTGTGGCTACAGGTCCCCGGCGGGCGGTTTTGAGGATTTTTGTTGCCTCTTGACGGAATTTTTAGATACAATATCAATATCTAAAAAAATAGTTTTTGCGGGTGATTTTAATGTCAATTTTGCGGTGGTTTCTTTGGCTTCTTTGGAAATTCTAAATATTTTTAACAGTTTCGGTATGCACGAAATGATTACGGAGTACACGAGAGTGACGCCCATTTCAAAGACCAGAATCGACAATTTGTTTACTAACATTGAGAATTCACATTGTGAGGCACAAGTATTTGACCCATGCCTCTCAGATCATGGAGGTTTGTTGTTCAAATGCAATCAATCAGAAACGCTACCTGTAGCAGGAGTTTCTAAAACAATAAATATTATAAACAATTTTAATATTGAAAACTACAAATTGTCCTTTTCCAATACGTACTGGTCTAATTTCCTTAACATGACAGAAGTTGACTCTATGGCTGAAACCCTATTAAATAAAATAATTACAAGCTGGCGGTTGTCTTTTCCCGAAAAGAAAAGAAAATTCAAGGCAAATACTAAACAACCATATAGTAAAAGCGCAAAGGACATGAAAGATAATTTAATGACGTTGCATAGCTTAAGTAAAACGAATTCTAATTTTGTTGAAATTTATAAAGAATACAAAAAAAAAATATAGACAGACCTTAAAAAATATTATGAACTATAACAGTAACTTGATATTGAATTCCAATAATGTTCAAAAAACCGCGTGGTCTATCATTAAATCAAACCAGTCCTCAGCTGCGGTCACTGAGGTTAGTGCGAACGAACTAAACGATTTTTTTGTTAATGTGGGGCAGAAACTGATTTTGAATCTAGGAGAAACAGCCGCGAGACATGAGGGCAGGACGAAGACAGCGTCCATGTATCTAGTACCAGTAAGCGAGGCAGAGATCATAAACTACATAAATACTCTAAGTAGTACTAAGTCGAGAGATTTTTTTAATTTAAACAGTAATTCATTAAAACTAGCCAAAACAGAACTTTCACCATACATAACACATTATTTAGTGAATTGTTGTTTTAGCGAGGGTGTCTTTCCCGCATGCCTAAAAAAGTCTAGGGTTGTGCCAATATTTAAGAGTGGAATTAGGAGTGCTCCAGAAAACTATAGACCAATATCATTAGTGCCAGTACTTTCAAAAATCATTGAATTAGCCTTCAAAACCAGACTGATGAATTATTTAGAGGGGGAAAACGTTTTACAGGCGTGCCAGCATGGGTATAGACAAAATAGGTCCACTAAAACGGCTTTGTTAGACCTGATAATACATATTTCAAATGAACTAGAAAAGGGAAATATAGTAGCGGCACAGTTTCTAGATCTTAGCAAAGCTTTTGACAGCGTTTCACATGACCTGCTGCTACTTAAGCTTGAGAAAATTGGTATTCGGGGGAGAGCTTTTTCTTTTGTGAAAAGCTATAAGTATATCGGGAAGATCACAGATGGTTGACTGTGGGGATGAAAGATCGTCTATGCGACCTGTTGACTATGGAGTACCTCAGGGTTCCATTTTGGGGCCAATACTATTCACTTTATACATTAACGACATGGGCGATTGTGTGTTCTCTAAACACATAACTTATGCGGACGACACATGTATTTTATCATCTGACAAATGTTCGGACGTTTTGAAAGAGCTGTCACGGGTGGCACTATCGGAGGCTGAGGCCTATTTTTCAAGTACAAAGCTCACTTTAAATTCAGAAAAAACAAAATCTCTACTCTTTACTTTAAATCCCAACATAAACCTTAGCTCAAACATGCCAATCAAATATTTAGGTATAATGTTAGATGGTAGATTAACATGGGAGGCCCATATTAGTAACCTAACAAAGAGACTCTCCAGTTGTATATATTTACTAAAACATTTAGCGGAGACAGTCACGAAAGAAGTTTTGTTATTAGCATATTATGGTCTTTTCCATAGTGTCATGTGTTACGGTATTTTATTATGGGGGGGGATCTGCGCATATGAATAGGGTCTTAATTTTGCAAAAGCGCGCAGTTAGGATTTTGAATAATGTTTCCTCTCGAGAGACGTGTAGACCACTTTTTAAGGATACGTGCATATTGATGTGCGTGAGTCAATACATTTATGAGTGCATTATGTATGCTTACTCGAATAGACAAGAGTTCAGTGTACAGAGCAGGTATGACACCCGCTAGAGACCGGTGCCCGCACCATTTTTTCGTTTGACCAAGAATCTGAGGTCCTTCAGATTTAATTCCATTAAATTTTACAATAATGTAACGTTTACGGGGTCTAAATAAATATTCAGGCGATATTTATTAACAGCAACGATTTATTTCTAGTAATAATAATAACGTAGTAACAAATAAACAATAACGATTAACTAACACTAAAAGATTATTTATGTCCGCGCACTATTTACTTTTACAATGGTCGAAGTTCGGTACTAGACTGCTCTCTCCGTCCAGCCTCGACCCCCTTTTATATGTCTGGAAATACCCGAACCTTCTGTACTCGAATAATCTAGAACTTTTCTAGAGGTTTTCTAGAATTCGAAGTTCTCTCGAATAAGTCATAGGCGTACGGCCGTAACAATAAAATACCAAATGAGTGGAAAACATTAGCACACGGGGATTTTGAACGTACGGTAAAGAAATTTTTGAATGGGAGGGTATTTTATGACATCCAAGAGTTTGTTGACTGCTCAGTTTGAGTTGTAATGAATACCATATAATATATTGTGCTGTGTTATTATGTATTACGTTTTTACCTGTATATGTATTTTGTAATTTACTTTTCTTTGTACGAATGACGAGTGTACACGGTCGAAAGCTGTCACACACAATAAAGATCTTATCTTATCTTATCTTATTTGATTTTCGATATCTTTGTCTAACGCAGATGGTCTACCTTGGCCTAATATTTGTAGAGATGACTTTCTCCCAGTAATCCTATGATTAATAACATTCTTGGGAACACCGTAATGTGCTGCCGCATCGCGATATGAATGATTATGGTTCATTACATCCCTGACACCAACTTGAACGTCATCAGTACTGTACATTCTCGGTGGCAGTTTTTCAGTTTATAATATTTTTTTTTAATTTTTGTTTTTATATTTTTCTGACTTTATTTTACAAGTTATCGAAAAATAAATATAAGTTCTTCATTGGCACTTTTATAGCTCTATAAGACTGTATTTTTATATTTTTTGTTCGACGTTTCGTTCTTGAGAAACCATCATCAACTTCTTTTTTTTATATGGACGGAGAAAAAGTACATACTATATCGGATGGCATTTTTCGCTACGAATTCAACGATGTATCACACATTATACATATTTTGGAAATTACTTTTTGGCAAAAAAAAGTAAATTTATTTATCTTTAGATTCTTACGTTTTTCTAAATATCTCAAAAACTAAACAACTTAATTGAATTAAATAAACACCATGTTGTATTTATAACGTTTTATGGCACTTTGAGTCAGTACTAAAGCACATCACTGTACATATTTGTCACACCACTTCTACATATATCTTAAACTTAATTTTTCGAAGATTGTATACACCACACGATTAAGTAGTGATCAAATATACCATGACTAACGGTAAAACTGTTGCAATTTCAGTTATCCGGGATTTTATTATATCCTTTGTGAGTCAAGAGAGACCGCTTCGACTGATGATTATTACACGCGGTTCGCATTGATGCAAGTCAGTCGTAATTTGATGTGTGTTGCATGTGAAACATTCCGACATGAATTGTTTACACAATAAAAAAAAGCTCTAATAAGCTGCTGCGATTACACAAAAGATAATAAAATAAAATTATATTATTCTATTTCGTAATAATATACCTAATTAATTCACACATTTGTTTTAAATTCATTTACAGCGCGGAAACATTCACTCCAAAACTCAAAATTATTATCCTTTGTGCGACTCTATAAATCTGAAGAAAGAGAAAAGTTTACGTGCTCTATAAATAGCAGTAATAGCAGTACAGGTGCTATGGAGCTACGGTACTTCATAATAATTATGGGTTCGATTTATAACCGGTTGGTATGACTCGAATCGCCGTTGTGTCCGTATCTTTTTTTAGTACGGTACTATAGACATAATAAGTGAATCATAACTAAAATAATACAAGATGAATCTAATAATTGATGATGATAAGTTTGTGTGAAAGTTATACAGGAATGCATGCATGAACTGTAATTATTACCGTTCAATTGAAGTAATCATTTCGATAAGAATTAAAAAAGAATTCCTATTCCTTGTTGACATATATGGAAAGTAAATGAAGAACAAACGTGTCCCACTTTCTTGTTTGAAACGTACGATATTTTAATGAGATAGCTAATTTAGTCTGCTTAATTAGTTTAATGAAAGAGATCGAATAGAATGTAATTTATTAGTGTTTATTACCAGTATTCACGTGCAATAAATTCTGAATGAATGCTGTATTTCTCTTTCATTTAGTTTGTGATGATTAAATAGTTACAGATAAGAGCAAAAAGAAATTGTTAAAAATGACGAGCAAACTATTGAATGAAATTATAAAAACAAATAATGAAAAAATACAAAAAAACATATTTATACAACAACGAAAATTATGTCATGAGTTATCTAACCTACTTCGGCAATAACAAGCGATAAAAGTTCGAATAAGCAAGACTACATTATTAGCAAATCAGACTGACAATTACCAAGACAGTGCTTTTATCAAGAAATTATTTTTCCGACTCAGATGTGGTGAGAATGGTCATTGTTGATCATCCATTCCTAAGATACTGATAAAAAAACACACACACAAGAAGGAACTAAAGGCTCTGCTTGGTCTAGCCATATTTAATAATAATAATAATAATAAATGGCCTTTATCTAACCGTTCTTCTCAACCCTTACAAAACAGAAAATTAAAATAATAATAATAATAAATGTACTACAGAGTACACAGGTAGAAAAGAAAACGGAAAAAATCAAGAGGCGAGGATTCAGACAAACAATTCAAAGAATTGTTCCCTGCTCTACCACCTAAACCTCTACAAAAGTATGAACTAAAATAGAAAACAAAAAATACATAATATTAGAAACCTAGATCTAAATTCTGCATGAAATAAGACAGAAAAAAGAGAAAAGAAAATAATAATAATAATAAATAAATAGCAAACTGTGGCGCTATTGCTTCGCAAACACTCCCTGGCAGCACGTCTGAACACAGAAGGTGAGGCAACCTTCAAGGATGACGGTAACGGATTAAAGAGCTTATAAATGGAAAAACTGAAACTTCTCTCAAATAAGGCAGAGCTGTGTGCTGGAGGCCTGATGACGTTCCTGCGCCTAATATTTATATGATATAAGTACGGAGGAGTTTTGAAAAGAATAATCTTATGGTATAAGCACAAACACTGCAACAACATTCGATTTCCCATGTTCAACCAAGAGAGGTTATTTAACTTACGAGAGACATGGTCATAACTTTTTGGAGGTCATCAAACCGATAATGATTTAAACAAAAAACTAGGGCAAGTTCTCAAAATGAAGCATAAAAATTGTTTGTTATGGAACATTAGCACTATAAGGACATTATAAATACTGAACCACAACTTTCAATTCAGAAGACTTGGCAGTTGAATAGGCCATCTCCGAATCTTAGAAGAATGGAAGTCTAACCGATTTAAATCAGGGATCCAAAACCGATTCAGGGATGGGCATAGGTATCTACGAACCGGGATGCAAGATTTCAATGACGCTCTGAGAGAGTTGGTCAGCACTAAAGGCTTTAGAGGACTGTACCCTTAAGTCTGCCCCAAATAACATCCCAACAGTTATACTGATGTGGACACCACGTCACTCGGGGGTGTGAGGGCAACGAAACTACAACCATTCTGTAATCTCACCAAAGCCCATCGCCAAAAGCTCTAGGGGCATGTACTTTTGAGTCAAGGCTAACTTGGGACCCTCAAAACTCTGCCCCAAAGGAACACAGTTAGATTGATGTGGGTACCAGAGCAATGAGAGTGCGAAGGGAATAA
Organism: Holotrichia oblita; assembly: GCA_023690525.1. Classification (NCBI taxonomy): domain Eukaryota; kingdom Metazoa; phylum Arthropoda; class Insecta; order Coleoptera; family Scarabaeidae; genus Holotrichia; species Holotrichia oblita. Next base: position 605,412 of record CM043020.1, on the reverse strand, counting down.
GATTGCCAATGGTCCTGCAAAGAAAGGCTCGGAATCTTGATTTATTGGACTAGAGTCGTTTTGTGGCCTAACCAAAAGCCACATAAGAGGTTTTCTTCAACAGTGGGAGACTAATCAAAAAATTTCCTAAGATAATCAAAAAAGTTCTATCTCTGCTGTAACTCAACAGAAGAAACTTCAGCACCTTGACACCTTTACTCACTGGCCACCCTCCGAGGTATCACTTAAAAAAGATGTGCAAAATCGACTGTAATAAATGCCGATTCGGTTCGAAGCATATTGAGACGACTAAACACATTATGTGCAATTGGGAGGCGGTGGCCGTAAGTCTTCTTATAACCTGATCTAATGAGAGGAAACTTTCAACACACTAACTTCAGAAGTAGCTCTACCTTTGAGTGCATCATAACAGAACTTGGAAAAAATTTGTTATTCATTCAGACAGATCTATTTGATATCTGATCAATCCGAGTTCAGAAAACAACGATAAACATGGAAAGGCCGGAAAGAATAAAGTGAGGAGGTGGAAAGCAAGTGAGCCAAAACAATTAGAAAATAATTTGAAAAAGAAATGGTGGATTGAATCAAAACAACGTGAAGCAATAAGTGGTGACATCTACAGATGTAAATAGAGTAACAAAATTACAGAAGAAACAACATTTTCAATTGCAAAACTTTTTGGAAATTCGATACTGTCATTAATTATCACCCTGTTGTTAAAATGCAATTGTTGCAATTTTAACAATTTTAATATTTTGTTTTGTTTAAACTATATACTGGAAAAGTTATTTTTACGCTGATGCTTTTTTCCCACACTTCTGATCTACTTTCATTGCTTATAGTTACTGAAGTCAAAACTTTTGGGTTTGGATTTAGATACCTAATAATAAATTAAAATTTATTTACATGAATCGAAGCCCTGTTCATTTTAAAGGCTGCAATATATCTAGCTAAAGAATTAGATACATTATATAGGGGAGAATGAGGCACCTTTGAACGGGGGCACATTTGAACAGTTAAATTTTAATGCAGATCGAAAAGGATACTGATTTTTTTTCGATTTGGTAACACTGCGTAAAATATACTTCACAGATTGTAACTGTTTTAGAGCGTGTATTCCTTCAATCAACGTTTAGAGGTTATTCGTTGTAATATTTTGTTGTGATGTAAATGTCCCGCTTTATGCTGCAAAATTGTAAGATTGTCATTGCACAATTTCTTGAATTAAATTAAAAATAAGTGCATTTATTGAACCGTTGTTATTTAATAGTGTGATACTGTGTTGAAGAAGTATAAGGTAAGTGGTTTTTGAAGTGTAACATTAATAAAAAATTGTTATTTATATTTGAACATTTTGATGTTACTGGAGGCACCATTGAACAGCTGGGTTCTTTTAGTATTTTTTAATGTAACTATCATGATATATGGGTAATATAAAGAATATATTTATTATAGCGGTCCACAATAGTGAGGAATTATATACGAAAACGAATCAAACCACAATTCCTCGAAGAGGACATGCAAAAAGCAATCGATAGTATAAAGAAAAACGAACTGTCACTGAGGCAGGCTGCTGAAGTTTATGGGGTAACTCATACTGCACTTTTTTATCGATTGAAAAAACTGGGAGATGCAAATGCACCACAAGAAAATTTGGAAAGTTTCTCATCAAAGCATACTTTCCGACAAGTATTTAGTAATGAGCAGGAAGAACTTCTCGCATCATATGTTTTAAAGTGTTCTCGTATGAACTATGGTTTAACTTATAAGCTACTACAAAGATTGGCTTTTGATTGTGCAGTAAGATTAAATAGAAACTTTCCAGAAAAATGGAGCGAAAACAACTATGCAGGAATAGACTGGCTCCGAGGGTTTATGAAGAGGCATTCAAACCATACACTGCGAAAACCAGAAAATACAAGCCTCTCAAGAGCTACTAGTTTTAATCAAACAAATGTTGTTGAGTTTTATGACAATTATAGTCGAGCTCTTCAAAAGAATTTATTCACTGCTGGTAGGATTTTCAATCTCGATGAAACAGGTGTGATGACGGTCGTTCAGGTTCCTAACGTAATCGCTCAAAAAGGAGTGAAGCTGGTGGGACAAGCTGTTTCTGGAGAACGTGGAACTCTTGTTACTATGGTCGGAATTATAAGTGCATCTGGGAATACTGTGCCGCCAGTTTTAATTTTTCCACGGGCAAGATTTCATGAGTCTTTCATGAATGGTGCACCACCAGAAAGTCTGGGTCTTGTGAATAGTCCAAGTAGTGGGTGGATGACTACATCACTGTTCTTAAAAACCTTGGAACATATAGCAAATCATATAAAATGTAACAAGCAACATCCACTTTTACTTCTTCTGGATAATCACGAAAGTCATTGTTCCTTAGAAGCAATCATATATGCAAAGGAAAACGGCATTGTAATGGTCACATTTCCACCGCATTGCACCCATCGGTTGCAGCCGCTCCCTTTAAGGCAAAATATAAAGTGGCTCAAAATGACTGGATGCTTTCACATCCCGGCAAGACTATTACAATTCATAACATTGCCGATCTAGCAGGCAAAGCATTTCAAAATTCTTTCACAATTAGAAATATACTTTCTGGGTTTCAAAAACCGGGAATATTTCCCTTTGACAGAAATGCATTCACAGACGAAGACTTCGATGCAGCAAGTGTAACTGATAGGCCAAATCCAAACCTTCCCATATCAATGGGAGGATGCTCAAGTAGCTCTTCTCTACCACAGGCACAGCAAACTGAGGTTCACCCACCAACCAGTTCTTGTGACTCAGCATTACCTCAAATCATGCCCTTATCATCCATTATTTCACCGGACTCTGTGCGTCCGTATCCAAAGGCACCACCTAGAAGTGAGACCCCCCGTGTGATAGGAAAAAAACGATGCTCCAAAATTCTTACAGAAACCCCTGAAAAAATTGCTTTGGAACAACAAAAGGTAGAAAATCAGAAGAAATTGAAGGTTGCGAAGAATCTTTTCGGTACAATGGAAACATCCAGCGAAAGTGACAATTTCTCCATCCATGACGAGTCCGACGGTGAGTTGTCAGACGAAACTATAGATAAGGAATCCGATGTTGAAGTTGACCATAAGAATTTGTTAGTGAATGACTACATTATCGTCAAGTTTTGCACCAAGAAAAGTGAAGTTCATTATGTTGGTCAAATTAAAGAAACAGACGGTAGCGAACTACAAGTTCAGTTTCTGAGGCAGAAAGGAACGAAATTTTATTATGCCATCATAGAAGACATTTCTAGTGTGGACGTTAGAGATGTAGTTCGCAAATTCTCCTTCGAATACCATAGGCACCCAAAGAACATCATCTCTTATTTCTTTTAACATTAAACATTCAAGATTTAATTTCCGATAGTGTAATACAGTCCTATTATACTTATGTGTATTGTAAACTCACTTTAATGAAAATATAACTTACTAAATCTATATATCTGTATATTTTCTTAGCTCTACTATTATGTTCAAATGTCCCCCACATAATGTTCAAATGTACCCCATCACGGGGGTACATTTGAACAATGCCGCGGTCTTAAAAAATTTATTGTGATATAGAGACATTCTAATAAATATACATGACACTTGTTGGAATTCAAACTTAATATACATGGGCATACTACCAATATATGAATCACAGTATTCCTATAAAAATGATCAGCAAAAACAAGCATTATTTCAAAAAGTGTTGAAAGGTGCCCCACTCTCCCCTACCTAACCTACAACAATCACTGTTATTTTTATATAATTCTGTATGCGTACATACATATATATAAAATGTAGGTATATAATTATTGCAGATATGACTGACTTACATAATATTGAAAGCAATAATCTCCCAATAATGTATTTAATATATTTCATAAGTGGTGATTGTACTGTAAATATCACAATGACTTAATTATCCACTCTAATGACTTCAATTTGAAGTCAACTAGATCTACGTACTTATTACAAAGTAAAAGTAGAATAAATATCTTTAATTACAAGTCGAGATTACTACGTATAGGACGTAACTAAATAAATTGGTTTTGATGGTTTCAAAATTTCGCAGTTTATTCACCTTGCAAAAAAACACATCCAATCAAACGCGTTTGAATTATGAGATGCAAATGAGTTACTTATAAATACATCCTTGACATTTAGTTCAGATCTGATCTAACTGGTTATATAGGTAGACGTAAGTAAATTAATGAAACAATACTGAAAAATATGAAGACCTAAAATTAAATTAGTTTATTTTTTATTTTTTGCAAAATTACCGTCTTTCCTTTATTCAATACAAGTAGCTACAACAACACACCTTTAATGTATGTATATATGTAAATAGCCTTGAAACCCGTAGATCTTGTGCAGCGCAGAAAAGTATATTTAATTCTCCGAGGTGTGTCGAATATTTTCTTCATTGCACAAGAAGTGAGTATGTTAAATTAAAGGAAAGGACGACAATATCTACATATGTATATTGTTGTATAATTTAATAACTGCAATAGCAAGTTGTGGAATTATGTTTTAGTCAAATTATAATTTTTGAAACTAGGTTAATTTGATTGTTCTAGTTCCCACAACTATTATATTCTAATATACTTGTAGAGGATAACAAGATTAGTTCTGTGTTTAAATTCTTATAATCTTGCAAACACAATATAGATACAGAAAATAAAAAGAAACCGAATTGGCAGCGATAATTAATAAATATTAAATAAAATAAATACTTGTATAGCAATGTAATAAAAGAGCTGTACATTCTATTGCAAAATTAGGATATGTCAAAATGTATCCTTTTCATTTGCAACTAAATTAACAAAGATAATAAATCTGACTTTTTAATAGAAATATTCATTAATCTTACTAACAAGAACTAACAGACAGGATTTTGCAACGATTTATGCTGGAAATGCATGAAATTATTTTAAAGAATTCATGGCGATTAAGAACTTATTTATACAGGAAGAACGTCAGATACGCAGAGGGGATCAAAATAGCAATATATTTTAAGCAAAACGAGATTATCATTTCGATGCAAAAAGCAAGAAAAAAAGTATGCAGTATTATTTATTGAGATATAAATGTTTAAAGTTTCGTTTTTCAGCGCCTTTATGAAAATGCGGCCAAATATTGAAGTACAATATTGAAGTAGTACTGACCTTAGATAGTTTCCATAGGGTATTTTTTTGTGTTGGCTTGATTGCAATTTTTTTTCAGTTATTGTCCACCATGAAAATATATCTGACGTGACAATCTACGATGACAATCATGACATTATTTATCTAATTTTCGACCAGTTCTGAAGTAACTTTCGATTACAAACTTTTTGCGTTGTAACTCCAACATGTTGAATAGTAGATTTGTAGATTTGAAATGCCCCCTTGCGTGAGCTGTAAGCTGCTGGAGTATGCCCGCTCCTAAAGCTCCCCATCCAATCTAAGAGCTTTGATAAACTGCATTAGCTGTGATGGTTTCAGAGAAGGTATATCTTCTTCGTCTATAACGTCTTTACCGAGATGATTGGCTCGGGTTTCTGTGATGATGGCGGTGCAGTAAGATGTCAGGTGTTCCGGATTTTCATCCTCAGCCCCGCAGAACCTGCAGTCGCTATTCTGTTTTAGACCTATCCTTGCCATGTGTTCACCAAGGTGACAGTGCCCTGCAAGGAACCCTGTGAGGAAGCGCAATCTATTCCTGCTAAATTCCAGCAAAGTTTTTGGCTCTATGCTTATTGTAGCTTCCAAGAAAGATCTTGGATTGTCTCAGACCAGGAAGATTCTCCCAGAGGGATGTTCTGAGCCTCTCTTCCCGATCTTCAAGTTATTTTTTGTAGGTGCTCGTCCCTATACCACAGAACGCTTCAGATCCCACAAACGGAGTTGTAGCGGCCTTTCTTGTTAATGAATTAGCTTCTTCGTTGTCTCTGATTCCAGTGTGTCCTGGTACCCAGTATAGTGCAACTTTATTTTTCTTGCCCAGGTTGTTTAATCTATCAAGACATTCCCAGACTAATTTCGAGCTGATCGTGTTAGAGCTCAGCGCCATTAGGGCTGCTTGACTGTCGGAGAAAATCGCAATGCTCTGCTTCCGATAGTTCCTGTCAAGGTTCAGTTGAGCACATCTTCCAATGGCATTGATCTCCGCTTGGAAGACGCTGGGGTATGTCCCCATTGGCTCGGAATATTTGGTTCCTGGCCCAAATATGCCTGCACCTGTTCCTTTATCGGTTTTAGAACCGTCCACATACCACTTGATAGTGTTTTCTTCTAGGGAGTACGTGGAGTGTTCTCCTACCCACTCTCTTTTATTGCTTAGCTTGGTGAGGAAATTCCTTTCAAAGCTATATTCCTTGACCATTTCATCATTCGGTAGGCTTAGAAGTGGGGAGAGCCCGGCTTGAGATGTCCATGCTCTCTGGTGCGGAGTCTCGCCCCTTCCAGTCCCCGCCCTGGTCAGTCTGTACATAGCCGCAAGCGCCGCTCCCTCCACCACTATGTGTAAGGGGGAGAGGTCTAAAATAACCTCTAGGGCCGCAGTTGGGCATGTTCTCATAGCTTCGGTGATGCATACACATGCCAGCAGTTGCAATTTGTCAAGGGTATTCCTGATTGTAACTTTAGTGACCTTCTGGAACCAGGTTATTGCCCCGTACGTTACCATAGGTCTTACTATACTGACGTACAGCCATCGTAGTATGTTGAATAAATAATCAAATTGAAGCTCCTCTAATTTAGGTTTATCACTGACATCTGTCACAATTTGAAGTATCTTATCTTATCTTCAAATATGTCAAAAATTTGACAGGATGAAAGTCATTAATAGAGATTCACTTAAGTAATTCTAACCTAAAAATGTTGCAGCGTTGCCAAACTAAATATTTACTTCAAACATTTATAGCCACTCGGTAGCTAGCAGTATAGCTAACCTATACCACAGTGTCCCCAACTGTTAATAATAAAATATTAGTTTTAGACTAGTGACGTCAAAAAGGGGGAATTTATTTTTCCTTTTGAAATTGTGAAAAATTTTAATCAACAACAGTTTTGTGAAACGACATAACATAGAAATAAAATTTTCGGATTAATAGATACCTAAGCTATTGCCTATATAGTTCACCATGGTATTATCACATTTTGATTTGTCATCATTTACTGCAACTATTACATCAGCGATTCAGTAAAGATCATCAAATGAAATTAGATGAGATAGCTCGTGAAACAAACATTTCAACTAAACAAGTATACAATTTATTTAATTAAAAGTTCAAATATTAATTTAACCATCAGCTCTTGAAGCAAAACATCCGATGTATGTCCAAAAATGAGCTTGTCAAGTACTTCCAGGTACTAAAATGTAGTGTTTCCGTTTTGTTTTCCAATCAGTTTACACTAAAGATGGCAAAATAACTCTTGAGACAGCGACAGAAAGTTTGATTTGATAATATCATCACAAAATATTCAAAGAGATGTTACTATTAGATAACACACTAAGTCATCCTCCAGAGTAATAACTGAGAAGCAAGAACGGATCAATTTTTGTAGTGTACATACTGCCCAACGTAATTCAAAAAGCAAAAGAATGTTCGGCTATCTTCAAATTTAATTTCGTCGGATTTTTTTTGGCCAGATGCCAATGAAAATACTGTCAAAAGAATGGAGTTCTCCTGGAAAAGCAGCCCACAAGAAAGCAAAAGCCGTTTATTCGCTCCATAAAATAATAGCAACAATTTTTTGGGATCTCAAAGGTGTAACCGTTATTTATTATTAAAAAAAAAGGCAAAAACGATAATAGGTTAATATTATGCTGATTGTCTGACACATTGCTCTAGATCTGCCTAGCAGTGACTTAGTCTTATTTCCAAATTGAAGAAAACAGCTCAATGAAAAGAGATTTGGGCCAAATAAAGAGGTGATATCCAGAACAGATGCATATTTTGCAGAATTGCCGAAAGATTAGTACTTACCTATATATATTTATGTAGATGGTTAAAAACAAATGAAAATTTGCATTGATGATAAAATGGAAGCAAGATTTGACAGCATGGACGGAATCATAGCAAGGGAAAAGGGTCCAATGTTTATCAACGTATCAATTTCCTTCATTACTCAAAAAAACCTTGGATGACCTTGAACCCACCATTTCACAAAATTTAAAATCCGGTTTTAGGAAAGCGAGAATTTATCCAATTAACAAAGATGAAATTTTAAATCGTTTTCCCTATCAGGATCGCACTGCTGTTGATAACTAGTTTCATAGGGGAGCTATTCCTGGCAAGACATAAGGAGCAACAAATTATCTGTCCTACCCGGCCGGAGTACCTATTAATCCTGATAACATTGAATGTTTCCGTGTGCAAATTCCAGACAAATTAAAATCAAAACCTCCTCGTAAGTTGGGAAAACGGAAACAAAGAGTTGATTCCTCTGATTATTCATTAGGTATCAGTAGAAGACGGCAATTTTAGTTTTGCTTCATCTGGTAGAAGTATGGAATCATTTTGTTCCTTGGAAAATTTAGGGGAATTTTGAAAGTCAAATGGACGAACCTATTGCGTCAACTAGTGTAAAAGATGAAACCCCCGTAGAAGAATCATTAAATCGAGCTTTGCAGCAACCAAATTCAAATGATATTGTTCAACAAATCAGGAGACTATGTTGTCGTAGTATATGTCGGAGTATCCTCAAAGAGTCATTACTATCACTGATGATGGAGCCGTTGTTGATTGCATGAAAAAAAGCAGTAAATGTTGGAAATGGGCCAAAATTACAGATGTTCTATTTTAGCCTTGTTTTTTATACATATATGTATCAACTTGTCTTTGGACGCTGTATATAGGTACCATCTAGTACCGCCTATCACCCAAACAGGCTATTGAGCCCTTGAACAGCAGAACAAGTCCACGTTGTGGTTGATGCACTCCAGGCAGAACTCGATTCTGTTCTAAGTGAAATATTGACTCATATCTTGATTTAAAAGCCTCTATTTTGTTGAATTTATTGAATATTCAACCAAATCTAACATAACAGTCTTTATCATTTAAAATTTCAAGATGTTTTGCTTCAATATGGCGCTTCAATTCCCTTGAATATGCCATCTTATCATCTCGATAAAATGAAACAAAATGAATTATATCATGATTATCTACAGGAACACAAAAGAATACGACAGCGATAAGTTAGGACTTTTCTAAAGTAACTGGTTGGAATTTTGTTGCACCAACAAAAGTACCATAAACCTGGACTAATATGATATAGTTTTACAAATGATTCAGGTCTTATATTTGGAGAAAACCTGATGAGACCAAAAAGATCGATACTATATGATCAGTTTCTAATGCTTGATCTGTTTTCATTGCACTCGTTTGTAAGGCGATTCCAATAATATACCATAAATACAGATATTACAGATATTTCTTGGTTATTGTGGCATATCTTGACGTTTTCAATATTTCATAGTAAGCTCAAAAACTATCAAAAAAACCTTCGAAATCATAGTTCCACTAGTTTACAATATGTCCAGTAGAAGCCCTGCTTGGTGACACAAAAAAAACACAGACTCTGTCCTGTTACAACGACAAATAATTTTAAAAAAACCTACTAGACATGGACGATGACCAAAACAATGAAAAAAAAGTGAAACTTCTACATTTCGAGAGAAAAATCTTCAGAAAGATCTTTAACCTTTTTCACGACCACCTAAATATTAATTATCTAATATATAGATACCGAAAAAAACAATTGTCGAAGTTAAAGAGATCTACAATGCCAGCGATTTTGTTCAAGAAATCAAGTTACAGTGACTATAGAATGGGTCGAGCACATTCATAGGCTTGCATAGGACATCTGGTCAGATCTAACAACAATGGGAGCGACCCAACTCTTATAGACGATCGAGTGGTGCAAGAGCCAGCCCAAGACCCACCCCAAGAAGAAGTCGCCAAATAATCTAAACCGATCCAAGATCACTATGCCAAATTTTAATTTAATGGTAATTGGCAAGCTTCCAGGTATGCAAAATAGAACTGTCCACAAAACTAGACAATCTTCTGTCTAATACATCAAAGGATGTAGAAGCAGCCAAACTCCATATAGATATTCCGCCATGTTTTTATATTGTGAAACGTTAACTTAAAAGTTAGATTTGTCCGAATGGTGCAGTCAGACAAGACCCACCCCAAGAAGAAGTCGTCAAATAGTCTAAACCAATCCAAGATCACTACGCCAAATTTTAATTTAATGGTAATTGGTTGGCAGGCTTTGAGGTATGCAAAATAGAACTGTCCACAAAATTAGACAATCTTCTGTCTAATATATCAAACGATATAGAAGCAGCCAAACTCAATATAGATATTCCTCCATGTCTTTATATTGTGAAACGTTTACATAAAAGTTAGATTTGTCCGAGTGGTGCTGTCAGACAAGACCCACCCCAAGAAGAAGTCGTCAAATAGTCTAAACCAATCCAAGATCACTATGCCAAATTTTACTTTAATGGTAATTGGCAGGCTTCGAGGTATGCAAAATAGAACTGTCCACAAAATTAGATAATCTTCTGTCTAATAAATCAAAGGATCAAAGGATCGAAGGACATGCTTGATCCTAGGACATTGTGTATCGAGAATCCAAAAGATAAAACGCCAATTAGAATGTAGATATTCCTCCATATCTTTATAATGTGAAACGTTAACTTAAAAGTTAGATTTGTCGGGTCTATGAACTTTTTATTTCAGTACAAACCATGTCATGCATCAGATACCTACTTATTTAAGGAATTTTTTATCTGGACAGCGACATTTTTCACCTTTCTGTCACTCTTAGGTAGGTATGCGTTGCAAAGAACAAAAGAAACACCGTATCAGGTTTAAAACCGCAACCACTCAACAAATCATACAGTCCCATAACCGCTAATTGTAAAGTAAAGTTAAATCTGAATTATAATTTCGTTGCATCTATTTTTGCGCTTCCACCAAAACATTTTAATTTGCAAGGAAAATATTAAATTTCCGATAGGAACCCTACATTTATCCAAATAGGTACATAAATAAATTTACCTACCTTGCGTATCAACATGCAGGACAGATATTCCAAGTAATATTCCTATTTTGAGTACCCACGAAGTATCTTTCGTCCAGTCCATTCTTACAATTTAAATTTTTTCGCAAAGTAATTTTGAACGCGATTTAAAACACTACACTAGGTCTATAAAAACACATCAGTGACAGATTGTTTCGAATAGTCTCTTTTACATTATCACCTGTATACTATCATTGAAGATATCATCGAAAATATTATCATAATTCTCAAAAATTATCCTTTTCGCTTTTCATAATCACAAAATAATCACTTGTTTAAATAAATCTTAACGCAAAACATACAAATCTAACACTTCTATCTGAAGTGTTAAGTTATTTCTGTTGTGGTGTCGCAACTATATTCTATCTAATCCAATAACGTTATAGTAGACTGCCGATGGCCACGGCATGCTTTAGAAAGTGAAAACTCTCTTACATGAGAGAGGTACGTTACGAACGGTCTTATGTCCACCAGTTAACTGCAGAACGTGCGAACACCTCGTCTGATAGAACGACTGTGTGTGTACACAGGCGTATATTGAGGCGGTCGTGAACTGAATATTGCGTTGGAGCTGGGATATTGCGGAGGTCCCTCATATATTCCGTGTTCGCGGCTTGCCGTTCTTGTCGTTGCGAAAGAATTGTCGAATTGAAAAAGTAACACAGAGTTACCGTGATGTAGATACCCCTACGCTCCTGTAGATATGTGAACTGTAAATGCATATTATATATTCCTACTGTGAATGGCCCACGCCATACAAACGGTTTCCTAATTGTTTATGAGTCGGCAGTTTTATTATTTTTAGTTTTGAATATATTTACTTGATTTTATGGCTTCCAGTTTGTCGAGTATTGCTGTCATCGATTTGTTGGGTTATTTTGTTCGTTTTAGTTTTGTATTCCTTTGTGTCTTTTCTTGTTATCCTATTTGCTTCTGTTAGGATCTGAATTGTAGGTACCTATTGATTGTAAATTAAATCATTTAACTGAAAAATTAACACACAAAATCTAATATGCACAAAATAGAACAAAATATTGAGATTATTTTAAATTGCCTCTAAGTAATAGTCCTAATACACGCACAAAAGTATTTTCTTCAATCAACTAAATTTGCATCAGACTGAGTAAATTTTAGCTTTCGATATACGGAAGTAAATATATGTTCAGTCTGAAATTATTATTTTCTCCGTATAATATTCTTAATTGGAATATTTTTTGCTCGTTATGAAAATATTGGTTTGCATCAGTTGAAAACTATTTAATCTTCAATCAAATATATGCATATGCTTGCACCAAACAAAACCGTATTTCTGAGAGATTATAGTATTTTCAAATAAAACATTTATTTCTTATTGTACCAAAGAAACATTTTCTCGAAAAGAATACGTACATTCTCAAGTTAAAATAATATTTATACTTACTTCAACTTCATCTTTTGTTTCAAAACAAGTATATACCTACATAGCAGATCACCACTAAAACACTCAATTTCTTTGAACTTTTATTTAATTTTACCAACTGTTACAATTAATGTTTTGGCGTTTAGGGCTTAATAATACACATCAAAATTAAACTTGCCGTGTTTTGAGTGATGTCATGTGAAAGATAAAATAAATTCACCAAAACATCAAGTATAAAAACAAGCAAAATCAAAGAAATAATTGCTAAATCTATGAAAATTGAGCATATTAGTTATGATGCACAGCCAAAGAGCGCAGAAATACTGTCAGTGTGTTCTTAGGTTGAACATACAATACACTTGTGTTTCCTGAAGACTAATATTTTACTCATGGTACATAGTCGATAAGTCGCACCTGTAGTTGAAGCTATAAATCTGCGTTAAATGCGCGCGCCAATTATATGTTACCGTAGGGGTGTTAACCTTTTTTGGTTAGGAATTGTACATTTCAATCCAAAAATTAACTAATAATGGAATTCAGAATATTAAAAAAAAATTAAATGCGACAAATTTTATATACTTATTATTACAAAATTAGGTAGGTTAAAAAAACTCCCAGGTAAATAGAAATGTATATTCAATATGAATATACATGAACAAACATGAATATCAAACTATAAACATTAACTTTTTAACATTTAGGTAAATACTAAACTGTAAGAAAAAAAACAGTAAGACTTCCATATGTCAACCACTGAATTGACAATTTATAGGCGATTTAACGGAAAGTACCTACAGGTTTTACTGAGTCCAAAACGGCCCCCCTTTTCTTGCGGAGATTAGTCTAAGATACCTAAAAATCGTTCTAAAAAGTGTTATTTCTAGGTTATGTTTCGCTAGTGTTTTGACATTTCTGCGAGGATTTTCAGTTGATCCAGTCAGAATTACGAAATATCGAGCGCCAATTTAAAAAAACTTCGTCCAGGATTATAATAGTTATTTAACCAACAAGTAGGTACATTAATGAAGGCGATTAATGATCGAGATATTTTAACGCGTGAGCGCAGCGATTAATGTTCGAGATCATTAATCGCAATTTAATGTAAGAGTTAGTTACAATACTTTTCCGTCGACCGTATATTTTTCTAAAGTGGAAAAATAATGCTTTGCTTGTTTCTCATTGCACCAAGATATAAATTAGGCATACGTTTTTTCATACAGATTTCTGCTCTTTTCCGGTAGTAAATTTAAGAACGATTTTTAGGTATCTTAGACTGATCTCCGCAAGAAACGGGGATCCGTTTTGGACTCAGTAAACCCTGTACTTTCCGCTAAATTGCTTATAAATTGCCAATTCAGTGGTCGACATTCGGAAATTTAGCCAAAAAACAATTTATATTATAACATAAGTACAAAACAATAATGACCTTAACATAATATTTTGGATGTGGATACATATAACTTATTGTCAATCCTGTGCAAAATTGTAGACGTTCTGGAAATTAAATTAACATATTGATAGGTTATAATATGACGCATTTCTCAAAACTAACTACAAATACATACTTTGAAATGTTTCTTCGAGTTGCTCTAAATCCCATTCCGCTAACTGCCAGATTGCAAATGAAAAATGAATAGCGTAGGAAATGTAACTATACGGGCTACGTAGGAGATAACCAATTACAAAGAAGCATATTTTGATGACATGGGTTATTGGACGGTTACTACGCGTACACAAGCGTGCTGGATATAAATCAAAAGTAAATAGACAATCACATACTTTTATTAATTGGTAATGTTTATACAAAGAAATGCAATATATTTGAATATATAGGTATCAACTATTTAAATAAAATACTTTTTATACTATAATAACCCGGTATTCTTGAGAAAAATATATTCTCATTTCAAAGCCATTCATTCAATCAATTTGAATATAAAATAGGCACCGTAAAAATATATTTACTTATTTTGAAAATAAATTTGTTGAGAAAATTTTTATACTTGATTGAAGAAGGCACTTTTCTGCGTGTAGGTAAGTACCTAATTTCACGCTAAATCTAGCAGTAAAGGATAGCAGGCATGCACGCAAACAAAGACGGTATAGAAGATAATATTATTAAAATAAAATTATACCTACATAATTTAGGGGATTCACAACAAATGAGGCACAAGGTTTCCTCCTCGTCTTCTTCTTCATTTTTGTCACTGTCGCTTTTATCATTGAATATTTGTTTGATCACTTGTTTCTTCTTTGCTATGTTTATACAACTGTTCTTTTTTTTTGTTCTTTTTTCAATGCATTCATTTCGAGAGAGTGTTAATATTGCAGTCACACGGCGTTTACGCCCTTTAGGTGCTTTTGGAAATGGCTTTAGGCTTTCAGGTGAGAATTCAGAACTGGATCCTGGCCTATAGACAAGGGTTAATCAACTTCAACTTGTGTCCCTTGTAGGTATTGGTCTCGCAATCTCTTGAAAGATTTCTCTATTGTATAAGGGGAAATTCCGCTTGTTGTTCCTTCACGATTGATGGTAAGTCGTAGATCGTCATGACTTTTCCATAAGGATTATTACCTATAGGTAGGTACCTACACTCTAAAAAAAAATTGGTAAAATTCCTAAATGGTTTAGGGGCAATTGTATTACCCCTAAACTATACAGGAAAATTATTTCCTCTGGAAAATATCTTGTGCAGAAGTAAATTTACTTGAAGCATTTACTAATGAAGTAAAATTCCTAGGAAATATTCCTGAAAAAAACTGAAAATTACTTATACAAGTAAATTTACGTGGAGCATTTACTAATAAAATAAGATTCCTTAGTAATATTCCAAAAGTACTGAAATTTACTTTGGTGAATTGAATTGAAACGATCATATACTTGACAGCGTGTTAGTAAAAATCGTTTGCGATAGATATAATCCAATTTATCTTACCCAAAAGTCACTTGTTTTCGAGATATTGTGTTTTTTTTGTTTTTCTCGAAGTTCACTACTTCACTCACACTTAAAATTTACGAAAATAATGGAACTTTTGCTCAATTTTTCAATTTGTCTGACTAGACCATATCTCAACACACATTATTTATCGGTACAATTACGTTAAATACTTGGAAAAATAAGAAAAAATAAAACTTCCGCTTTTGATGAAACTGTAGACGCACAAATACATAATCACACAGGTACCGATTGTGTCTAAATTGAGAAAGTAGTGAACTTCGAAAATATCAAATAAATCACAATATCTCGAAAACGGGTGACTTTTGGATAAGGCAAATTGGGCTATATCTACTGCAAATGATCTTTACTAACACGCTTTAAAGTATGACCGTTTCATTACCAGTCACCCTGTATAGTACATTTCCTATTATACAGAGCATTTCAATGAAAACTATCCAACTTGGATCATTTTAAACGAGAGGTTTCCATGAAAGAATGCAAAGATAGGTAAAAAATCATAAAAAGGAGACATCTTTTTACTTATGTATGATTGTAACTTATTATTTAATGGAACACCCCCAATTTTGCATTATTCGATTCTATGCTCTCTATATATATTAGATTCGAAAAATGTATTGTAGGTACTTTAGCTGTAACGTGAATGTTGGGAATTACGCAATAATTTCAAATTTATATAATATCAGAAACGGTTTTATTCTCAAAACTAATGGAATTATTAGCATACGTATATATGAAACATTTTACAAGAACAATTATGTTTCAAAACTGACCAATGCCTTCATGAGGGCAATCACTTTTTTCTTTGAGGTGGAAAAAGTTGTACTTTTTGTGCCGCTATCAGGGTGAGTCTTCATTAAATACCTTTGAATGAATTCTAATGTGCAAGTGATCCTTTTAGGGTATGCCATGTTAAAATTGTAGTAGATAGCATAACATTCTTTAATGCACGGCAAAAATGTGGTATGACCTTCATTTATAAATTCTTTTTCCACAACAGTATTATAAGTTGAATGATTCTGTGTAGGAGCAGCTAAAACATAAGAAACAAAACCAACATGTGAAATGATATATTAAGAATACGAGAATACGAATAGAATTTAACTTACAAATCTTAACGATATATGGAGACAATAAGTTAGGTAATACTTCACGATAATCATCACGTTCAACCTAAAAACGTAATGTCAAGTAAAAGATTAAAGCAACTTAAATACTAACGTTTTCTTCTATCACGTGTAATAGTACATCAAAGTCTTCTTTCAAATACTTTGATATTACTCTTAAGGCCTTTATACATAAGTCCTCTTCATTAGATTCATCGTATTTGAAACTTACGAGTTTTTTGAATTGTCCAAATTTTATTATTTTTAAAGATTTGTTTATTAAATTTTCTTCAAGCATATGAATACTATGGCCCATCAATTTGTTATAATGCCAATATATTACCTGAAAATATAGTCATGCATTATAATGGAAGGAGCAAATATAAAAAAAATACTTGTTGTTTTAGGAGAATAGGCCATTCTGTTTTTATATTATATATTGATGGTTGATTAACATTGATATATTTTCTTTGCGCAGAATACGTTTCTTCCAGCATATTGATAACAGAATCATCAATCTCTTGTATAACATGAAGACTATTTAGAGCTTGAACCTTGTCATTTATACTATCATCAGTTAATTGTGGATTCCATAATACACAACCTGCTTTAGCTGATGATTTACGTTTTTTGTTCTGTCTGCCACTTTCCTCGTCGATATTTTCTCCCCTCTTAAGACATTTATTAAGATAACAGTTTCTTTCATAAAGTTTAGAAAATACAGTATGGGAACCATCCCCAAGAACTTGCCCGTCGTCGTCGACATCTTGAAAAGTTTTTGGATAAGCACTAATCATTTTATGAGATATTATTTTTAAACTATGCTGAGATATATCCATTTTAATATTTCTTATTTCATAAATTATTAAGCGAACACACTCGTTTATTATTTTTTTATCCGTGCTTCCCTTTTCCAGAGCCTCCATTATGTGAGTAGGACAC
Source organism: Holotrichia oblita (assembly GCA_023690525.1). Taxonomy (NCBI): domain Eukaryota; kingdom Metazoa; phylum Arthropoda; class Insecta; order Coleoptera; family Scarabaeidae; genus Holotrichia; species Holotrichia oblita. The sequence continues at coordinate 587,913 of CM043020.1, read as the reverse complement.
TTATGCCATGGTATTTGAAAATTGTGCCACGTGTTTTCGGTGATATGATCATTTTGGCTAGTTTCTGTTTCTTTATGTAGATTTTCACTGCCCGTAGTACTCGAGGATTGTGTTACCGTACTTGATAAGTTGAAAGATTTCCTTTTATCGGTCGAATTATCAATCCAAATTTCATTGGTTTGAAGTATTATAAACAGTTCCTTGCTAAGCAACTTCAGAGCATCATCGTCATCTATTACCGTTCCATCACTTTCTAACACTAATGTAGTACCATCCGTTTGCATTTTTTCATTTGCTTAAAAATACTCGTATATAGTACATGTATTAAGTAATGGTATTATGTATCTGTGTATTATGTATCTGTGTACGTATGTCTGCGTAGCTAGGTGTATGCGTGTGTATAAATATATTTACTTTTCAGTAATAAATATTCATAGAGATTATTTTGTGCTGCTGATGCTACAATACAAATTTTTTTTGTTCGATGCACATTCCATATTTTAAATAATAACTTTTCCGTATCCATAATGAACTAACCTGAAATGAAGACAGATATATAAAGAAATCTCTTAGATAGCAAAATCAATTTCAATCATTCCTATAGGTATTTGTAATTACCTCTATATATAAGCTTGATGCCTGCTCATATGTAATACCAATATAAGTGAATAACAATGCACAATTACACATATTTTAACCAATAATATGTAACTTTATTGGTTTTGTAATATAACTTTAAGTAAACATTATTATTGAATATAAAATGTATGTATATGTTTATATTATATTTCTAATGTTAATCAAAATATAGTAAACGAGAATTAGTATCCAAATAATTCGCTAAATCAGACTTTTTACTATCATATAGGTATACAAACATAGTGTGATGGTCAACTCTGATGTGAGGAGTTTCATGGATAGTCTTAAAACGTTAACATAATTAATTGGACGAAACGTTTGGACAGTCGTAACATTAAAGCTTACTATATATTGACTATCACCATACATTTTGATAATAGTCCAATATAATAAATTTCGAGAAATGCTTAACAACTATCATCAAAAGGTGCAGATTTAAAGTAATATATTTTTTTATAATTTCTATGCATCACATATAAAGGTTCATAACTTAGGAGCTCTTCATAGTTTTTGAAGATCTGTTTTCTACCAAGATATTCGGTATTTTCGAAATACACACCAAACTCTATATCATACTCTAATTCCATACTTTCTCCAGCAAAGCAAATGTTGGAATATTCTTTATTGACAATAATATAAAATATTTTCAAAACTAGAAAATTACCATTACATAAATTTTTGTCAAAGCATACATACATATTTTCAGCATATTTCGTGCCTCGAAAAGTAACATACTTGCTAATGTATTTTTTATTTACTAAAGTACAATGTGTATTGATTAAATGAATATCAATACTATAATCTTCCAATTCTATTACATGTTCTGCTATAACATTGTCCACATAATAATCGACTTGAGAGGCGGTTAAAGCCTGTAATAATTGATGTTTCTCTGTCATTGAATATAATACATTCTTAAAATTGGGAGAATGCTTTACTATACCTTTAAAATATTTGTGCTTACTTTCGAACCTCATTGTCCAGAAATATTTTAGAGGACCTATGGCACGAATAAGTTTTGGATAATGCAAAATGTAATGATGCTTAGGCCGAATATTAACATTGGGGAACAACATAACACGCATTTCAATGTACTCTTCAATTAGTGATTGAAGAATGGCCACTTGTCCAATAAATAATTTTGTTGACATTGTTATGTTGCAAATTTGTCGAAGTAAAAGTGTCATTTTCCATAAATTACTTGCTTTAATAGTATCTATGAAGTCATATAAAATGAATGGTAGTAGTTGAATAAGTAACATATTTTCATAAGCTGTACCTGAGAGACGGTGAGCCTTTTTTTTAAAAGGAGGAAAATTTGGAGAAGATATTGATAAAAGTTTTGTTTTTCGAAGACACTCGTTAAATTCTTCAATATTAAAGACATTATTAGATATAAAACTATTAATAATTAAGGGCAGGTCATATTGAACAACTCCTTCATAAAGGTCATGTGCTATACATGGAGGCAATCCCGTGTTGCATACATGGAAATATGACAATGTATTTAAGACGCTATCTCGTTTCACACCTCTGTAATGAAGCTCCTCAGTTGCTAATTTAATTTGTACATCAATTTCGTATGATGCTTTAGTTCGCATACTAAATTGCCGAAACTGCGTATTTATGTCATCCTTTTTTGTGTAACAATATCTGCACAGGTATTGACTGGAACTAAAGTTTTCCAGAAAGCCTCCGATTTGGTGACTTCCTAAATTATCACCTAGTAATGCAAAGAGAGAACCTTTAATAACTTGGCCATTTATTTCAATTCCTTCACTCTCTAAAATTTTTATGTCATTCAAAATATTTTGCAATATATTTGAAAATCCAAAGGTCATCACATCTTTTTCGAAAATCAAAGCTACCAACATTATATTATCGACTTTTGACCAATGAAATGGACGAGTATTACCCAATATCATATAAATCCCAAGTATCTTATGTTTTTTCTTACTAGAGCCCAATGGATTACAAATCTCAAAACTATCTTGGAACAATAGAAGCTTTAATGCGGTTGAATTATTTTGGAAAAAGGAATTTTCACTGTAGGACAAACCATCGCAAAAATGTGTATATATGTTCTTTTTTGCAGTACATTGAATATGAGAATAGTATTCGTCTAATACATGTTTATTTCGCATTAATACTTTTAATGTTTCAAGTATGGGTACATAATAGAAAAAACACATTTTATTATTTTTTAATCCCAGGTCGATTTTTACAGGAGCTACAAAATTGAAATGTCTTTTATAGTACTGTTTTCTAGAATATTCGCTTCTAAGGAAACCTGTTTTAATGTTATGAATATTATTAAAATAATTAAGTTCATTTAAGGTATCCTCATTTATATTTATGTTATAATATGTGGATAAATAATTAGCTAATCTTTTATTGGACAATTCATTGATATTTCTAAAAGAATCCACTAGCGAGGCTATTGCCCTCTCTGTAACACAATATTTAGTTTGTAACGTTAAATACAACATTGAAATTGAATTTATATATGTTTCTTCCGATTCGTTTACTTCACTATTATCTACTATATCTAAATTTGAATTTGATAGGTCACCAACTTCTAGAGAGAAATCTTGTTCGCATGATTTTGTTTCGTTTTCACTCGAAAAACAAATATCACCATGCTTTCTATTAATATGACTTCTCCATGTTGATATATTTTTAAATTTTCTGCCAATGTTTTCACATGGTAATAAAGGGCACTGAATAACTGAACCTTCTTTTATATGTTTTGCCATGTGAGATGATAATTGAAATTTTGAAATTATTTTATACGAGCATCTTAATTCGTTGCACGTTAACGAGAAGAATGTATTTTTTTTATTGTGACACCTGTATATGTGCATGTAAAAGTTGCTGTATTTTTTAAATTGTTTGAAACAATTATTTATTAAACATTTGAAAACTACGCGAGGCAAGTGTTTGTGACACCTCTGATGACGATTGTAATTACGAATAAAAGTAAATTTGGTATTACATATTGAGCAATGAAATGCTGTCATTTTTTTCCCTGAAAAGATAAAAAAACTATAACACCCATTAAGAAAGTGGTAAGATGATAACACAATTTAGTGAACAAGGATAGAAGTATAATAATTACATCAATAAATATTACATACAAAACAAACATACAAGAATCGATGTGTATACTATTTATTTAAGTTACAACACAAGGTTTAAGAAAGAGAAAAACAAACAATAAATCTCTGCATAACCTATAAAACAGGTATACACAAACAATTCCTGCTTGTTCAATATAGAACACAAAAGAGCAAGTAAGTCAAAGATACAGACGATGAAGTTGAGTGCCATGGTCTCATCTAATAAAATATTAATAAGTTTATTGTACTTACGATTTAGTTGCGTCGATACTGCCAGATGTACAAAGAATAAAATACGTATAACCGCACACAATCCTGTCGACACGTGTTTTAATGTAAAATATATAATTTAACCTCTTTGCGCCTGCGCTAACTTACATGCGGCGTATAATACTTTACTGCTGTTAGCAAATGTACTTGCAAACAAATAGGAATTCTTGAATTCCAAAGACATATGCGGAATTTTGCTTTCAATAACTAATATATACAGTAATTTTACGCTTTTTCTGGAAATTTACTTGGGTTTTGAAGGAATATTCCTGAACGTAAGAAAATTGTCGGAAGGAATAATTTTTTTCCAATCTTTAACTGATTTCCTTACAATCAGATGGTAATAATTTTCCTTGAGCGTAGTAAAATTACCCATTTTTTTTTGAGTGTACCTATGCATCAATGCATCTTGATATGTACCTATGCACGGAATTGAATTTCCGGTTGCAGTACCTACCTAACGCATCAGTGTGACCAAAGTACCACGCTCCTCAGATGTTAATGCTCCAATCTATGCTTGACTCCTTTTGTTGTGACAATCTTTCTAGGTTTGTGCATGGACTGTGGTCACGCCGGTTTCATCCATGTTCCAGATTTGTGATGGTCTTAAATTGTAGGTAGGTATTTTTTGAAAACAGCCTCCAACTTACCTATCAAAAAAAAAGACATTTGTCTTATTAAAAGATGTGGCCCGACTTAAACTTGTAGCCTCAGGTATAGGTAGGTAGGTACGCGAATTGATAAAGTGGGATTTCGTTTTAACCACTCGGAAGAACACAGAGCAAATTTACCTAGGTTTCGGTTGCGCGAGCAAGAAACAAAAAAAATTTTCTCTCAAAACCTGGTCATTATTTAAATTAATAGCACTAAATTGTTAACCTACTTCCATCAGGAGACTAGGAATCGCGACCGAACTTGATGGGGTTATTCGTTTAATGTAGCATTGAAATCACCGGGGTGTTTTACGTTAATATAGGAATATCAGCAGATATCTTCTGTCGATTGCGATGGAACTCTACAAACTGAAGGTGAAGGTTAAAATAAGAACTACGGATGTTTTGCAGGAGTCGAATGTCGCCCTTTCCTTCTCCCTCCCTCAAAATTTGTGCGAATTTGAATTTTTATGAATATCTCCGCGACATTACACTGAGAAAAATGGTTAGGTTAATTCAACACAAAAGATAGTGTTACGGTTTTTGTGTTACGTCAACATAAAATAATGTAAAATCAAAAATAAATTGCGGTTATCTAGCGCTATCAACGTTTTAGTGTTAGATAATATTTTTATTTTGAACTAATAATAATACCTACTAATAATTGTTACTTCAACACAAAAATATGAACAGTAAAAATTTGATTCAATTAATGGCGATTAAATGTTCAATCAACACTATATCAATGTTGGTTCAACATATAAAAGTGGAAACAATTTTCTATGGTGAATTAAAGAAATCGATGTCAAGATTAACATTAGGTACAATTGTGTTGAAAGAAATGTCTGTTACATAAAGATGGGGCATTTATTCCCTCCTTCTATTCCCTCCTCGTCCTATTGCCGATTGACTAGCCGTGGCCTAGCTTGCATAATGTTGTTGAAAGAACCATTCTTAAAATGTTCAAACAACATAAACTGCCATTCGTTCTACACAATATCCCAACACTATTTTGTGCATTGAACCAATTGACCACGTGCGTTGTTTATATACTTAGGTATACCTACAAGGCTAAAAGTGTGTTGTATCAAACTGTTTTGCGTTGACTGAACACTTCTTTTTTCTCAGTGTATAGGTATACCTATACCTACCAGATATTAAAAATTCTTTACAACATACCTAATTTACAGTAGTATAGTCTAACGTAATCTACAGTTACGAAGAGGTGATGATGGGGGAGCAGAGGGTCCCATATCCCTCATTTTTGATGGGTACCTATAATTTCATATAATAGGTAGGTATAGAATGTTTGTTGTGACTTTTGTGAGACATTATGACATTATAGATGGGGGAGAGTGGGAATGAAAGGGGCAGCTATCGAAAGGGACATCTTTGATTGTGAGCAAAGTTAATCTAATAAAGTTTAGAAGTTCTATACCTCAGCAATAGTCACCAATAGGTACCTACAGGTACATCACAACAATATTGTGAGTGTAAAGAGTTGTCTTGCGAATTTATGAAAAAATTACCTTATTGAACAGCAGATTTATAGGTAATTATTGGAGTGAGAGTATTTGATGGCCTTACCTACACAGTAAATAGATACAAATTTTCTAAATTGTATTCCTATACCTACCTAAATCATCAACTAATTGTTCCTTTCATTACATCGTGTGTCCCTTTCATACCGAACCAAGTGATGAAAGGGACAACTGTCAATCTTTAGGTACTTTAAATGAATAATTGAGTTTCTTTGAAGTTCTTTTTTGATTATTATTTTTATAAGTAGGTACCTATGTGGGTACCTACTACGGCTTATGTTCTTTGCAATGCTACCTTATACTTTCAATAAATATAATTTTTAATAGGTACCTACTGTAAAGCAGTTATAAACTAAAAATGTCCTTTTCATCCCCACAGTCCCCTACATTTAAAACAAAGAAAATCTAGAAGAAAATAAAAATCTTGATCATTCGCGTATCTATTAGATAGACCAGAAGCAACCAAGACATCTAACACTTCTGGAGACACATGGAACATTTCTTCTTCTGCGTATGTTTCTTTTAATATACCTATACCTAATGATTTTTACTTTCCAGTGTATCTTTAGATATTTCACCTATGAAAAACAAAATCTCGTGTAGACAAAACATCCGTTTTGCCCAAGATGATTAAAGTTTTTCAACCAACACTAAGAAAGAATCATCAATAAAACACTTACATGTTGTTCTGTGAGATATAAACGCAAAACTTGAAAACTGTTTAAATTACTGCATACTTAAACAATTAAAGAAAAAAACTTGTCTTTATAACAATCAATTTGCATCAATTTAAACAACAACAACATAAATTGCTCAAAGATGACATTAGATACTTATAGGAAGACGACAATTTTAAAATCGCGACTAAAATAATCGATACTTACAAAAAACTAAAAATAAATAAACAAAACCTTCAGACTCGCAGTAAAAACAATCTGACCTTTCCAAACTAAGCGATCTCACAAAAACTACAACAAACTTACAGCAAGAAATAGTAACAAATACAATTTTATATATGCAGCAGATGCATATACTTACCTACCTAAAACAATTTTAAAGGTGGCAAAACGTATAATAAACTGAGATTTGTATATAGGTATTAGGTAGGTACCTACCTACCTATATCTAGCGACTTATTAAAATCACAACTGAAAATGATACTGAAATGGACGAGTGATGAGTGGCGGGAGAGGGTGATGAAGGGGTGCTCACAGAGCAACGGTAAAGTCGAATCAGCAGTAAAAATAGTGAAGAATCTTTTGAAGAAATCGAGGAAGATTTCTGGTAGTTGATGCGATTGAGAATAACACAATGTGGCAATACCTACAAGACAATATTCTTATCCAAAAATGATTATATAGGTAAGGTATCTACGGATGTTTCGAAGAAAATTAGCAGGATATCAGCAAAGATACAACAACAATTAACAGATAGAGCTTACTAAATCTTACTTAATGTAAATGGTACGTCATATAAAAACAAGAAGCGAGCAAAGAGAAAAAAAAAGAAGAAAACAAAGAAGAAAACAAAGAAAAAAGAAAGAGAAGTGAATTGGGATGTAACAATAAAATGAACAATGAGTTATTCTCTCAATAAGAGGCGATAGAAAATAAAGATCAAGTAGGGGAGACCGGTGTCAATTGTAACAGGTGTCGAAAGTAACGCGCCCGATAACAGTGGCATCTCTTTAAATTATAGGAAATACGAGTGGGAGGTAGAGCAGAAAGCTATACGGTTATCTGTGATTCAGTTAGTGTGCGTCATCTAAGCACGCCGCTCTTTTACTAGGCCACTGTTTATAAACCACTGAAAAAGTAAATATCTGATGAGATGCCAGAAATTGTTCTCTTAAGCTTGAAGTGTTTAGGTTGACAATATTTTAAGGTAAGGGTTGGCTTTATTGCAGTTTTAGCTTTATTTTTCAGTGAGCAGTGGTTCGTTGTTTTGCCCAAAAAACTCAGAAATATAAACAGCATATTTCTAGGTTATGGGGTGTCGATTGTACACATGCTATGGTGTCGATTGTAACGTCTTACAATTGACACCTAAAGTTACTTTTCTCACGAAATATTCTCGTTACAGTTCATGCTGAAAAATGGTAAAACCGAGACCACGGAAGACATTCCTATCTGTCGTCCGTGGTCTCGGTTTTACGGAAACTGATCCCTAAAATTATTTATGAAGAAGCAGCAAGAAAGGTAATAGATAATAACCAGTCTGTTAGAAACATAGCTAAGGAATATGGAATGTGTCATGTATCGTTAAATCGATTTGTGAATGCTCTACGAAACAACGTACAGCGTAATGTAGGATACAATCCTCACAATAGGGTGTTTAGTATTGAGCAAGAATCACTGCTAGTAAAATACTGTGAAAAGCTGTCGATTTGTATTTTGGCCTTACTACAAAGGATCTTCGTAAACTAGCGTTTCAGTTTGCATCTGCTAACAGGCTTAATTATCCACAAAAATGGAATGATACAGAACAGGTTAGTGAAGATTGGCTCGCAGCTTTCCTGAAAAGAAACCATCGTTTAACACTTCGCACCCCTCAAGCAACCAGCCTTGCACGCGCTATGAATTTCAATCGAGAGAATGTCTCCAACTATTTTAATAAACTGCCAACTGTAATGGAAAGACACAGTTTTGAACCACACAATATTTACAATATTGACGAGACTGGTGTCTCTACTGTTCAAAAACCAAGCAAGGTAATAGCTAAAAAGGGAACTAAGCAAGTAGGATCAGTAGCATCCCAAGAACGTGGAACACTTGTTAGATACCCTATGTGTGGCTGTAAACGCAGTTGGCAACGCAATTCCGCCAATGTTTATATTTCCCCGGCTACACTTCAAGGACCATTTTATTAGAGATGGTCCTATTGAATGTATTGGGAGAGGAAACAAGTCCGGATGGATGCAAGAGAATGAGTTCCTTGACTTTATGAAACACTTTGTGAAGCACGCTAAACCCAGCGCGACTAATAAAATGTTGATATTATTAGTCAACCATTCTTCACATGTATCTATTTCATTGATCGATTACTGCAGAGCTCATTTTATTACATTATTGTCGTTTCCCCCATACATCCCATAGGCTCCAACCACTAGATCGAGGAGTATATGGTCCCTTTAAAAAGTATTTTAACAACTCTGCAGATCAATGGATGAAGAATAATCCAGGAAAACGTATGACAATATATGATTTACCATCAATTGTTGAAGAATCACTCCCTTTAGCTACTACTCCATCAAATATTCAAGCTGGTTTCTCTTGCACTGGTGTTTGGCCGTTTAACCGTGAAATATTTCAAGATTGCGATTATCTCCCAGCTACTGTAACTGACAGACCATTAGATGTCGACCATCCGGTGGCTGAAGATAATGTATCTAATGGTAAAAATGAATCAAGAAAGCAAAAAAACGAAACAAAATTACCAAATAATAATAATAACTAAAGCTGCCAGTTTAAATGATAGTCAACCACAACCATCGACGACCACAGCTACTACTTCTTCGCCGCAACCAGGGCCATCGACAGCGAGAAGTAGTACGTTTTCCCCTCAATCACGATCGACTGAATTCATTTCACCCGAGATCCTGAAGCCATTACCTAAAGCAAATCACTCTGAATCTAGGAGAGGCGGCCGAATGAAACGAAAAACTGCAATATTGACAGATTCTCTAGAAAAGCTCTTAATTGCAGAACAACATTCAAAAAAAAAAGTTGCAGTAAAACGCAAAATCGGCCAAGGTAACACAAAAACATCCGCAAGGTTGACAACGGATAAAAGTAGATGCAAACGAAAGAAAATGGCCAAGAAAGAGCCAGTAGAAAAAGACTCCTCTGATTCTTCAGATAGTGACACTCTATGTTTGGTGTGTTGTGAACCCTATTCTACGAGCACGGAAGATTGGTTACAATGCAGAGCGTGCAAAAAATGGGCACATTTACACTGCACCGATAAAAGTCCATTGTACATTTGCATAAACTGTAATTCTGATTCTGAAGGATAACTAATCATTATATTGTTATTATTTTACTTTTTATAACTTTATGTAAAAGAATACATATATTTTTGAAGTTTTCTTAATTACTTGTGTCACTATCGATGACTGTTACAATTAACACCACCCTTGTTACTATTGACTCCAAGTAGGTGTCAGTTGTAACAGTTGTGGAAGACTTCTAAAAAGTTGTTTAACTTTGTAATAACATAATTTTTGTAAGGTTTATTGCCGAAAAGCTGTAGCCAATGTAGTACACAATTTTACGAAAGTAAATTCACCTTTTCAAAAGGCAAGATAAACTCAAGAAAAATTAATAAGTAAATTTTGTTATACAATTGACACCGGTCTCCCCTAAGAAATGTTGAAACAGTTAGTGAAAATGATGTTAAAGCTATAATAACACAGGACTTTACAAGTGTAGACCGACTACAGTAGATGAACTGCGGGCGTTCTGACGCAGCCAGTCTTCGTTGATACGCTGTATAAGCTGTTTTTTGACAGCTATCACCTGTGTAAAACCACCAAATTGTCATAATTATGACCGCTTGATAGGTTTTAGCTGTCGAAATACATAGCTTATATAGCGTACCTATCCACGAAGACTGGCTGCGTTAGAACGCCCACAGTTTATCTACTGACTACAGCTCATTGTTAGACCAACTAACAAATATATAAAGACTGTCTGTATCTGAGTGTGATTTGAATTGCATTTGTTATTTAGCAAGTTTTTATTCCTTGTCATTAAAAAGATATTTAACAATAACTAATTCGAAAATAGGAAATCCGATTCAATAACTTTATTTTTATGAAGTTTAAAAATGGCACGTCAAAAGGTTTTTGTTTATAATTTTTTTTGTCAAACCAGATTGACGTCGTACACACAATGTTAAAAAACAAGATACCTACTTAATAAAAATAAGTAAGAAGCGAAGCTATAGTATTCGACTCGCATTGAGCGGGAAATATCTACTTATTAGTTCGTCGTTTTGTAAGAAACACCGTTTGTTTAAAAACGAAAGCAAGTCTCCTCAAAATTTTGCATGACGATTTGGGTATGAAGAAGGTGTCTGCACGGTTGACACCCAGATTGCTTAGGTACACCTGAACAAAAACTGTAGGTACCTGCAGAAAAGAAGTTTCTCAAAAAAATTTGGCCGAGAGGGACAAAACATTTTTATCTCGTATTATCACCGGAGATGAGACTTGGGTACATCATTGGAACCATCCTACTAAACAAGAATCCATGCAGTGGGTTCATATAAGGGCTCTCCACCACCAAGACACAATTTTCTGGAAAAGAATTGTTTGCCAAATGTTTTCTAGGATGTTGAAGGAGTCTTGCTTATTGAATATATACCAAGAGGTTCTACCATAAATGGAGAAGTCTTATCCACAAAAGAACTTGTTGCTGCACGACAATTTTCGGGTTCATAAGGCAAACAAAGTTCAGCAGATAATAATCAATTGGAAAAAAGATGGAATAAGTGTGTTAGTAGATATGTTGTTCTCTTATGTGCTTTTTTATTTCAGGAATTCAAAGAATAATTACAGAGATGTATCAGTAAGTATACAAATCTATGTATGTGTGTATGTACCTATACAGAAACAAAATAAACAATACGGACATACCAAAGTGTTATTATGCGTAAAGAGAATGCAGTTATGGAAAAGTATTTACGATTTTTAAAGCGATTATTATAAGAAACAGCGCGAAAAACCTTTACATGCACATATTCACACGCAATCATTTAATGCTTAATAGATATATATACCTATATACCTCCATAAATTCCGCTAAATAACAGTAGGTACACTTCAAATGTCAGAAGGCGAAGCACTGATATATTACTAACGTATTGTTTACTCTAACCAGCGTAAATAGGTAGATATGCTAATTGAATCATTTGTAACTATTTTTTTATAACTAGCATTTACATGTCATCTGCGTGTAATGCGAAACATCTTACATCGAATGAGAGGTGATGTTTATCAAGTTATCTACTACTTTGTATATACAAGTTATAAATTCAAGAAAGTCGCTCGAGGAGTTAGTGTATGCAATTGCAAACGGAATGTTTCTCATGTTTGTAAACAAAAGCTCAGGTTTCTTACATCCGTGGAAGTCTAACATTACAAACAACTGTTTTCGTTTTATCAAATCGAGATGTGCCTGGCTGAGTATTACCATTCTACCTTCGTAGGTAATTGCTTCGGAATTACTTAAACACGTATAGGTATCTCTATATACATATATGTATATACCTACCACAATAAAAGGACTTGTGATACGAAGGTGTGTACGCAGAATATGTATATAGATGTAGATACATGTCTAAGATAAAATGTTAAATTTATAAAACAGGTTTCCTATAAATACTTAAAATAACATTTTACCTTGTTATAATGGAATATTTTATACGGACTTCCCTAAATACCTTTGTGCTGAATCAATCAAGCGTATCAGGGTATCCACTAATTTTAAATTAACGAGTCAAAAAATTCTAGGAAGGTATCCCACATAAATAATTTTCCTCCGACATCACGTTAAAACATCTAGGTACATCATTTTGACAAATTGAACAACGTGAGTGTCGTAACCGACCAGGACATACGTTATTACATGAATAAATTACCAGATTCCAGAATGTGTACCTACATCTTTAGATATACAGACGCATGAACAAATACGGAGACTTCCCAAGGAACATAAATTCCTTGAGCATATATTCCTATGTTGCGGAGTATAGCGATTGCAGTTTCCTTTTTCTTTCTTGTTTTGTTTGATGTAGAATTATGAATTCCTCGCGTACTGTTGTGATCGTGCAAGCTTGCTCGACGTATTACAGGATTATATTTGCTTCTCTTGAAGTTGATGTATGTCTTATTCGATTACAATTTATGATTTTGTTTTGAAAGATTCTGAAGTTCATTGAAAATTATCAAAAGTGTTGCTGCTACCTCCAACCTACAAGATCGTCGTAACTTTTGGATAGAAATTGGGATAATTTTGAATAATATAAAATTTCAATCCAGAATTATAATCTCTCGAAATCTCTAGCACTTAAAATCCCCGGAAAAAAAATAAATATGAACAGTTCAAGATACTTACACAAAATATTTGATCCAAGATCAATGTATGTATGTTATCTACAATTGAAAATATAAATAAAAAGCCAACATTTCATTTTCAATTTAATTTAATATTCCCGCCTTTTAGTCAAGCCACAAACCAATACATTTGACAGCTTCATGTATCAGGATCCGCTTAATAGAGGACAGCATTCACGAATAAAATTCAAATTGCGAGAGTCTTTATTTGCCTGATAATTTGTTTAATTTTCTACTGCATAAATAAATTATGACGTGTTTTTGTTTGGACAGTGCTGTTTCTTTACTAAATCACAGTAAACAATATAAGTTATTTTGACGTCATATTTAGATTTTACAGTTTAAATAATGATTATCTCATTTAACGAATGAGATTAATAGATTCCTTGGTATTTTTCCTATAGAATTTAATGATTTTAAAACTCATTTGTAACAATTAAATTTAAAATTAAATTTTCTAAATCAGCGCCATCTATAAACTTTCGATCGAAATACTAGTAACATTATAATTCTAGTATATGCCATTAGATAGAGCTAGTTGAACTGATATAATAAAAACAATCAATTAAATTAATCGTACTCTAAATATTGTTTTACTTCTTAAATAAAAACGGGGGTTATTGATTATATACTCATAAATTTTGTGAAAATAAAAATGAATTTACCGAAAAGATGTGCTATTTAGCGCCATCTATAATTTTTAATTTAAACACCAGTGACATTATAATCCTGTTATATTCCGTTCGGTGGAACCAGCAGAATTCATATAATAAAACAATTGTTGGAATTAAAAGATTGTACTATAAATATTGTTTTGCTCTCTAAAATTAAGAAAATTATGAAAATAAAATAAATATGATAAACATGTCAATACGCACCATCTATATTTCTCTAATCTAAATACTAATGACATTATAATTCTATTTTATTCCGTCAGATGGAGGAAATAGACCCAATATAATAAAACGATTGTTTAAATTAATAGATTATATTAATTAATGTGTTTTTTGCTTTTCTAAATGAAGAAAATTGTCAAATTTATTATGTGCTTATAAGTTTTATGAAAATAAAAAAAATTTACGATAATACTACCAACTAGTACCATCTATTATCTAATATAAACACCAACACCATATAGGAACATTATAATTCCGTTATATTCCGTTAGATGGAGAACGTTGTATCAATGCTATAAAATAATTATTTAAATTAAAAGATTGTAGCATGAGTGTTGTTTTGCTACTCTAGAAAAAATAAACTATCAAATTTAGCATGCACCTATAAATTTTATGAAAATAAAATAAATTTAGAGTAAAAACGTGAACTAGTGCCATCTCTAATTCTTTAACTTAAACATTAGTGAAGTTATAATTATGCTATATTCTATTAGATGGAGCCAGTGAAACTAAAAATAAATGTAAATAGGGCTTTAAAGCTTTTAGTAAAACTTACAAGTATTGTAAGCTTAATTAATTAATACATAGTAATTTATTAATGATTTTATTTATTTTAAATTATAATACTTTATTTCATACATCTACATCTAATATCTGTTCTTTAGGCGTTGATAATAAAAATTAGACGATTTATGAGTCCTCAAAAATCCCCACCTAACTCATCATAATCCTGCTTCGTTATCAACGTCTTCTTGAAATCATCCGTATGAGCCCAGGCTTTCGCACCATACCAACTTGACAAAGTACAATTCGGCAACACACTGACAGCGCTGAACGATTTAAAAGGTCTTATCGATATCAAATCCGAATGGACTCTCTCCTGTAATCCGGGTAAATTAGCCGGCCCTCCTGTTAAAACAATATTAGATGCTAATCTTAATTGATCATCATCATTAAATAATGACAGCACGTAACCGATCACTTCGATAAACCAGCTTCCGAACTACCAATCATATAAGGTTTAAATATGAGTTCTGGTGCTCGATATCTTTCGACTCCAATATGGAGTTGATGTGCTTCACCGGACCGAAAGTATCATCTTCTTCGCTAGGTTCGTGTGTTCGGATAATTTCTTCGAGTTCTAAAAGTTTCTCATTTTCAGTTTCACTATCTGAGTCCGCACCTACGATTTAAATAAGAAAATAGTGTTTTAAAAATAATTTATGAATATTGGATTTACCATCTCTGCTAATTGTTTTGTATATATCCCAATCTTCATCGCGTAAACCGAAATCATCATTTCCTTTCTTTTCCGAGCTAACTGCGATATAATCCTCATCCTTTCTTGCCCAGCAGCTGTTCTCCGTTTAGCCATATCTTGTTTCCGTTGTTTTCGAGCTGCTTTTCTATTTAATATTTCTTGCCGCTTCTTTTAGCATTTTGTACGAAAGTCTGCAATGCTTTTTCAGTTTCGAAAACAAATTTATTAGTTTTCACTTGTTTAATTGGCGGTTCTTCCACTATTTCTTCACCGTTCATAGCCGCAGCAATTTTTCGCTTATTCTTTTCAATCCTCGATGTTAGGAAGGCGATATTTTTCTGTAGATCTTCATAATTTTTAATTTGGTATTCGGTGAAAGCTTTTTCTTGTTCGTAATCATTCCAATCGTTATCTTGTATCTCTAAAAGCTGTTGCAGCTTCTCCTCATCTTCGGCTAAGCGTTCCTCACGTTTACGTGCATTAATTTCGATAAGACGACGAGCTAATTCTTTTTCCGTTCCTTTTGCTGTTCAACTAAAATAATAAAAAGATCATCGAACTCGTATAATAATAAATACTGACTCACCAGTTAAACCTGCAGTGCAAACATTCGCTGTATAAGGCAATTGAATTCGTTTCGTATTCGTCTCATAATAATCGGGATCCATCCATTTATTTAATTCTACTCTATAATCAAGTGCGATCAAACATATCGTGTGTAATAGTTCCTCTGCTCGACTTAACGTTATAGCATTTGTATGTGCGGGATACTTCAATTGTAACATCCTGTGAAGAAACGAAACAACGTGGAAACCTCCTATGTTCATACGCCGACTATTACCAAACATAATTTCCCCATCTAATACAGGAATGATATGTATCGTATGATATCCCATGCTAACGATTAATGCATCTGATTTCGGTGGTTTATCAGAGTAATTATACGAATATAATCCGTCGATTCCGTACGAAACACCCGGGACAGAATAACATTCGAATAATAACTCGACATCACTGAAAATAAAAACATGTTTACAAGATTATTATTTAATTTCAATCAACCTACGTACATTGTCGTGAGGAATTTGGGTTTAAAAAGCTTCGGTAATTACGATTGGATGAGGGACATTATTTTCAGTATCTATTCCGAGATGCATGAACGATAATCGAACAAACGTTCTTGTGCTTCAAATGTGTCACAACATTACGATCAAATTGTGTTTTTAACTGGAAACGCACAGCTTCGATATTAACTATATCGCTTCCAATTTGTAATTGGGGGATTTCGACGGTTTCTTTTTTAGATCTTTCTTTACGGGGTTTAGCTAGAAGATTCTTAAATGTAAGAATGGGAGCGTCGCTGTTTGCCCAACCAACACGGCATTGATATGAACCTAAAATTAAATTAAATTATATTAGATTGTTGTTTGTGTGGAATTTTAAATATTAAATTACCATTATCGATTATAATCGGTGCATTATTCTCTTTTAAAAACGATGTGTATTCATGAATTATATCGGGTGTTGTTTTCAGATCTTGAAACGTAAGAATTTCCATAGTTTTTTGGTCAAATTATTTACAATCATCTAGAATCTAACCTCAAATATTAAACGTCAAATATTTGAATTTTTTTTTTTTTTTTTTTTGGGGTATTTTGTTTTTATATGGTTGAGAACATTGGAATTGTTATCAATTATCAAACGAACATGGAAGAAAGTTTTATTGCCTAGTATTCTATTATTTCTTTTTTATACAACAATAAATTTAACATAAACAATTTCTTTAGATTAGTATTAATATTAAAATATAATTTGTTTTGTGTGAGTGATTTAAATACCGCGCCAAAACGGTACTTATTTTTGAGTGATTTCATTGGCTCTTGCACAGGCAAGTTTAATATTGAAAATTGTGAATGAAGTTTTTGCCAGAAGCATTTAACTTAAAACTTAATTTATATGCTTACAATAATTTATTAATATAAGGCTTAAAATTATTTATACTGCCTATATGAGGAACAAAATTATTATATTTGTTTATGCACCTAAATTATTTTAAGCTGCGTGAACCGAGTTTTGGCGCGGTATTTGAATCACTCCTTCTTATTCTGGAACGAAGTATAGTAAAATACTAGAAAACAGGACAATATTCACAAATTTACCACAATTATTTCAAGGAGAAACCATTCTTGTTTAAGTTTGGCATCTTTGCTGGATTTTTAACTATAGTTTACCTTTTTTAATTGTAGCTTTATTATCTCTTGAAAGCTTTTAGCTTTTCTTTCCATCCATAACTGGCGGTTATTTTGATGTTTTCCGATAACTGTATCAACCCTAGTTTTCTGGGGATTGTGGTGGACGTAAAACTGGTTAAAATTGAAAATCAAATCAGGTTTTTGTGCCAGTTGAAGTTCTTTGAGCGTAGATTCAAGCAAATTATTACAAATGAATTTATTTGTTATATTGTAGCATTTCCAACGGTCACAAATTTGTGTCATCCTACAACAATAAAGAACACGGGTGAGGTAACTGAATCATTCCCGAGTCCAGTTTCTGGCCTAAAGAAAGTCAATTTAACCAAAATTGATTTTTGCAATGTAAAAAGGAAAAAAAGAGCCATACTGTAACCAAGACTTCAAGATGTTGGTTTCAAAGCTTAATATTAAACTTCAGTGCTGTTACTTCTGCATAGATAAATCCCTTTCCTGGTTGCTATAGACGTCTTGAAGATATTCAGGTTAAAGTTGTTCTGATATGAAATAGAAACAAAAGTTCCTGGGCAATTCAAAACTTTATCCTATCAATCTTCAAACCAGCATGTAGGTATTATTTCCTCCAGAAAATTTGAAAATTGAACGAGCAATTGTCTTTTATGTGATGATTCTGATTTTGTGCTAGAATATGGTCTTTCTATAACTCTCACCATTCTGCCCTAGACAATTTTATGTGCCGTAAGTTTTGTTAAATTGCTAGGGCACCCTGCCAAAATTCGCACCAAATAGTTCGGAATAGTTCGTTTTGGATGCATCGCCTTCTCAATGATGACGTTTAGATTTTCAGAGTCCCAAATCTGACAATTCTACTTATTATGTACAAAGCCACTGATGTGGAAGTGGGCTATTTTCAGTAAAAATGTTCATCTTCAGCTAAGCGATTTCCAACCTATTGGGCGAACCGAAAACGCACCAGATGGTCATGAGGCTTCAGTTCTTGGACTAATTGAACTTTGTAAGCCTTCATACCGAGGTCTTTATGCAAAATTTTCTGCAGAGAAGAGTGCGAGTTCAGTTCTTGAGAATGATGACGAGTTGATGTTGATATTGTGTGTTCACGCACAGTCTGAACAACAAAGCTTTTTAAACGCCAATATATCTCTTTATTTTAATTTATTTTTTTCTAAATTTATTTTGGAATTAATTTGTAGCGTTTTACAAGAGATGGCGTAGGTAGTACCAGGAGTTTTACTTCATTACTTTAATATCAACAAAAGTGCTGCTGAAGCTCATCGTATTTTAGTGGAAGTGTATGGTGAGCATGCCCTAGTTGAGCAAACGTGTCGAAAGTGGTTTGCTACCTGGATTGCCGAAGCAATTTGAAGATAATAAGTTGAAGGCATTGCTTAATGAAGACGAAAGTCAAACACTTCTAGACTTGTCTACATCATTGGGAGCTGACTTATCAACGGTAGGAAAACGTCTCAAAACTTTGGGCATAATCCAGAAGGAAGGACATCAGGTTCCATATGAATTGAAACTAAGGGACATTGAGAGGCGTCTTTTGACATGTGAACTGCTGCTTCAACGGGCGAAAAGGAAAGGTTTCTTGCATCGAATTGTCACTGGCGATGAAAATGGATTCACTACGACAATCCGAAGCGCAGAAAGTCATGGGTTAAGCCTGTCCAACCATCAGCATCAATGACAAAGCCAAATATTCATGGGTCTAAGCTCTTGCTCTGTATTCGGTGTGATTTATTATGAACTGCAAGCTCCTTTAATAAGCAACATCGTCTCAACTATTGCTGATGGAAGAAAAATTTCCCATTTAAATAAACCAGCTACTCTAACTGTTCTACTATTAGTAACAACAGGTTGCATATAATACAGCTACAGGACATCAATGGTGATTCTTAGGTACAACTCATTTGAGCTGGCTTGCTCAACTGGATGAATAAAGTTATTATACTTATGAAGTAGTAGAGAGTAGTATAGAAGAAAGAAAAATGTATGAGTACATGAGGACTTACCAGTAACAAACGAGATCTAACACTGCTTACAATACTAAGACCACTTATGTTTCTACTAAGTATAGATTTTCTAGACAATTTACAAATTTTGCTTGAGCCATGAAAAATGCATTCTAGATGAATGATTCAACATGAAATAGTAGTCCAAAAAAAACTTCTGATGCGTCATACATTTTAATAATTTAAATAAATGTCTTTATGCAATTTTAACAAAATCATTTCAAATCCTTCTTTTTTTATGTTAATAATGGAGATAGGTTCAGGAACTATCCTGTACTCTATAGATACATGATGTATGCTTTCCAAAATTCCGAAAAATTGGACTGATTATTTTAGAAATTACTTACAGAATAAATTATAGTAATAAAACGAAATTATAGGTAGAATAAGTTTCCTTGCGTGCCCTCTACTATTAGAAAAATTAATAATTATATGAGTAACTAAAGAAAATTCTATATAATATCCTCTTGATCAATTAAATAATTGCTCTGTGCAAGTTTTCCCATAACTTAATCTCATTAATTATGAACGATTTAAATTTTCAATAATTAATTCTGTACTAATTGCGAAGTATAAAAAGATGGAATATGATCAATATGGAGACAAATTGATTATAGTGTTCAGAACTAAATCTTGCTGGGTGATAGCTAGTATGACAGACGTAAGTGTTTGTAATTTTAATCTGCACATAATTGTACCTACATAAAGTTGAAATTAATATTTGAAATTATAAATTTAGAGACCAAAACTCTTGGATTTCACCAAACTTCCACGCAGAGTCTTATGGTGTTTCGGATTCTATTTTGGTGATGACATGGAAGAACACATCTTCCACCGTTTAATCTGTATAATATCTTTAACTCTCACTATACCTTTTCCAGTTATGATAATGGGAAAAATATTACTGGATCTCAGACATGATCTTCAAGCTCTGTTAGAAACCCTTCATTATTTTTTCCTTCATTTCTGGATAGTCGTAAAAATTATGCTATTCTTATACGGTTTCCGTAGGCTTCGCAATCTAGAAGCTTGGTTACAAACTGAAATATTCAACAGCTATACAAGAAGACAAGACCACTTTCTGAATAAGGCGATGAGGAAGCAAATGAGTTTTTTCAAATTGCTTTGGTCCAGTACACTGTGTTTCACATCGATGTTTGCTTTATTCCTGCCAAAAGATAAGGTATCCTTGAATATCCCTATTTGGATGCCTTTTAAAATGGACAGAATATTTTGGCATATTTACGAAGTCCTGTGCTACGTCATTACGGCCAGTACTTATCCGGCGATAGATTGTATTATTACCGGTTTGGTGGCCAATATGACTGCTCAATTGCAAATATTGGGTGATAATTTGGAAAGAATCCATTTAGATCATGAAGGAGGACTTTTAAAATGCGAGGACAAAATTCAGGAACGATTTAAACGGTTTATCCAGCATCACATCGCTATTTTGCAGTAAGTTGGTGTCGAAAATGTGTTGTTAATATTATATGCATGCAATATTATCAGCTCTTTTTTTTTGAGTGGATGATTTAGGTTGATTGATCTATTGTGGCCTCTTGCATGAGTTGGAAGTTGCTGGTATTTGCCCACTCAAGAGCTTCCCATACAGTCTAAGAGCTTTAGCAAACTACAATAACTGAGATGGTTCCCCTTCTGTTTAGGTTTTTGCTCTATGCTTGTTGGAGTGTCTCAAACCAGAGGATTCTCCCATACTCTGAGTCTACTCTTTCTATCCTTGAGTTCTTTTTTGTATTGTAGATGCTCATCACTATACCCAAAACGGTTCCGGTCGCACAACCAAAGTTGTGACAGCCTTTCAATGTTATCTCTTTATGGAATTAATTTGTCTTCAGAGTCTTCAGATCATTTCCCTTTTTACGATTCAGATTTTAATAGGGTTTAATTCCATCGTTTGATCAAGTGTAAGGTTTCTGCAAAATCTAACGGTGATGCGATCAAGTTGCACAATTCTAGTCTCTTCTAGTCTCTCAGATTCCTTCTCTTTTGAAATAATTCTGTTGTTGTAGGCAACAGCTAAAGTGTTATCTTGCCATTCAAACTTATTGTTTTTGGATTGCTTCATTTTCTTTTTGTCTTTAAGATATCTGAGGTGTTTTCTATACATTTCAAGGTTGCATCTGAAAGCGTCCCTTATAGAGGTTCTGCACTGTTGTCCTTATTTATTTTCTCTTTCTTATCGAAAATGTCGAAAAAAATGTTTGAGGAATCTTCTAGTGATTTCTTCTTGCCAGCTATTTTATGATAAGATTTTTCTTCTGTATAATTGAGATGCTGTAAAGTGCTGGATTTTGACTCGATCACCTTTGGATTTGTCTCTGTTATTTTCAAAGCTTTTAACCACATATTGCTTCTGAGTTGCTAAGTCAAAATTTTCTCTTTCGGCAGTTAAAGAGGGTAGAGTTTATTTTAAGAGTTTAAAATGTTAAATTTCCTTTCAGTTGCTTCTTTCTTTCGAATCATTTTAATTTTCATAGCTGGTGTTTGATTTCCGATTTAACTTTTTTGACAGTTTAAGCAATTAGATTTTTGGCTTCTTTCTTTTTAAGTTGTTTTTACTAAATAAATTAACAAAGTAGTGTTCTAAAAAAAGACATTAATATATTTGTTTGTTTTTATTATCTATTCGTATGTCATTCGGATTGTTATTCTTGTCCCTTACATTTCTCAATT
This sequence comes from Holotrichia oblita, assembly GCA_023690525.1. Lineage (NCBI taxonomy): Eukaryota > Metazoa > Arthropoda > Insecta > Coleoptera > Scarabaeidae > Holotrichia > Holotrichia oblita. Next base: position 565,477 of record CM043020.1, on the reverse strand, counting down.
TTTAAATTATTTTAAGTCTTGTTTGTAAACAAATTATTATTTATTTTGTTTGCTCTAAATTAAATTTGGAAAATTCCGTTTTTTTTTCAGATTTATTAATGAAACTGAAGCAGTATTTTCATACAGTTTATTTTGCCAAATATTATTTAGTGTGCTTGGGATTTGCTTGTCAGGATTTCAATTCTTATTGGTAAGATACAAGGGCGTATTTTTATGTTATCTACCTAGCTATAAAACAAAAGATTGACGATATCAAACGAATTATTGAAAAATTGCTGTCACTGTTAGAAGTACATGTGCTAAGTTCTACTAGTCGATAAAATGAGTGAAACTAAGGCAAAAGCAATTAATGAAAGAATGGTTGCTGTGTATGGGGAAGATGCACCATCTTATTTTCAAGTTAAATATTGGTCTAAACTCTTTTGACGGGGACGCTGATGACCGAAAGTTCAGACCACCTGTTGAAGCTCGAACTGAAGAAATTGTGCGAGAAGTCGAAAATTTAGTACTGAAAGATGGGTGTGTAAAGATCTCTGTCACTGCCAATGAAGTCTGTCTATCCGAAGCGTGTGTCCTCAAGATCTTGCATGACGATTTGGGTATGAAGAAGGTGTCTGCACGGTGGATGCCCAGATTGCTTACAGCTGAACAAAAATTGTACATTAAAAAAGTTTCTCAAGAAAATTTGGCCGAGTTGGAGAGGGCCAAAACATTTTTATCTCAAATTATCACCGTGGATGAGACTTGGGTACATCATTGGGACTCTTCTACTAAACAAGAATCCATGCAGTGAGTTCGTAAGGGCTCTTCACCACCAAAAAAGGCCAAGACACAATTTAAAAAAAACTGATGACAACTGTTTTCTGGGGTGTTGAAGGAGTCTTGCTTATTGAATATATTCCAAGAGGGTCTACCATAAATGGAGGGGCCTTATCCATATAAAAACTTGTTGCTGCACGACAATTGCCGAGTTCATAATGCAAACAAAATAGCCCCTCTGTCTGACTTCTTCTCATTCAAAAATTTAAAAAAGCATCTCAGGGGAAAGCTGTTGAAGAATATTTTGCTGGGTTACCGAAACAATTTTTTTCTGAGGGTATGGGTCAATTGGAAAAAATATAGAATAAGTGTATTAGTGTTGAAGTTGTTGTTCTCTTATGTTTTATGTCTTTTTTTTTCATGGCTAGATAGATAACATAAAAATACACTCTCGTATATAAACATAAAAGATTTCCCAGGATGAGCTTGGAAATTTTTATTTACTCTAGGTCCCTCCAGGTAACACCAAATTTATGCTAGCATGTGGCTATTTAACTGTCATGTTCTTCCAAATTTATTTCACTTGTTGGTTCGTTGAAGATTTAATAATACAAGTAGGTTTACATTAATATTATAATAATTGTTTATAATTTCTGTTTATGAACATTTTGTTAGGGTTCTGATGTTGTCACATCTTGTTATGCATCAGAATGGTATAATTATGGCAGTACAACTAAGAAGTTAGTTTTTATTCTAATGGAAAGAGCAAAGAAACCGATTAGTTTCCGCGCTGGATATTTTTTTACTTTATCTTTAGCTACTTTTGTAATGGTAGGTGTAATTTTGAATATAACTTGATATTGTTTTAATTAATGTAATCTATTTTTTTACTTCAGATACTGCGTAATAGTTATTCTTATTTCGCAATATTAAGACACGTGTATAAAGAATAATAACTACTTAACAATAAGGAATTATACAAAGAAAATATTACTCTATAGTTAATATAAATACATCTGAATTAACGACTAAGATTGACATGTAAATTATAGCATCAATAAATTAGTAATTAGTTAAATTAATGCATGTAATAGATGACGTTTATAGTTTATTGTCTTTTAAAAATTTATTAAGTATTAATAAACTAATCTTGTCTTGTTGGATTTCACATTAATAAGGTGGTGATTAAACTTAATAAAGATTTATTCATCAATCATTTACATCTTCGATTATGTTTATTTATAATTTAGTAAACAAGAACGGGATGTCCGCTTCGAATTTAGCAATAGATATTCATCTATAACTGGTATGATCTGCGTCTAAAATTATCATTATCAAGCATCGATAGATAATGTTTGTTATTTTAAAACGCATTAGGAAAAAGCCAATGTTTGGTGTGGAATCTTATATAAAAAAATTAGTAAACTTTATTTTTAAATAAACGTACCTATAACATATTGTAAAAAAAAAAAACATATCTTTAAATATAGAGCGGTCATCCTGATTCAAACATTTATAATGACTCATCGTCACAACATGAAACTCGACATATTACTACTCTTATTACTACTTATACAGAATGGTCCATTTAAAGTGTAACACTGTAATATCTTCGAAACAATTAGTGTTATGAAGAAAAGTGTTAAACAAAAGTTTAACTATATGAAAGGGCCTATCCGATAGCAGTACTGTTGTCACTATAAAGAAAAACGCAAAGGTCATAGCAAGGTCAACTTTTTTTCAAATAGGGTCAAGTGATGTAAAAATGAGACAACCAAAAAAAACGGGTAAAAATGAGACAGTCACATAACTATCACTACACATCACTTTAATGTAATGCAAATGTGGCATAATGAAATCTACACATAGTAAAACCTAAAGTCATATCGATTCAAACATTAATATAAGCCAAACATGAATAATTAAATCTGACTTAAAATATTAAAATTTACGTTGCGAAAACTTTTAAAGTCGATGCGATAACTTTTGTTGCTACGCCTGAACAAGACATCGAACACGCTCAGCAAATGTCGCAACTTGACGACCGCTGTATAATGAACGCTTTGGGAACGAGCTGGACAGTCTATTGCCGAATGAATCGGAGTGAGCACGTGTTTATTTGTTGGGGTAATTGTGAGACGGTCTCTTAGGTAAATATGAGACACGCCATGGGGTAAAAATGATACATAATTATATACACATTTTAGGTTCTAGACGGCCATAATGCCTAGACGTTATGTTTTAAAACCGAAAAGATACACAGAGGAAGATTTGCAAAGCGCGCTTACTTTAATAAAACAAAGTCAGTTGTCTATTTGAGCTGCTTCGACAAGATTTCGAATTAATAAATCAAAATTAAGCAGGTGTATCCATAATACAAATAATGCAAAACGTGGCCGAAAGCAGGCCTTATCCGCAGAACAAGAAACAGATCTAACCCAAAAAATTACAATATTGGCTAAATGGGGATTTGCGTTATCCAAAAAAGAAATTAAGTTAGTTGTGCAAACATATGTAAACGAAAATAATTTAACAACTGTTTTTAAAGATGGCAACCCTGATGACGATGATTGGTTTCGTATGTTTTGTAAAAGAAACGGGCTTAGCCAAAAAAAAAACAGCTGGAAAAGTGTCTCGGTGAAATAATTCAACAGCTTGGTTTGCATGTATAATTTAAAATTGTTTTCTACTATTGTTATGGAATTGTTTGGTTATTTTTTTGAATATAAGTCTAAGAAAAACTATTTATTGTTGTATCATTTTTAACCAGGTTGGTTCAGCATTGCCCCAGAGGTAATAAATAGCACGCGCTCTTCAATAAACGCCTGAAAACATATTGTCTCATTTTTACCCAGCCCCTGTCTCATTTTTACCATAAATGCCGGTTAAAAATGAGACGTGGTTTTTTTCTTTTTTTTTCAAGAACCTTAATAATGTCATCAAATATGTGGTATTTATATTATTCCCAGTCGAATTCTTAATGGTATGGTAATTTTTTGAAAATTTATTTCAAAAAGAAATCCATCGTAAAATTAAAAGTTTTATAAAATGTCTCATTTTTACACCACTTGACCCTACCTTGTATTTTCTTATTTTGTTAACAAGACACATCATTTCTTTACAATTTCTTTTTTCATTTATTACAATAGCTTAATTTTTGTAAAACATACAAGGGTTTAAAAAAAATTTTACATTTTTACAGTTTTGAATGTAAGCCTGGTAGATTGGTAACTTAATTGAGAGCATGCTAAGACGAATTGCAGCTGTTATCCGTGCACGTGGAGGAAACACTTTGTATGAAGTGTTTTATGTTTTTCATTTTCTTTTCAATTCCTTTTCATTAAATTCGGTGTTAAGTTAAATTCGTAAACTTATTGTTAGTACCATAGGAAAAATGTAAAAATGTAAGATTTTTCTTAAACTCTTGTATCTTTTACAAAAATTAAGCTATTGTAATAAATAAAAAAAGAAATTGTAAAGAAATGATGTGTCTTGTTAACAAAATAAGAAAATACAAGGTGGAGCAACTTTGACAATCCATATGTGATTTGAAAGTTGATTTAAAAAAAACAGACTTTGTGTCACCCTGTATAAAATGATGTATGCCAAATTTTGTTAAAATTCCAAAGATGTGATAGATTACATTTAAATTTACCTACAATATGCAAAAAAATGAATCAAATCGAATTTAAAATAGCATATGGTATTTATTTTTTATCAAATTTTAAAAGAGCAACAAGTTGTGAATAGAAAAATAGTAAACCACATATGACCTCAAATTAATATTAATGGAGATATTTCGAAAGAATGAGGACATAATAAAAGTCAGTGCAGCAATGTTTTTCCTTCGTTTTTTAAATGTAAAAGTAGAAAATAAATGTTAATAGTAGCTATAAATTGTTTATTTATCATCAAGAAAACAGGAATTACATATCGAGGACAGTTAAAATATAACTAATTCACACAAAACCATATTTTATTTAAGAGAAAACAGTATTGTTTGTTATTTACAGCACTATAATGACACTACTCATAATAGCAAATTTAACCGTAAGGCGTTAATAACATTGGCGAGGCAAATTAATAATTTAGGCATTTATCCGATTATTTTGATCGATAGGACTCGCAGCAACTATCTGTATATACATATGGCTTGGATAGGCAATAGAGCGCTTTGATGGATAACAAGTTTCTCAGTTCAAATATTAATTGAAGAAGAAAATGGAAATGTGAGAATTTCTATGTTCTGTGGACCACATAAGGATCAGTGGATGATTTTAAAATTCGGAACACCTATACAGAAAAACAAAGATTTTTTGATTCAGATAAGAAAAATTTCTCTATTATTTAATTAAAATAGATTCAAATTTAAAATAGTATTATTTAAAGAATATATTATTTACATCTAGGTATTTTAATATAAAAAGTGATTGATTGGTAAACATCTACATAATAACACAGAGCAACAAATTAGAGGTAGATAATCTCCTTAATGTGTTTAGGTATTCTTTCTTTTTTCTTATACCACCTGTCTCGTAACATATGAATAGCTTTCTTAGGACGAGAATAAAAAAATATCAGGGTCATGGTGTTTTCACCTTATATATAGTTACGATATTTAATAGTAATATCTAATAATAATTATAATAGTAGTAGTAACGACCTTGTTCTAATTTGCATCAAAAGAAGGAAATTTTTTTGCAAACTGTATCTGGTAGCTGGTGACCAAGAGATGCCTAGCTTTACGATCTTAGCCAGCATCGTAGATGAGAATTATTATTCTGGAAAACACCTTTGTCGAGTTGTAAACACACGCTTCTTAGTCAATGTTGAAAACATAAAAAAAAAGATTAACCTCTAATATAATTATCATATATTTTGACATAATTTATTGAGTTGTCGTGTAACTAATTAATAAAGCCTACCACTACTTATAATGTTCGACTAATGCTTAATCATTTAAAATGTTAGAAAAAAAAACAACTACAAATTAATACTACATAATTTGGCGATCCATTTAGTTTAAAGGATAATAAATTTGTGTGTAAACTAATTATCATTGCGACGCGGCTAATATATTTACATAACATTTCAGCTATATAAACGGATATTAATATTAGCCGTCCAGTTAAACAAAATAATTGTTCGCGGAAGAATATTTGTTCCGTTAAGGAACCTTTTATTGTTATAGTTCTTTGTGGAAAAAAGGAGTGAGATACAGGTGAGTTAGTGTTAGTTTGTTATATATTGATAATTGAATCTTAAAGTGGTAAGGGTAGGTAGTTGCCTAATAATTTTTTATGTGGTCTCTAAGACCATAATAATTATATATTATAATAACACAAAAGCTTCAGTTCTTTGCTGGTCTTTGGATTCACTATGAAGGGCTTCATGTATTAATTCATTACCTATACGCCTTGAGGAAGGTCTAGATACCTTTTATTACATTTCTTCAATGAATTAAAAAGGCCAGGTAGTTGGTTTTAATAAGAAACAAGCTTTAAACAACAATATAATTTTTTGCAACAACATTTTATTGCCATATAGATAATAGAAAACTAAAAAAAGATTATCAAAATAAATCTGTTTCCGAAACTACTTTTTATAGTGGGGATTATGATTATTGTGAAAACTGTCAAATAGCTGTTTGATAGATTTTAGTCGCCAAAATATATGACAGCTGTCAGATCAGAAAAATAAACTGTGTAGTAGTAGTAGAACCAACCATTTTTCTACCGTTTGCAACACTTCCAGACAGTATAGTCATTTTGAAATCTGTCAAATTACAATAATGTATTGAAAATAATGATTTTTCAAAGTACGAATTTGTGGTTGAGTCCTTATAAATGTCTTATGAAGGGTGTTTTTTTTTTATTCTATTTTTTGCAATTAGTTTTTTAAGTTTGATACTCGTAATATAGGACAATTTTGTGACGGTTGGCATTAGTTTGGCATTAAATTCAAATAGATTGAATTGACAAATTAATTTGACATTTCATCGTTAAATTATTTTATTTATTTATAAATGTGTTTAAAAATGTATTCTATACATTTTTCATGTACAGATGTGTGCAAAAATGAAAATGGAACAACTCTTGCTGGCATGGCTGTGACATACAGCATACATAAGATTGTCATAATACTTGCTTAGATTTTATAGGTTATACATGAATATGTCACAATATAGATTATCAAAAGATTTCTGACACTTTCAATTTCCAACAAACACTGACATTACTTCAATTAATCAAACGAACGTCTACTTCACACAGTAATAGTTCAGTAGAAATATGGAAAATTGTTGAAAATGGAGTTACTAATTTACTTCCGGAAAAGTCATACTGTATGAAAATTTTGTTAATTTAATAACAATAAAATGTCAGATTGACATTTCCATTATACTGTTGCAATCAGTGTTGCCAGAGACTTTTGAAAAATGATACCAATCTCTGGTGAAAAAATGCACCAGATTTTATCAGATTGTACAGAAACAAGACCTATAATAGGCGTACAGCGTTGGCAAAATGTTAAGAGATAGTAACGGGCAGCGGGTGACTATAAATGATTGTGAATGTTCAAGTTAATTTGGTAATACTTCTGTAATTTTGTGTTAGTATGCCATCAGATATTTAGATTTGACTATGACAGATACTTGTGATGATGATAGAAATGACATAATCTACAGATGATGCAACTAATACTAATATCATCGACAACACCAAAATGCTCAGCTTACTGCAAGTTTCCCTTCATCGAGGAACTCACCCCAAGGATATCTTCACTTTTAAGATATTTACCTTTAATATTAGGTTACTATAATAACAACACCATTAACAGGTTATTTTCGAAATGTAAATCAAAAACACACTTCCTCCTTAATTCGGGAGTTGTATATTTTGTTAGTTGCTTGCAATGTGATGCAATATATGTGGGCCAGACCTTACCATACTTAGAAAAAAGGTTGAAACAACATAAACTTGATTGTCACTATAAACAACACTAGGCCATATTTTTGATTTTGAAAACGCCTCTATCCTAGAGTTTGTACAAATATTCAAAATGTACTTTTATACAAACGGTTCCAAAATGTACCAGATCTGTACAAATGTATAAGCTCTGGCAACGCTGGTTCCAATGTGACCAACTTAAAATAAACCCGCTTAAATATCCCATTTTTATTAATTTTCTTAACTGTTTTGGTAGATATGTTACACTTAATACTCGAATTCGGACAATGTCCAAAAAAAAGATGCAAAACTAGATCCGAAATTTTATTTTTAAACGGCTATTGAGCATCATAAAATGAGCAGAATTAGTTTGCTGCATTTTCCAATAAGCAAAATTACTTCTGCGCATTTTAAAGTGACGCTTTTTTCATTCAGGGTGTATACTGACCCGGGACAATCCGAATCTACCATCGAAATGAAGCCAACCCTCCCCCCCCCCCCTCCTCCCCTACAAAGGGGTGGTGAAATGCTTGCATACGAAAATAGGGCGTCAAAAATGCAACCTTTCAGTTTTTCTCATTTTTCGAGGTGAAAAAGCCACTTTTGTGAATATAACCTAGATATATTCTTAAAGCTGAGAAAATTTGCTATCGGCCAAAGAAAATAGTCGTGGAGTTTCGCTCCGTTCACCTACAAAAATCGGGGTCAAAATGTTTCTATGTGGAATTGGAGCTTTCGAGATAGGTGCTATTTTTATATTTTTTGGCCAAACAAAGCCCTTCAGGCCGAATTGGCCATTTTTTTTCGTATTTAGCATGACCAATTACATATATGTATATCCAAAATTTTAACGAAATCGAACACCCTTCGAAAATTGTCAAAAATCCACATTTTTTCCATCCTTGCGATTTTGAAGAAAATTTCGACCTCTTCGATTTCCCTGAAATTTTGAATATATATGCAATTGATCATGCTGAATACGATAGCAGATTTGGGCTAAAGGGCCTCGTTTGGCAACAAAAAATATAAAAATAGCACCTGGAAAGAACCCTCCAATTCCGCATAGGAAAACTTTGTCCCCGGTTTTTGTAGGTGGACGGCGCAAACCCCACGACTAGTCCTTTATTCAATAGCAAATTTTCTCAGCTTTCAGAATATATATAGGTTGTGTTGACAAAAGTGACTGCTTCATCTCGAAAAATGAGAAAAACTCAAACGCTGCAACGCTCCAAGATTGGCATCGAATCTTGCATCGTTTCGGTTTTTTCAAATTTTCGGTGAGAAGGAGAAACATTTCTAAATACCACCTATATATATTCTGAAAGCTGAGAAAAATTGCTATCGGATAAAGAAAATAATCGCGGGGTTTCGCTCCGTTCACCTACAAAAACCGCGGTCAAAATGCTCCTATACGGAATTGGAGCGTTTGTGATTGGTGCTATTTTTATATTTTTTTGGCCAAACAAAGCCCTTCAGACCAAATCCGACACCTTTTTCGTATTTAGTATGATCAATTACATATGTATCAAAAATTTGAACGAAATCGAACGCCTTACGAAAATTGTCAAAAATCCACATTTTTTCCCTCTTGCGATTTTGAAGAAAATTTCGACCTCTTCGATTTCCCTGAAATTTTGAATATGTATGTAATTGATCATGCTAAATACGAAAAAAGTATCAGATTTTGTCTGAAGAGCTTTGTTTGGGCAAAAAGATATGAAAATAACACCTCGAACAAATATATGTAGCTCCAATTCCGCATAGGAGTACTTTGACCCCTGTTTTTATAGGTAAACAGCGCGAAACCTCGCGACAATTTTTTTATTCGATAGCAAATTTTCTCAGCTTTTAGAATATATATAGGTTGTATTTAGAAAAGTGGCTGCTTCATTTCGAAAATGAGAAAAACTCAAACGCTGCAACGCTCCAAGGTTGGTATCAAATCTTCTTGCATCGTTTTGGTTTCTTCAAATTTTCGGTCAGAAGGAGAAACATTTCTTAATACAATCTATATATATTCTGAAAGCTGAGAAAATTTTCTATCGAATAAAGAAATAGTCGCGGGGTTGTGGATTAAAAAGTGTACTTCCAAAGCATCTTCTTGTCAGTAAATAAAATATTCATGTTTGAGCAAATAATTGAAGTACTTATAATTATGTATAGTTTTGCAGATTTTTAAGAACAAAGTTTATTTTTTTGTTCTGTTTATAATAAGGTTCGTTTGTTGTTGTGCAATTGTGTCTAACCTGTCAAAAATTTTTGTTAGCTATCAAATTTTAAGAACAATCTTATATTGTACTATTTTAACAACTCTGTGGCCATACTTGCAGTTTACTTCAGCTGCTCTCTTGGCAGTAAAATAGTTGTAAAGATAATTACTTTTCTATAGCTCTTAATAGGTCAAAATATTTCAAAAAGATTGTGTAGGTACTTTTTTCACAAAATTGTCTCCCGCTCAAATTATGAAATGATGAAAAATAAACTGTAAAAAAGACCCAAAATGACGTTTAACGTTTTCATCTAAGTTTAATTCAAATCTGAGAAACAAAACAACATCATTATCATTTTTTTTTATAGAAAAAAATGGAATTTAAATGGCTCAACCTCTTATATTCATTTGCAATCCTATTCGTATGCCTGATCTATTACGGAAAATGGAAATACAAATATTGGATAAGGAAAAAAGTTCCTCACATCGAAGGTTCTTTCCCAATGGGAAATTACGAAGTACCGTGGGCTATAAAAGAAGGATTGCATCAGATAACAACAAATATCTATAACGAATTTAAATCTAAAGGATACAAATACGGCGGAGCTTACTCCTTCTTTAGACCGATGTTTATCCCCGTAGATTTAGATCTAATCAAACAGATCTTTATTAAGGATTTTCAATATTTTACCGAGAGAGGGATGTATTATAACGGAAAAGCGGACCCATTGAGTGAGCACCTGTTCAATATCGAAGGAACGAAATGGAGACCTTTACGTGCCCAAATAAGTCCGACTTTCTCTTCGGGTAAATTAAAATCTATGTTTTCAACGGTGTTGGATTGTGGAAATGAGTTAGGCGAGGAAATAGAGAAATTACGTATAAGTAAAGGGTACATGAATATTAGGGAGATGGGTGCTCATTACACGACGAACGTAATAGGCGCTTGCTTTTTCGATTTAAAATGTAATTGTTTCGAAAACCCCAACAACGAATTAAGACGTCATAATAGGACCTTCTTCAAAAACGGCATCGAGAAAGCTATGCGGATTTTTGCGCTGCGTAGCTTCCCTTCATTGTGTAAACTGATGGGTGTACTAGTTATAGATAAGGAAATTACTGATTTTTACGCTAAAGCTGTAAAGGAGATTTTTGATCATAGAGAAAGTAGCGAGATTAAGAAAAAGGATTTTCTCCAATTATTGATCGATTTGAAAAATGGAACTAATAACAAACGCCAGCTTTTAACGCTTCAACAAGCTGCCGGGCAATGTCTCCTATTTTTTGTGGCTGGATTTGAGACGTCGTCGTTAGCAATGAGTTACGTGTTTTATGAGATAGGCCAAGATCAAACGATGCAAGATAAACTGAGGGAGGAAGTTCGTAGAGCTATCAAGAAATACGATGGTAAAATAACGTATGATGGTATAATGGAAATGACATATATGACTCAAGTATTTACTGGTAATTACCTTTACATATTTTTTTAATAAATAAAATTATATTTTTTTAATTTTACAGAAGCTTTAAGGAAGTATCCAATTGTGCCAACACTAGAACGTGTGACGGTTAAAGATTATAAAATTCCCGGAGAAGATGTTATAATAGAGAAAGGAACTAAAGTTTTAATATCCGTTCAAGGGATACATCACGATCCAGATTATTATCCTGATCCACAAAAATTCGATCCGGAAAGGTTCTCGCCGGAAAACAAACGAGCACTTCATCCTTGCGCTTTCCTAACTTTCGGCGAAGGACCTAGGAATTGTCCCGGGATACGTTTCGGTGTGATGCAAACTAAAGTTGCTATGGCTATAATGCTGAAGGATTATAGATATACAGTCAATCCGAAAAGCCTCAACATGAAGCTCACCAATAAATCTCAGTTGTTAGCTCCGGATGGAGAAGTTTTAATAAATATTGAAAAAATTAATTAAATATTTTAATACAAAGCGTTCAAATAAGCTTTGCCTCTAGTAGGCCATTCCTTTAAAAACGCATGATTATTAATAATTTAAATTTGCATTAGTTGTCAATTTGACAGATGCATAGTTGACAAAAATTGCTTTGTAATTTAAAATTGATTTAACATGAGTTTTACTATACAACACAAATCGTTCATGGTACAATTTTATTTTTGAAACGGACGTAAGATTGACGGACAATGACAGTATTCTCTTCAAGATTCTTTAGAAGAATTTAGAAATGAGTTCCCTAACTTCATCTTTGATTATGACAGTTTTCGGCACACAGTGACACATTCCGTTATAGTTTTCAGAGAAATAGGGAGTGTCAAACAGAAAGAAGGCGCAGGTCGGGCGAAAACGCGTACAGAAGAGCTATAGTTAATAATGTAAGAGAAAGTATAAATAATGCACCATGAACTTCCGTACGAGCATTATCACAACAAGTGGGTGTATCAATTGGCACATGTCATACAATTTTGAAAAAGGACTTACATTTATTTCCATATCGCATGACCTGTTATCAAGAAATCAAGGATATCGACTATCCTAGAAGAATAACGTTTAGTCAGTGGTTCTTAATTAATTTTGATAATGACCTTCTTGACAAAACCATTTTTTCTGATGAGTCATGGTTTTATCTGAATGGATATGTTAACTCACAAAATATGAGGATGTGGACTAATGAGAAACCACGTCATTTTTTTGTTGAAACCACACTTCATCCGCAGAAAATTGGTGTATGGTGTGCGATTAGTCGAAGGAGAATTATTGGCCCTATTTTTTTTAACGGAACCTTAACAGGAGAAAGGTATCGACAAGAAATTATTATGCCATTTATCGAGCAGCTTGACGATGAAGAAATATCACAGGGTTACTTTCAACAAGACGGAGCTAGAGCACACATAGCAGGTGAAACAATTAATATGCTGCAGCAATTTTTTCAAAATCGGTTGATAAGTTTAAACACTGAACATGAATTTCCACCAAGATCTTGTGACATTACCCCATGTGATTTCTTTTTATGGCCATTCTTAAAGAATTCAATTTATCGAGTACAGATACCTGATCTTGCAGACCTTCAAATCAGAATTGCTGAAAGAATTAATGAAATTGACAATGAGATACCTACTACAAAACGTTTTTTCCTCCATTAGAAGAAGATGTGAGAAATGTTTCGAACAAGGTGGTGGACACTTTGAACCATTTTTATAAAATTTTGCTTGTTTGTTGGAAATAAACATATTTCATTCAGTTAAAAATGTTTGTTTTATTATTTTGACATTTGTCATTTCATTCAAATATCTCATCTCATAACCAACAAAATTCCTATTAAAATTTAAGTAACGAGCTAAGACATAATTATAATTTCCAAGGGCTACTTTGAGGTAAAACTTATTTGAATTCTTTGTATAATAAGCACACATATTATATTGTGCAATAATTAATGTGATATTTGATGAAATTAACGCCAATGCAATATTTTTTAATTATTTTTATTTATGTACTTACTGAAATATATATTTTTAGTAACATTTAATGTTAATATATTGTAATTAACATCTTCAAACAGAGCTTTTTTTGTTTTCGTTTATAGATCCGTCCTTCTTTTATTAACAGGAAGCTGCTGAACATTAATTCGATGTCGGACAGAGATAATAAATACTATTATATTTGCTATTAAATAAATAATAGGTATGTTAGTTTATTAAAATAAAAAGAAAAAAAACACAACGGAAAAATCCCAAAATTTACATTCAATATCCGGCTTCTAATATAAATGTTGTTTATACTTTATAATAATATATTTGCCTCGTGTCAGGAATGTGTAGTTAATATTATATAAACAGGCATTCCAATATTTTTTTTTGCTCATTACAGCGGCCTACCTTGCAAACGACTTATGTATTCGTACGATGTATCTGTATGATACATATCTAACTCCAATTAACGTAATCGTACCAATGCCTGACACATTAAGGATCGATTTTGTATACATTAATCCATAAAAATAATTTAGAAGGGTAGAAGTTCTAGCATCGCTTATTAACATAGTTATTAATAGCTTGGACTAATATATACAACTTTTTTTTCTTTCAATATTTTAAACATTTATATTTTTTGCCCAATACCTGATACTCCTATTTCGATCTCAGCCCAGTCAGAGTTTACAATGACCAATACCTGATCCGTGCTATAAATTGCCAAAGTTTAATACCTATTTTAAAGAAACACAAATTAGCTGGTTAATAAAAACATTTATTAAAAACTGAACATTATCAAAATTCATAAAAAAAGCAGAAAAGTAGCCATTTCGGATACGTGATAACTACCCCTTGAGTTGATTGGTTTTGGTTTTCCAATTTTACAAATAATTTGTTCCAATGAATACCACAAGCTATCCTCTTTTTCTGGCCATCTGAAGTTGTGACCGCTTTGCTCCATTGACACCACTAAATAGGTTTTTTTCTTATGATTAATCTTTTTTATTTGACCAGGGTAATATTTATTATCGTAAATCATGATAACAAAGTCGAAGCTTTGAACATCTTCTTCGCTAGTTTCTAAAAGTGGTTGATTCCATTTGTCTCCTTCGCCTTCTGATTCACTGGTAATTTCAGCAGATGAATCGGATGTTTCGCCAGCTACAATGTGTTTTCTTTTTTCTTAATTTTTCGTTTGTCTTTAATTTCGTTTAGTTTCATCTGTTTTTTTCTCTTCCACTTTTTATTTTCTATCCCCCTTTTCTCTTTCTTTCGAAAGTTTTACATTCTCACGCTTTCGCTTTCTTACCTGTTTTTCTAGTTCTTTTCTTTCTCGCTCTTCTCCCTTTTTTCCTAAAATACTCTTTGCCCTTTTCACCTGAGATTACTGAAGGTATAAATTCTTTTAGTTGACGTTTTTTAATGTCTTTTAACTTCGTCTGAGGTAAAATAAACACATCCTTGAACGGGGCGACGGCATTTGATCACGTGTTGTATATGGACGGTCAGCAGTCTTTATTTGTAGCATCACCAATTGTGGCATTTTCTAGTTTGTTTTGTTCCTCATCGCTTATTTGTTCCTGGATAGAAATTTCCTCAAAAACACCATATTCTATCTCTTGTATTGGTGTACTATTAGTTAATCTTATTTGTCCCTCTATTTCTAGGGTACGATTTTCTTCAGAAACATTATTTGTGACTTCTGTGTTCCTACTTAACTCTTCTGTTTGTTTAATACTATTTGGTCCCAAATGACTTTGATTTTCGATTTTTAAATGCGTCTACCTGAATATTTTTCGATATTTTAATTCAGGATAACATTTTGAGTACAACTGCAGCAAAATATATTTTTTGATATAATTTTTTTTTTCAATTTTTTTGCGTTTTCACAAAAAATACTTAATAAACGTTCGGTCGGCATATTAATGTAGGGTATCACAATGCAGGTACTTCAATGCTCTTTCGTGATGATTCAATGAGCCACCCTGTTCCCATTTGGAAAAGTTATATTAAAACATAAAAACTAAATTTTGGACCTACAATTGCGCTTAAAAAAACTGAGCATACAGTAAAACCTATTGTACTCAAAATATTATCCCGAATCAAAATATCGAAAAATATCCAGGTAGCCATTTAAAAATCGAAAATCAAAGTCATTTCCGGTAAAAGCGGAAGTGATAAGAATGTATCGACTATGTAGAGAAATGTAAATTAAAGCATCGTACACAATTCCCAAATTTCGTTTCTCTATCTCCAATATTTTAGAAATTATAGGGGCGAGCCACCTTCCAGAAACACCCGATATATACAGCCATGCCTGTATATATACAGTGTGGCAATTCGAAAATGAAACGGCATTGATTTTGGGCATTTAATGTCATATAAAAATAAAATTCTCAGACACGTCAACTTTGTGTTTGAGGGGGACATTTATTAGGCGTGCAAGCAAACCCTCATTTGCAATCCCTTGGGCAGGGTGGAACTGACCCCAAAAATCTGAAATGGAAAGGGGGGTTGAGTTGTACCTCGATTGAAAGGTGATGTTAGGACAGAATTTGGTTTATATAAATTATCTATAAGAAGAAAAATTGCTAGTGCTCGGACCTAGCTCCCAGCGACTTTTTCCTATTCCCAATTGCAGATATTACAGCACTGCTATCGTCAGCATACAAAAATATATTGCAATTATTTAAAAAAATTGAATTTTATCAGAGTTTTGCCCTCGTTCATTTTATAATGTACGATACGATATTTCCTTTTAATTCAAAATATTTAATTTTTAATAATGGGACAATTTCAATTTTTTTGGGCTACAAATTGATTTGCGGTTGATCTTTAGTCTTATAGATCTTTTTCCAAAACGTCATTTAACTGTCAAAATTAAAACAAAATAATTTTTATCTCAAGAACGAGACATGATAACTGTGATATTATCTTAATAAAACATATTCCATATTATCACTACAATCAAAAAATGACAAAATATACAGGGTGTTCTATTTAAAATAACAAATTTTACGACGATTTCCGGCATAATCGGAAGTGCTAGATCTCTGGAACTAATTTAAATATTAAGAGACCAACCAACTATACTTAATTCCAAACTTTCAACATTCTAGTATTAGTAGAACCCCTGTAAAATTCTAATAGACGGTCATCGCCAGACACCCTCGTATTTCTCCAAGAAAATAAAAGGAATTCCGAGAAAAAAGCTGACCCTTCAAGGTCACGGGCGCCAGGCGCTAGGGGCGCTAGTCTCGCATCGCTCACGTTCGACTTTGCCGTTCCGAGTAAACCCGACCAATTCAGACGAAAGCGATTAGCGCCTTGTTTCGGGATACATTCGGGTACGATCGTGTCTTTTGTATTTTAAAGCGATTTAAACGCGGCATTTTTAAATAATATAGAATAGAATGGATTGATTTTGAGTGATTTATTTGATAATTTAGCACCTTTAAATAAAGTTATTTACCTGTCACTTATTTTGTAACCTTTCAAAATTGACAGCCTTGTAATTGATTCCCAATAGATTACAAGAAGTTTTAAATAAATACCAGATATTGTTTTATATGCTCCTTAATAATGAATTTTTAATTTGCATTCTTGTTCATAATAAGAAAATAAAGAACCTTTCTTTAATTTTTCGTTTCATATAATATGATATTACAAAAATTTCACAGTTAGAAATCAAAAATCACACTCAACAATATATATAAACATATATTTATTAGATAAAAACGTTTTGTTTTCGACCAAATTTAATAAAATCTACATTTATTGATTTTAATATTAATTTGTTGTCGAGGATTATTTATTATTCACCTGATATAATTAGTTTAAAATAAAAATAAAATAAAAACAACTGTTACCATGATTTTTCTGATTCATCACCGGTATTATACCAACATGACATGTTATTTTATGTTAATTGGGTTGCCTATATTTCAGTTCTGTAGTTTTTAAATCATCATATTATTTATCAATTCAGCAGATTATTATTGTTTGTGGTTGTTGCCGCAAATATTTACAGTTGTAAATAGCGAAGACGTCACAAAACACAACTTAGATGCATTTACAGTTTGTAATTTTAGAAAAATCTCCAATTTTTCCATAGAATACAGTCAAAATGAAACTCTTATATTTCATAGTATTTATTACCATCATTAAAGTAAGTTTAACCATTGAAAATAAATACTCAGCCGCTGCTAATACTCCAGAAGAAGAAACACGTACTTTGAAAGATCTAGAAAAGCCATTTCGAATGCAAAAAGTGAATTTGTTATGGTCGAAAGCAAAATTGGTAAGTTTCTATTAGACGATATACATATCGTACTTAATCACATTTATCCATGTACATATAGAGATTAACTGAGCCTAAATTGAAATCTTTATTCGGTGCTTTAAAACTATACGATAAAGAAGAATTAGTATGGAAGAAAGTTAAAGCGGACGGTCAGGATAAAGACGGTCTTCGAGAAGCGGAACTTCGAAAGAAATTCCTCGAGATAATGACAATGTACGGACTCCTAGATAATTTCGAGGATGCTCCTAATTATTCACCTCCGAAGATGTTCAACGAAGCATCAGAAGAACATATTAATAAAAGTTTATTCAAAGATAAGAAATTGAATAAATTGTGGTCGAAAATCGAAACAGCCGGTTTTACGAGTATAGAATTGAAAGCGTTACAAGAGGAGTTTACCCATCATCAAGATAAAATCGATCAATATTATTCGCTTTTAACCGAGATAAAGGATTCAGAAAAAAATGACGAACACGAAAGTAAGTATTTAAATGTGTAAATATCGTTCGTTGAATCGAATTTTTGTTTCAGATTCGATTGATAATAAATTAGATCGTTTTAATATGTTAGAAACGGGTGAAGAAGTACCGAAACGGGATTATATAGAGAGAGTTAATGATATACGAGATAAACATCGTGATATCAAAGATGGATACGATCGACTTCAAATATTAGCGGCTAAGGGTCCGAATAGTAAGGAGTTTGTAGAGCCCAAAGTTCAAGGTTTGTGGAAGATCGCTCTCGAAACTGATTTCACAGCGGATGAATTAGAATCGTTGCGTATCGAGTTGATGCATTATGAGAATCGTTTATTGAAGTTGCGACACATGCAGGTCGAAGCGGCTTTGAATGAGGATTATAATAAAGGGAGGATGGCTGGACTTAAAACCGATGGGATGAAATTGGTGGATGAGAATATTAAGAAGCAAGCGAGAAAGGTTGATAAGATACATTTAGATTTAGAAACGAAGATTATGCAGAAACATATCGAGTTGTAATTTTATAAGTTTTTGTACTACTAATTTTGATTTGTATTTATTGTATTTGATATTAAAATTAAATAAATCGAAATAAATGATTTTCTATTTAAGTTTATTTACATTAAGATATAATACTATACATTATTGAAATAAAATATAAAATTGAATTAAAAACACATAAACAGAATAGATATCACATCATTTAGCGACAGCTTCGTTATTATTTATCGATTTATCCAGATTATCGGTTGAAAGGAGATACTGTTGAAACTTCTGTATAACATTAAACGTAGTTTGTTTTATATTTGTCGACAAGATAGCTTTAATTTGATTCTGCTGCGGTTCCTCGAATTGCCCCATTAAATTCTGATACATCGTATTCATCGACTCCTTAATAATATCCGCTAATCCCTTCAATTTTTGCTCGACGTTTAATTGCAATGACTTCAATTTTGATTCTAATGCAACAGCTTTTTGATCTAACTCATCATTATTCCGATGAAGCACCATATTCGTTTCCTGCAACTCTGTATTCGTTAAATTACATTCTTGTAAATCTCGTTCTGTTTCATTTAATTTCTCTTCTAAATAATGCACTTTTTCATTTAACTCCATCTCTCTAGACTCGAAATCAACAATTTTAGATCGTAAATCTTCCATGTTTTTAAGCGAACTTTCCAATTCAACGATTTTACATTTTTGAGAATTTAATTCCCGATCTTTATCTTTTATTATCATTTCTAGCTCCGCTTCTTTACTAGAATTATTAACTTCGTCTAATTGCTTTGTTAAATTATTAATGTTCCTTTCTAAATCGGATATTTTTGATTTCAAATAATCATTTTCTAATTTATCGGTATTCGGTTCTCGAATCTTCGATATCTCACTTAAAACATTGTCTAATTTATGCGATAACGCATTTAAATTCATTCGTACCTCGCTATTTTGTATCCTATTCTCCGAAGTAAATAAATTAAATTCTTGTGATGTAATCACCGTATTTATTAAAGATGGATTTGGAAGACGATCCGCAGCATACACAGAATGATACGGAGAAATTTGATTTGTTGGCTCAGGCGGGAAATACGGTACATTCCTTAAATTTTCATTCGGTGATTGATAATTTGCATTTAAATTATCGTTAACATTAGAACTCCCGGTTTTTTTACTAGTAACAATTGGTGGTGAACTTGGTACTGGATCGTTATCGTTTCTCCCTTTTATATTACCTGGTAATATCGGTTGACCCATTTTAGCCATTCTAGTTAAAATATCAGCTTTCGTTTGCGTAAGCGATTCATTATCGCCGTTGCTATTATCAATACTATCAGTAGTATCTACATGTTTAACTTCGATCTTCTTGATCGTAACTTTAACATTCGCTTGCTTCAACTTATCTAAAAAGTCGCCCAAACAATTCTCTTCAATCGAAAGTGATCCATTTCTCATTATTAATATCTTCCAAATCTACATGCTCGTTTTCGACTCGTATCTCAGTATCGTGAGTAAATATTACTTTCGCTAATATATTCTGCTTATCTTTGTATAAAATTATCTCTTTACCTCCTGTTGTATCTCCGATCAGAGCTAACGCATATTTTCCGATTAATTTCCGTGTATCATCATGCTGGCTAAAATAAGATCGAAACAATCGATCGAATACATCGTAACATACCTATATGTATAATTTTAACCCACCTTTTATAGACAAACACCACCTTCGCAAACAGTACGGTAGTTTGAAGTTTCGGTTTTGATTGTGGTTTTGCTTGCGATTTTGTAACGCTTTTAGGTTGTTTCGGAGCGACGTACATTAAATCTCTATTACCTGGTGTGCTTACCGGATTCGAATCGAACAATTCTGCTAAATTTGAACTGAAATTTTATGTTAAAACGCAGTTTCATAAAAAAAACAGCGTTGTTTACCTGGGATTTTGTGGCATGAATAAGTTGTCATCTTCGTTTATAGGATTAAACATTATTGTATGGAACGAATTAATTTCTTTATCGATAGCATAAATGCGATTAATTACTCGGTTTTAAATTATTTTGGTATAAAACATAAATAACATAACCAAAAACACAAAATTTGACGTTTTGTCTATGTGATAAGTACGAAAAAATTTACATAGATGGCGCAGCAAATTGAAAAATTTTAATATGTTTATTTACGAAATTTTTATAATAATATAACATTTACACAAATTACACATCTTTTATATACATAATAATTTTAGAATTAATATAAATATTTATTTAACCGTTTTCGGTTATTTAACCGAAAGTATAAAATTTCACCTTTCATTTTTTGAGAAATACAAGGAGATATCGACAGATGACGCTGCAAATTAAAAATGTTAATACGTTTATTTACGAAACTTTTATAATAATATGACATTTATACAAATTACACATCTTTTCGTATACGTAATAATTCTAGAATTAACATAAATAAATAACCGAAAGCCTAAATTTTGACTTTTAATTTTTCGAGAAATATAAGGGAATTTCGACAGATGGCGCTGGGGAAAATGAGAAATCAAGCTACATTCATGATAATGGGTTTATTTCAAAATTTTAATAATATAACATTTATACAAATTAGAGTGCGACCAGGTGAACATGACCCCTCAAGCAGCACAATCGATTTGTCATATACATTCCCAAACAAAAACTCAGCGCGCCAAAATTTAAATGTGATATAATCTTATATGAGATAATTCTCACAATCTAAAGAAAACAACATAGAACAAGACTGTACCCTGCTGTCAAACATTCAAAGTGATGGTTAGCGGGGGTGCGACGTAAGAGGTTGGCAAGTTAGTTCACATATTTTCCGCGGGCCAGATTAACTTGGTCGCGCTCTATACATCTTAATTGCATCTAATTTTATGTTATTACTATTATTAAGAATATTTTACAACAAACAATCTCGTATTATTTAATAATTATTGCACATTTATATCACATTTGCGGCGATAATGAGAAATCATGAGCCCTATATTTCAAAGAGCAGGGATTCGTAGGCACATTAACTGAACAATAATTAAAATTCGGAGGTAGGAATGCGCACGTTTGACTGTTTAATGTGTTACTTAAGGTAGCTGTGTTGTTATAATAATCTTCTTGTGTGTAATGTGAGTGTGTAAACTTCCAAGGCATGACGTATTGAATGTCAGGGTTTGGGGACGGTAATAAGGGTTGGTGGGAATATAAGGGTTGTTCGGTGATGTCTGGTCTTGTCGGGAAAGAGGTCGATGTTGATTTTCCGTTAGTTTTCGCCGATTGTTGCATCGATAAACTTCGTTCGTTTCGTCTGAATTTTGCTCTCCTGTTTTGGAACCATACCTATCGATTCAGAAAGAAATTTGATCGCTACACTACAAGTTTGAGTCCAATATCTTTAATTACCTGAACTCTAGCTTCGCTCAAACTCACTTTCGTAGCTAAATCTTCTCTAACAAAAGCATCAGGGTAATGAGTTTTTTCGAAAACTCGTTCTAGAGCTGTTAGTTGAGCTGTTGTGAAGGTGGTCCTGTTTCTCCGTGGTTTCTTATGCTTTTCCCTATCCGGACAGGAATCTGAAATGTAAAATTAGTATTTTATTATATTAGAGTTTAAAGTAGCTAATTTGAATTAATTTCCTCGTTTCTAAATTTAAAAAAAAAGGAATTGAAATAAACGACAAGAGACCTGTCGCCAGTGTTCCTGTACAGATGCTTTAAAACTAGATACGTTATACATCAAGCAATTAGAGATGATAAACGGACGTCTGTGTCGACTATTTGACAAAACCCGAATTACAGAAGCATGCCGCCTGAAAGTCAGTGTTCTGAATCGGAGTGGTGTAGATCAAAGACTATAGCTGTCTGTCTCAATGAGATATATTGTCAGAGGTTGTGTTCTTTTTGAAATACGATATAGTATAAACCGTTTCATGTACGAATATAATAAAAAAAATATATATGTATATGTATGGTAACAAAAAAAGTATATTTATTTATATTATCATCAGAATTGAACGTACTCCTTATTTATTTATTTAAAAATGTTCTCTTAAGAGCGTGAAAATAACTGCATATAATATTAAAAAAGGATTTACGGTTATTCGTACGAATTTTAAAGTAAAAGGTGTGAGGTAATAAAATCTTACTTTGAGCTAATTTGGAACCATCCGACTGTCTGACGTTTTTATGTGAAACAATAAAATGAGGTTGCCTTTAAAATTGTGATATATTATTCCAGTCTCAATCGCTGATGACGTTCTATTTTAGTTTTTGTAAATGTAAGTCGTAAATTATAATTTTAAGTATACTTAGATGAAGTGCTCACATTTACACCATACAAATTAGGTACCTTTAATAAAGGGTGCCTAACAAAAAGATTGCATTACAAATATGTATAAACTGTTGTATTGCAACTATTGAAGCATTTTTTATATCATTACACAATTCCTTCGTTTGTGCTTGATAAAATCTTTTGTAATAAGAATGAGTTTTGTTAAATTAGGATATCATATAAGATTACTTAAGAGCCAGAAGCCCTTCGGGCAACAGATATTTTGGACAATAGTTTTATAATTGTAACCAGAATGCAATGGTACCATAAAACGTACCTCCTTGTTACTGGACAATTTAAGGCATTCCAATTTAATAAAAACCAGATATGTAATGTATCGAAAGGATCTATTTTTTAGCTCAAATCCCTTTTAGAAATGTCAAAATGTGTCCCAGTTTGTTCTGGTTGTCCCGAACATTGTGCCAAGGTATCAAAATCAAATCCTGGATAGTTTAAACCATATATGACGGCAAATTGAAATTTTGAAGGTCGTTCCAAGTTTGTTCCAAAGTTTTAGCCTTCTACAATATATAATTCATGAAGTAATTGAGGAAAGCTTCGGAGAAATATAGAATAAACTAAGAATAATATCAAATAACTTTTAAACTGTACACGGTAGATGTTCAAAACTTTACAATTCAACAACATTCGGAACAATTATAAGAAGCTGCAACAAACTTCAAAATTTCAAATTTCAAAACGGAGAGGGGCATGAGTAATCTGCAAACAGTTATGAATATAAGAACAGCCAGTAACAGGTAGTGTTGTCACATGTTTAGTCCACAAATCGACTCAAAAATCATTATTTTGGTTTCTGCAATGCAAAATTACTAAGTACTAGCTGATAATGTGAAAGTTTCTTGTGAAGAGGAGATGTTTTTGCTGCCCCTAAATGTTTGCTAAACCATAAAGAGATCGAAGAGAACGAAAAGGCAGATAAGCTTGTCAGAGAAGCAGCGAAAATGCCTTTCATTGGACCTTATCCCTGTTGTGGACTGCAAACGAGCCACCTAAAACAAGCAATTAACAAATGTGAGGACAACATAAAGGCCTCCTACTGGCAGAATAGGGATCGCCTGAGACAGCATAGTCCTTGCTATCTTTCAATAAAGATGACCTTGGACTTCTAGCAGGGCTTCTGACAGGTCATGTGGCCCTCTGAAGTACCACCTGCATAAACTCGGAAAAGCTGAAGATCAAATCTGCCGTCTATGACAAAAAGATCTAGAGACAGCAGAACACATTTTGTGTAAATATGTTCCTGTCAGTCATACCCGACATCAACACTTCAGTAGGCCGTTTTTAACGTCTATTGACATCCAGGACGAAAATCCCAAAACTGATTCTAAGGTTGATTAAAAACCTCCAATTAGTTTACCAACCATTTTTCAGGTTGCGGTGACTAAAGGCAGCAGTGCCACTGCCCTCAGATCTAAATCTAAATCTAAATTATTTTAGATAGACCATTATTCCAGAGATTTGCTGCTTTGATTATTGTGCGCTGTCAGTCAGCGAAAAAAATCATTTTCTAGATCAATTCCCCTTCTTCAAAGTTTAAAAAATGGCTGCAAGGTGTTCGAATGAAAACAAGTACAGTGTGTTGCCGGATAAGTGTTCCAATAGGAAAAACTTTTAGTATGGATTTATGAAAAAATTATTGTTTATTAAAGTTTTTGCTTGATCTGAAGTACATGAATAATATTAGACTTTTAAAATTAATATCATTATAATGTGTAAAATAATTGTTTTTTTTGCACATTTTTGAATCACATTTTTCTAAGTCCGTATAATGTTGTGCTCACATCTAGTTTCATTGAACGTAATGCATTGCCACATCGTGTTAGGCATATGGGAACTACTGTCATGCAGTATTTAATTGTCAAAATGTGGATATAAAGAAAAGAAATTTTTGGCCCATTTCTTCCGAGCCACCTGCATCCCAATTGTGATGTCAACCATTCTATATAATGTGGAATGCAATATTTTTTGAAAATTTTAATTGTTTGCAGTTTCGTCACCAACCCATAGACCAAAATCTAACCACATCAGAGAATGCCAGGTTTTTATGCCGAAAATTTTTATATGCCTCTATCTTGTTTGCTGCATAAAAACGACAGAGAATCATCGATTCGTGCTCAAATTTAATGTGACTTTGTCCAACCGAATCCAAGGCCAGAAGAGTACTAACATCTTCATCATCATAGGTCTTTCTTCATTTCTTTTTAGGAATGACACTTGCCGTTTTTTCGAATCGTCTAACCAGTCTGAGAAGTGTTTTACAGTGAATTACAACATTAGCATATTTATGGTGAAATTTTTCAATTGCATAACTTGTTGATGTTTCGTATGGATAGACTTTTTTGTGTGTCACCATTTTGACAATCAAATACTACATGACAGTACATCAGTAGTTCACCCAAGTTCACATAACATATGCCTGCACGATGTGCAATGCATTACGTTCAATGCAACTAGATATGAGCACAACATCAAACAAAAACTTTAATAAACAATATTTTTTTTCATAAATTCGTAATAAAATAGTTTTCCCTATTGGGACACCTATCCTTATAGAGAAAATATATGCTATTTTTAAGTTATTGACTTTTTAATGGAAGTGGAACTAGTTTTGAGTTGTAATGACGAGAAAAATATGCAATATGAATTTGGTGGGCACGTCATGGATAGATGGCCGTTTCAATAATTCAAGTAAAGAAGATTAAAATTAGTAATAAACAGTTTTTAATTTCGTACTGCTATTATTTTGAACATAACTGTATGTATTTCAAGATGCTAAGATCAAATCTTGAAAATGTACAAAATATATTAAAGCTAATCAAATTTTTCTAACCACCCTCCCCTTAAGTTTTTTTTTATTTGAGAAATTAAAGTTCTGGAGATTCTTCCAAATCTTGTTCTGGAATGAAATCAAATTTTAAAGCCTGCAGCATCCATCCCTTCGTTCGAGAAACAATTCTAAAAAAAGTTTCTAACCCACAAACGAGGAAAACGATTTCTTAGTGTCAGAAGACATTTTTAGTAATGAAAGATGCGAGGAAGGCGAGAAAAAAGATTTGGACAGTGGCAAAGAATTTGGTGATGGTAATGGTGCCTATCCTTCTAATGAAGTAGTCGTAATTACGAATAAGTTGGAAGAAAATGATTTCGAAATCGACTCTATGGATTTTGTCAAGAATGATGAGCCCCTTATAAATATTTTAAGGGAACAACCATTGGTACAGCATAGTCATTTTAGATTTCCCAGATGGACGAGATAAAGATTGTGTTTCAGAAGAAAACATTTTAGCAAAGCTGACAGCGTCGATAACAGATCGAAATTTTAGCTTTTTACCAGGCATAGTTAATAAAATGTTTGAGAGAAGCGAAGTTTGAACATGCATTATGCTCAGAAAAACGCTAAAGTTTTGATGATTTATAGAACAAACTCAGAAGAATATGAAATAGCAATATTCAAAATTTAATTATTATTAATCAAAACTTGAATAATTGAAAAAGTAGTCCCCCGCTGGAAAGTTAAAATTTTCAAGGTTGTTTCAGGTTCTTCTAAGTTTGTTTTCAATTATTTCAAAGTTTTGAAAAGGTGGTGGTAAAAACAGCTAAAATTTTCTAGCAATTGTTAAATTTTTTTTTGTTGTGTGCAAACACAAATTAGGAGCATTTTTGATTCTATTTGAATGGATTTTCCAACGGATGGTCTTGCAAATATTGCACTAAGATGTTACCCTGTGTCTGGTTGGAAAATCTTCTAAGATCAATTGCTCATTTGCGATTTAAATTTCATTAATTTTCGTAAACTCTTTGAAACTAAATATTCTAGACTTATTTATATGCAATTCTTCAGCGAGTGCACTACACATAAATAAAGGTTTAGAGCTTGTTAAGTGTTTAACAAGCAACAAAAAAGGTGCCATATTACTACTACATTTACTGCTTCATCTGCTGGTGACAGCAAAGAATGAATTCATGCCATTTCAATTAGAATACAGTCCGCCTTAGTAAGTAAGTAAAATAAAAGATATATTTATGTTAGTATTTTATTAGTCTTCAAATAATAATTAAAACAACGACAATATATTAAAAAGATACCTTCTGCACTGTCCCCGTCGCATTGGTTCTTCTCGGAATTTAACCGCAACAAATTACTAACACAGAATTGCTTGTTATTATCAGAATTCTCAGTATCCTTCCTTATCACATCGTGCGTTATCGTATACTCCTTATTATAACCCATAATCGCATCCATGGGAAGCATGCGGATTCTCTAATTTTTGCCAAGAATCAATTAAAATCCGAATTACTGTAGCACTGTACTATTTCACTTTTCAAAACCAGTTAAAATCGAATTAAACGCGAATTAGATATGATCCGTTGAGGGGGCGTCGAGGGCGAGTATTTTCAAAACAAACAGTCCCATCCAATCACTAAAACGTCCCGTTTTAATTTAAACGGCGGGATCGAGTAGAGTAGAGAGAGAGTAAATTGTTAATTCGACGACGACTTGCCTTAAAGAAAATTGATATTAATGTCTTGTTTATGGAGACGCTAATCTAATAATGCTCTCTCTGCCGGGATTAACCAAGTTAGTGACGGCTAAACTGAAACCGATGATGGCGAATAGGGATTTCAGGAGTTGAGTTGAGACATATCCTTCGGGTGACGCGTGGTACGTGTGCCAGAGAGGTGTTCTCTACGCTCTACACACGCACAAAAAAAAAGAGGAAAACATCATCATATCTCCCCACCAACGGTCTGATAGGATACTAGACTGAAAAGTCATGTTTTTTAGCGGTGATTTAGGATCGAAAAACGAGCGAGGTTTTCGCATTTTGCGGGGCAGCCGCTTGATAAATGTTGGAAACTTACGAACGGGGATTATATTAATAAAACAGGACATATTTTAGTGTCTGTTGGAGGCGTGCAGGTATACAGTTATGATAAATACCAATGTCTGTAACGGCTTATAGCTGTCGAAACTGTTTTCGGTTAATTCTTCTCAGTTTTGTATATTTACGATGATAAAGTTTCCTCTCCCACAATAACATGTTCTTTAAAATTAAAATTCCTTTTAATTTTTTTAAAGTATAATAATTATTATAATATAACAAATTGTGGGTGGCCTGAAATAAATGTTGAAATATTGTATTATAAAAACATCTAAAGAAAAATTGGAAAATTTACTGACTAGTGTTTAAATTTTTATTTTATAGGTAATATCGTAAGTTAGTTTTTATTTCTTTTACAAAAAATACTAAAAAAATAATTTGCGGAAGCATTTTATTTATAGTTTTATTGGGTAAAGTGAAATAAAGCTTTCATTTTGAAATCATTGTTTTGATTACTTAGAAAATTTTCCTTCAAAATTAATTTAACGTTGCTAATGATATGGTTCAAACATCATCTCTGGTCATTTAAAATGGACTTGTTGTTAGAATCTTATACCCGCAGGAAAAAGGACAAAGCTACTTTTAATCCCATTCGATAGAGCCTGTAATAATCAAGGATTTTCAGGTTATTATAGAAGGCCAAACTTGGCTAAAAATCATTGTTACTATTTTGCCTTGGACATAATCTTACAGCTTGCTTGCAATAACGCGATAATGGGTACATTTAAGAGACATCTAATGGATGAAGGCAATGGATGCAATGGAGTGGTAATACGAGGAATTGTATAAAGGACTTCCAGGCCATTTCGAGTTTGTCCAGATTGTAAATGTGGGGGGAAGACCATTTTCAAAAGTCTTATTGTGTCTCACTTTTTTTTTTGAAATAATTTTTGATGGTTTGTCATCATCTCAGTTTCATTTCTGTTATAAATTCTGTGGTGTAAGTATTATTATGGTGTTCGTATAAATCATCGAGTAACTCGAAGTAGTTTTTGGATGCTTTATAAAAAATCCGATTCCAGAATCTATTTCTAAGTTGATGTGGTTTTGAGAAGGAAATTGATTAAAACTAAGTTTAAGGTCGCCAATCATTAATTCAAAGAAGAATTAATTAATTGTTTGGAATATTTGTTTGAATCCCTGACATATTTAAATTAAAAAACATGTTAAATTATAAAAATTAATCTGTCATGTAAAACTCATGTCAAACATACAACACTGGATAGGGGGGATCCATGGGGATTTCTGGATATTAAAAAAAAAGAATAAAAATGAAATTTTGAAAAAGACAAAAAAATAGAGAAGACGTCAAAATATATTTAAAAAATGTATTTTCTTTAATAAATATTGACTGAAATATATTCTAAAGTGTGGATCAGTAAAACACAAGTATAAATAAATTGGAGAATAAGAAGAGATATTTTTTTAAGAGAAGAAAAGGAAACATGTTAAAAAGAAAGTAGGACGCAGGAAGAGGAGAAATTAAGAGCACTAAAAGAAATAGGACATTGATATAAAATAGATTGAATTAGGGCATTGTAAAAAATCAAAATTTATACTTTAACATGTTCTTTTGATTCGTAATATATACATAGTATTTTTTATTTTACATTTGAAGGTGAATTAAAAACTAGAGTAGTTTTTCCAAACTCCCAACCCAAATTAGGTTCATTCCATAACAAAATACGTTTATTTACACATTCTTGTAATGGAAAATTTGAGAATTTGTTAAAGTTTCCTATTTGACCATAAGATATAAAAAAATGAATTACCATATCAAAAAAAAAATTTTTGCCTGCATTTGTTGGTGATATTACCTCAAAGCAATTAACTTTCGGTATTATTTTGTCACAAATGTTATATAAGTCTGTTAAAAATATTACAATAGCTTCTTCGGAATGCAATTGAAATAATAACAATTCATTACAAACATAAATTGATTCCTCTATCGAATAATAATAATTCAAAAACAAAATTCGCTTGTGTTAAAAATGAAAATATGGAAGCAGTATCATAAGTTAAAAATTGAAAATTGAACATCTATAACATTTTGTAAAATCGTGTCGTTACGACGACGGAATTTAAATTCAGAATTTATCCATGCTGGTGTATTAATAATATTTAATAAGGGGCTTGTCGGATACCTAGTGATGAACTCCATAAACTTTTCTTCTTCACCTCCTTCTTGAGATTTTTTATATTTCTTATACGGGCGACCGCTGTCCGAATTACCTCGTCGACTTGACGATGCAACGGATCCGCTGGCGTTGTCACAAGAAAATTCATACGGATCGTCGCTTCCTTCCACCATTGATTCTTCGGTACTTGCCGCAATTTCTTCGTATCGAACATTTCTAATTTCACTAGGTGCGATCCTTTTTCTCCCGGAGATGTTAAAGTACAAAATCCGTCGTGGTGGTTCCAAGATATATTTTGTGAGATTGAAGAGGTAGTTGTCGGTGATGGCATAATTCCATCTAATTCGTCGAGAACCGTGTTTGTAAGGGAGTCCTGCCAATCGGGAGCATCTACAGTATCCTCCACTCCAGGAACAATCGTGGATAATGTGTGCGTGGTCTTCGTGCCAAACCCAAATGAAGACTCCTCCTTGATATTTTTGTTGAATACATCGACTTTTAATATCATTTTCGTATGTAGTAATGTTTGGGAGAACATCGTGTATAATTTTTTTTCCTTTAAGAGCTCCTCGAAATTCTCGAATGAAATTAATAATTTTTCTGATATTTTCTTCTCGCGTTGCTCTTTCTGAATTTTCCTCAACGGCATCAAAAAGTTCTTGAAGGTCCGTTTCCCAATCAGATACTGGTCCTGAATGGTCATTGATATTGATATCTCCAACCAGAGAATTATTTTGCACAGGCGAAATTCCTCCTCCCACATTAATTCGATTAAACCCAGAAGAGAGTCCTGTTTCGCTGTTTCCTCCTCTACTGCTTCCGTCGCTATGTCTACGTGTTCCGTTTCCATCGTGATCAAAATCTAAAAACTAAACCAGAACCTCTAATAACTAACCCATAACCAGATAATAAAAAAAATTTATATTGTATATATACATTTAGTCCACACGCCATAACTGGGATGAACTATTCAGCGAGGCTATTGAATTGTGTGTTCTTATTTTACGTAATTTCGGTGCTTCTTCCCATTCTCCATCAGCAACGCGGAGTATGGCGCAATCGTAATACCGTGCATCCATTGCTTCCAGACACCACGAACAGTGGACATGTTGAAACGCGTGAATGTGTAACGACCAGATACGGTATTCGTAATACGTCTTCGCAACATTCTCGATTTTTAGGATGCACCGCGAGCAACCAAATGCACTTTTCTTGCCGTGGTCAGTTTCAATGACAAAAAAATTATTGCAGTGTAGTTCAGGCGAATCGTGACTATGTGCCTCCAATAATTTGTTAAAATTTTCCGGATCCGGATGCCCAAAATTTCCGTTCGGATAAAATACTGCAGCACCGCGGTTGCTCAATAAGGGAATATTTGGATTTTTCTTCAAAAGTAAATGTTTTACCTCGTCAAGATTTGTCTGGTTCAGATGGCAATAAGATGAGCACGCTGAGGATGCGTCGCCTTCTTGTGGAGTATAGCCGTCAGCGTCTAACGGAAACAATTCAGGAACTACACTTTCGTTTAAATTTGTCTGCTCCATACTACATATTTATTTTGTCGATGCAAACTTAAATATGGTAAAAAGACGAAAAACCTTCGGTTTTATTCCCTCAGCGGCATCGGCGGCTGGCGGGTGGAGGTATGCCTCAGGCAATGGCGTGGGGGGGCAGGGGCGTCGGTCGACTCATGACTCATGAATCATGACGCTGTCGATTCGAGTCGAGTCATGACATGATGGTTAATTTTTTACTAATTATTCTCTGAATTTTTTTTTTAATGGCAACCAAGTGATTTGTTTGCTTATTTTTGTTCGTCATTGTTTTTCTTGCAATGACTTGATATTTTTTCATATGCTTTAATAATAAAATTTTAGAGAAAATACTCATAATACTTTATTCACTCAAATAATATTTAACTTAAATTAAATGTTCAAACTGAAGACCCTCTGCAGCTTGACGATAACCTAATCTATCCCAGTTCCCTAATCTATTCCCAGTTAGCGACAAAAAATGGGAGCGCACTATAATTCTCAGGATCCTGTTTTGTTGGGGTTTTAAATAGGAAACTTTAAGATAAATATACAAAGAACACATTTTTTAATGAAAAATTTTGCACCAACAATTATGAGACATATTTCTGTACCTGAAAACCTCTAACTCAAACATTTTCAACTGAAAATCTTTAAAAATTGTGACTGAAAAATTTGTAATTGATAAATTGTTATTTAAAGATTTATAACTGAATAATCCTCAAAGACTGCTTTGGGGATTCTACTGCCGAAAATACCTAATTCTAGTGATTATCCTGATCCTCTCCAAACTATTGGAGTATTTTCTTTTTTCTAATACTTATCTAATTATTAATCTGAATCTTATGTACAAAACGATATTATGACTGCAGTGGATTCTGGCTCGAGCAGTACATCGGCTGCTAGAAGCGAAGTTAAAGCATCAGCGCAATTTCAGATGAATTGCATATCTTTTCGGGAGTACCTCAACGGTCTATTCTTGTACCTTTACTTTTCATTATTTATACGATTAATTTTTTAGTCTATCAAAAAACTGTAATATAGAGGAATATGCCGATGATACTCAGCTAATTTCACTCAATCAATTTTTTCAATTCTACTGACAATGAACGAGCGATGGAGGTTATTGACAATGATCTTCACCGCATTGCGAAAATTTCTTCTAAACATAAAACGAACTCACAAAAAACGAAGGCTTTTTACCTCGAAAAAGCGTATTAAATTCTTAATTTGAAATTTGAAATTACACATCTTTGGCTCTGCTTTGTCCCTTTATTTTTATAGAAGCGAAAAATTTTGGTGATGTAATTCTAAAGAATTTGTTGCTAGAATTGAAGTATTGTCCTTTTTCTTCCTTAGTACATGCTGCCAGTTTGCTAGGTGATCGCTAGTTATGAGAGATGTTTGTCGAGTATCTTTAACTCGGTAAATTTTATCTAACTATTTATTTATTTATTTATTTAACAAATCAAAAGATAATACAGAGGAATCACCTTTTTAAAATTAACAAAATCTGCACAGGAAAAGTAAAAGAGTCATACTTACATATTGTAAAACAAACTGTCAATGTAGACGGCACGTGATGGTTCTTAAACAGGTGATGTGATACACCTGTCGCTCCAAAACGCCGACTCTTCAAAAGTACCGCTAACGGGGTATTTTGTCTATATGGGCTGATGTTTGTACACATTGCTAACAGCTACATCGATTAATTTCCTTAGAACATAACCGTTTAAACGAAAAAAAAGCGACAAATTGAACCTGATTTCTTTCTAATTTGATCGAAATACAGACATTACCTCTTCAACGTTTAAGACGTTGATGATGACAGGTAGAAGAAGGGATAAAATAACTCAAATCACTAATTATTTCTCGAGAAAACAAGAAGACGAAGAAGATCCAGTTTAATGGTTGCGTGCATCATTCACACATGTGTTAACACTCGAATAATATTGCATTTTAAACAGATGTTGGGAATAGCTTTGTTAATTATTCGAAAGTGTACATGTTAATGAAAAAAGTGTATTTATGTTGGTTTTAATTTAATAAAGGGTCTTCCGAATTAGTGTAAATATTATTAATTATATCCCCTTTTCGAGACTTTAGAGTTAGTTATGTAGGCGATAAATAAATAGAGCGAAGGAAGGTAGGAAGTTTTTGTAGTTCTCCGATAAGGCGTCTTAAGTCCCTGCCAAGACCAGCCCACCGACGGGCGTATCTCACTTACGAAGACGTACGTCGGGAACGTCCCACAAAACTCGACGGAGCGTGTAAAGTCTCTACGTCTACGCTCCATGGACCTGTCGTCGGACAGACTTTCCGAATGTTTTGCGCGTTCCTTCACGCGATGACATCTAGAACTGTATCGAATTTCACGCACATGATACCGGCTGACTTATATAGAACAGATTGTTATTGTAATATCGGATTTGTTTTTTCCTGTTTTTTTTTTCTTCTAATTTATACATATAATTAAGGTCTTCTTCGTTTTCTATAAAAATACACGAGGCCTTCAAGCTTTCCAATTAGCACTACTTTGATTGATAAATTGTATGATTAATTAGAGGTAACATTGAACAGTTTAATGGAGCTCCAAAAAATTATACAAAGAATTCAAATAAATTTTACCTCAAAGTAGCCCTTGGAAATTATAATTATGTCTTAGCTTGTTACTTAATATCTTCACAGGAATTTTGTTGGTTATGAGATGAGATAATTGAATGAAATGACAAATGTCAAAATAATAAAACGAACATTTTTAACTGAATGAAATATGTTTATTTCCAACAAACAAGCAAAATTTTATAAAAATTGTTCAAAGTGTCCACCACCTTGTTCGAAACATTTCTCACATCTTCTTCTAATGGAGGAAAAAACGTTTTGTAGTATAGCATTGTCAATTCCATTGATTCTTTCAGCAATTCTGATTTGAAGGTCTGCAAGATCAGGTATCTATACTCGATAAATTGAGGTCTTTAAGAATGGCCATAAAAAGAAATCACATGGGGTAATGTCACAAGATCTTGGTGGAAATTCATGTTCAGTGCTTTAACTTATCAACTGATTTTGAAAAAATTGCTGCAGCATATTAATTGTTTCACCTACTGTGTGTGCTCTAGCTCCGTCTTGTTGAAAGTAACCCTGTGTTATTTCTTCATCGTCAAGCTGTTCGATAAATGGCATAATAATTTCTTGTCGATACCTTTCTCCTGTTAAGGTTCCGTTAAAAAAAATAGGGCCAATAATTCTCCTTCGACTAATCGCACACCATACACCAATTTTCTGCGGATGAAGTGTGGTTTCAACAAAAAAATTATGTGGTTTCTCATTAGTCCACATCCTCATATTTTGTGAGTTAACATATCCATTCAGATAAAACCATGACTCATCAGAAAAGAAGGTTTTGTCAAGAAGGTCATTATCAAAATTATTTAAGAACCACTGACTAATTTATTCTTCTGGGATAGTCGATTTCCTTGATTTCTTGATAACAGGTCATGCGATGCCACTGTCCGTCAATCTTACGTCCGTTTCGAAAATAAGATTCTACCATGAACGATTTGTGTTGTATAGTAAAAACCATGTTAAATTAATTTTAAATTACAAAGCAATTTTTGTCAACTATGCATCTGTCAAATTGACA
This sequence comes from Holotrichia oblita, assembly GCA_023690525.1. Classification (NCBI taxonomy): domain Eukaryota; kingdom Metazoa; phylum Arthropoda; class Insecta; order Coleoptera; family Scarabaeidae; genus Holotrichia; species Holotrichia oblita. Next base: position 530,276 of record CM043020.1, on the reverse strand, counting down.
ACTAATGCAAATTTAAATTATTAATAATCATACGTTTTTAAAGGAATGGCCTACTAGAGGCAAAGCTTATTTGAACGCTTTATATTTAGACGAGACTTGTGACAAACAGAGATGGGTTAGTTGTTAATAAGTTTCTTCTTAGCAAGTCTGAGGATGAAAACTATACTCTCAGATGCCTTAGAACCTTACCGAACGCCAAAATTTAACATTAATGGAAAGTTCAAAGTTTCTGCTTGCTCCAGTAGTGACAAAAAGAGCTGATCAGGAAAGAGCAATACAGAGAAAGAAGAAATAAATTTTCGTAAAAAAGAGACAGGACGCTTGATTCCAATGGCAGATAATACCCCAACAACAAACAAATTCAATCTTTAAGTTTTGTTTTGAATGTTTATGCGCTGCGTCAATATTTGCGTTTAACAGGATAGTTTCGTCGTTTATACTGCCTCTCTTACCATATATGTACCGGGTTAGTCAAAAGTATGGAATAGGCGGCTTATTTCCGTAAATATTAATTAATTTTTTTAATGGCAACCAAGTGATTTTTTTGCTGATTTTTATTCCTCTTTTTTTTTTTGAAATGACTTGATATTTTTTTCATATGCTTTAAGACAGATGGGACCGAAATGTCTTC